>JAOSBO010000001.1:257771-275328 GCA_027563915.1 Erythroxylum rotundifolium
GTTGATTCCAAGCTCATCTCTGTTGGGTTGGATATGGCAGCTCTATCAAGAAACCTGCTTTACCAGGATACAAAGGTGCTGTTTCTTGCAATCAGAAAACCTCAAATACATTTCTAAGATTGCTTGTTGATATACTATAAGTTAAATTAAAATATGAAATACATAATCTTCATTTCGTAAATACTAAATATCAAGATCTATAAAAAGAAAATAAATGTGTATATTTTGAATGGTGATATATCTTAATTATTATTTTTCTGAGAAGTTTTAGTTTAAATGTTAAGGAGAATCTACTATGCTTTCAATAAAATTGAAATAATATTAGAATTAACAATTTTTAAAATTTTAAAATATAAAAATTTATTATCAATGTTACAATAAAATACCTAAAAATAAATAATATCAATTTATTGTTTTTTTGAAGTTACTGTAGTCATTATAAATTGAAATACTCATGATTAGTATTCTAAATAGATTCTTTCTTGAACCAACTCAATCAAATTTAGAATAATTTAATATGTATTAATTATGATAACTATGGAATTAGCTTCATACTATATATATTATAGGTAGTATTATAAAATAAAATTTGTAATATATTTAACAAATAATTAAAATTATAGGATATTCGAAATAATATGCCTACATGTGGCTTACTTGAAATTGTTGGTGTGGACTATCTTCCTCATTCTACTTCTGTCACCATCTCCTCCCTGAACTTCATAAAGACCCTCTCCATTTGGCGGTACTTCAAGACTCATCTTCCTACACGAAGCAACAAGCACCTGAAAGAACCTTGAGATTGGGTTGCCAGATGGTTTGAAGTGCCTATATCTAGGAGTTCCGCTCAGTAGTGAAACATAAGAAAGAACAGAGCAAGTGGCACATATCCAGAACACCAATAACCAGTAACCAGCATCTTCTATGTAAACCAGATTCGTCTCTGCAACCAAACATCCACCGTTCAACGCCACATAAAAATGGCTGAAAAATGAGGTCTTGGATTGTTTCTCCTTAGGATCGTCCTCGTCGAACTGGTCTGCTCCGAATGTTGCAAGAGAAGGGTCTTGGGCGCCGTATCCTAGAGCGATTAGGTAGTTTGCTACATAGAACATTGCCAGTTGGAGAGGCGAGTGTTGCTCACACACTGCTCCTATTTGGCCACAACCTCGAGTCTGACGAACACGGCGGAGCCACATCCAGGCCAGCCTGGCGAGGGGGCTTGTCCCCATGTGGCTCCGCCACTGTTTCACCGTCTTCTTCGTCTGCTTCTTGTGGATTATGTTTATCTATTCCTTTCTAGTTAGCGGGTAGTGTTATAACGGATTACATTAGCTGTTAATTGATTTTATGAGCGGTTAGTTGATAGTTGATTATATCAACTGATTTAACCAGTAAATAATATCAATTTTTATTAAAGATGTTTGGTAAAATTAACTATTTAGTATGAACTGTTGACTTGTAAAATAACTTATAAGGACATGATTTTTAAAAACATTATAAGGGTATGAATATTAAATTTCTTAGTATTTCGTTGAATATTCTTATAAGAATTTAGATTTAGATATTTAATTTTACAAAATTTAATTTGATAACTTTAATAAAAACATAAACATAATAAACATAAACATAAACATAAACATAATAATAATAATAATAATAATAATAATAATAATAATAATAATCTAACGTTAAATTCTTTATTAATATGAATGATGCAGTAAGCTACATCATATTAATATTTTTCATATAATATAAATGAATTTTATTATTTAATAAATTAAAAAATGTATAATTATAGTTTGACACAGATACGATATATAGTTATTATACACTAAAAATATTAATTTGATATGACTTTTTATGTTCAAAAACTTAATATTATGATTTTTTAAATGTAAACTAATATTTTAAAATTAAATAAAGATAAGAAAGTTTAATTAACTTCTTTATTATATTTTTCTAAACTTCATGACATAATTGTATGATAAAAAATAACTAACTTTAAAAATACACAGAGCAAAAGTAGAAAGTAAAGTAGAGGACAATATTATCGTTAGGTAAACAACTAACTCTAAAAACTCCTCTTATGGAACTTTTTAGAAATCAACTTAATGAGATTAAATAAGCTAACTAATAAATTATTCACCAAACACATTAACAATTTTTTAAAATAGTTAAAATTTTAATTTTTAATCAATAAACTAAAAAACAACCGATAAGTTGCCATGATTAAGCTGTACACTGTACACTTAACTTCGTCACGGAGACGCGACCTATTTTATCAAGCTTTCTACACGTTTGCAAGGAAATGTCATTCAGGATTAGACAATGACGGGTATAAGCATTATCACTAATATCTTATGTTAAAAATTATTAAATTTAAGCTTATCAAAACTGGACAATATTTTTTTTAATATTTTCGTCAAAAAATATAAATTTATTGTAAACAAGTACCGTATAAATTTAAAATGGTGAAAGATATGATTTACTCGTCTAAATTTTATAAAATATCTAAGTAAGTATTTATTATATTTTGAATAAAAATAAAATATTAATAAAAATAATAGTAAAAATTTATTTGAATCTTTTATAAAAAGTTAAAATAAATTTTACACTTTAACTAATGCTTAAATAAATTATTTTCAAAATTACATTTAATTAATTCACGTTGTCTAGTTATAATATTATATAAACAAATTTAACAACTCATATATTAAAAATTATTTAAAACCTAAATTTTCATAATTTAAAGTAATATTTTTAATTTTTTGTCAAATAAATTACAAAAAAAACCAATAAGTTATAAATTCATTATAAGGGAAGACCATATGGTTTTGAAATCATCGTGGTCGTTGTTAATAGCCAGTTAAAATTTCATTCAAGCATAAAATTTTAAGAATTTTAATTTTATGTAGTCTTATTCTTACTTAATAGAGAGAGTGTTTTGCAAGAAACTCCAGTAATGGAGCGAATGTACAGAGAAGAGAATCTCTTTGTATATGTTGAATGTTGTACATGGTTTATATATATACATGGTTGTGTTTGCTTCTCTTTCTATAACAGATTGTAAATCATTAATCGACAAAAAAATAAGGCTATACAAATAATGGTATACTGTGTCTGTGGTGTACCGTGTTAGTTGCTAGTTTATTTTCACGCGATTATTCCTTTCAGCTCTATCTTTGCTTTGTCTTTTTCTTTTCTTTTCTTTTTTCTCTGTTTAGCGGTTATTTAATGTGCAATAGTCTTTGGATCTGAGGCCCATTGGATCATATATTCTAACACCCCCTCCTCAAGTTGATGGCTCATCAATGAGACCCAACTTGGAAATGTTGTTCGACAAATTCAGTGCAGTGATGGACTTTGTGAAGCTGTCGGCAATTTGATGTTGTGATGATAAGTGATTTGTTTGTATGAATCCATCCTTGACAACATTTCCAGCCAAGTGACAATCAATCTCCACATGTTTTGTCCTTTCACGTAATACCGAATTTTCAGATATATGTATGGCCGCCATATTATCACAATAAAATGGGATATGTAGTTTTGTATTTACCTGCAGGTCTTGCAGTACATATGAGATCCACCGAACTCGCATAAAGTGCTTGCCATGCTCCGATATTCAGCTTCGGCGAATGAGCGATTGATTGTGTGTTGTTTCTTGGTCTTCCATGATATTGGGGCATGTCCGTAGAATATGCAATAGCCGATTAATGACTTGCAAGAATATGCACAACCAGTGCAATCAGAATCGGAGTAAGCCTTAAGTTCTGGATTTTTCTGGATTGGGTAAAATAGTGTTTTTTGGTTGACCCGTTCAAGTATCGTAACACATTTACCATGGCGTTCCAATGGGGCTATCTTGTTGTTGTGTTGAATTGACTTAGTTGTTGGACAACGTAAGTGATATCCGGTCGTGTAAACTTCAGGTATAACTGTTGTCCCACAATTCTTCTATATTTTTCAGGATTTGGCAATAAAGCTCCGTCATCGATTGGTAACTTGGTGCCTTATGGAATGGGCACGACTGTTGTCTTTAAGTCACCGAATCCAGCATCTCGAATGATGTCGCTGATGTACTTTGATTGGGACAAAAACATCCCTCCATCAAACCTTACAATTTCAACTCCGATGAAAAATTCTGCACTACCCAAGTCCTTGATTGTCAATTTTTTGTGTAGATGCAGTTTAACCAAATTGATAATATCTTCATTGGTTCCAACCAATAGCAAGTCATCTACATGTATTGCAATTGAGATGAAGGAATCATTGTTACCTTTTGTAAATAAACAGTTGTCTGACTCAGATTGGATGAAACTGATATCCTTGAGCATTGTGGCTAGCTCTTTGTTCCATTGATGCCCGACTTGCTTTAGGCCGTAAAAGGATTTGTGGAGTTTGCAAGCTTTCCCTTCTGGTTCCCGATATCCCTGTTTAGGTTTAATGTATATATCTTCCTCTATGGACCTATGAAGGTAAGAGTTGTTGATGTCGCAATGTTTGACTGACTAGTTTTGTGTGGCAGCTATGGCTAATAGTGTCTAAATTGTTGTCTCCTTTGCTACCAGAGAAAAAACCTCCAAATAATCAACACCAGCACTCTGATTAAATCCTTTTGCGACGAGTCAAGCTTTTCTTTTATATATTGTCCCACCGGGATTTCTTTTTATCTTATATACCCATTTGGTTTCAAGTGTCTTCTTTCCTTATGGAAGATCAACGACATACCACATCAAATTCTCTTCCGGCGCGTCTAACTCACAAATCATGGATTCCACCCATAAAGGGTCATTTTTTGTAGTTTCATACGACAATGGTTTATAAACAGTTCATACATTTTCCATAAAGGTTATGAATGATTAAGAGAAAGTAATATCAAGGAATGTATTTTTGTGGGAACAAATCTGGACTGACGAAGTTGTAGCGACCGATGTACAGGCACCTGAGGTATTTGTGACATAATTTTCCAAGTTTTTTGGTCGGGTATGGTTACGTTGGCTTATTCGTTGGGTGAGCTGCTGAATTTGGTGAGGTTGAGTAGTTATTGTGGTTGGTGGTGGCAAATTGGTGTTGGGGTCTTGAGTTATGTCAGGTAAGTTAAAGTTTATCAGGTCCTGGTCCATTTGTGCTGAAGTGTTTCTATTGGTCATTTGGTTTTGTGCGTCAGAAATGGGTTCTTGGTAGGAGTTATCATCTTGCAGTTCTGTATTGTTTCTATTGTTCATTTGGTTTTGTGTGTCAGAAATGAGTTCCTGGTTGGAGTTATCATTTGGCCCAAAGTTAAACATGGGTAGATTTCTGGGCTGGTCTTGTGTACTGGTATTTTTTGTCTTCTATGGGTATATGTCTTCGTGAAAAATCACTTATCTGGAGACAATCACCTTGTTTGTTTGCAGGTCAAGTAATATGTATGCTTTTCAATCAGATACATATCCCAGAAACAAGCACTTACGGGCTCCAGGTTCTAATTTTTCTTTGAATGGCTTGGTGTTTGTTGCATAGCAGAGACATTCGAATATCTTTAACGTATCGTAATTAGGTGGTTTGTTGTATAGTTTTTCATATGGTGTTTTCCAACCTATGATTTCTGATGATAGGCGGTTTATAATAAATGTGCACGTTAGGATGGTTTCCCCCCAAAAACTTGTTGGTAAATTAGCTCGAAACATTAGGGCCCTTGTGAATTGAAGCAAATGCTTGTGTTTACGTTCCACAACACCGCTTTGTTGCAGTGTATATGGATAAGTTCGTTGGTGTTGTATGCCTTTACTTCGGAACAAATTGGTAAAATTATTTTTTACGAACTCAGCACCGTTGTCCATACAGACACATAGGATGGGTACCGAAAATTGGTTTTGGATCATTTCTAAAAAGACTTTAAGTAACTCGTGAACTTGGTTCTTACTACTTGTTAAGTCCACGTTGCATGAGAATACTCATCTACAATGGTGAGAAAAAAATTAACCCGTCGATGTTTGGGG
Source organism: Erythroxylum rotundifolium (assembly GCA_027563915.1). Lineage (NCBI taxonomy): Eukaryota > Viridiplantae > Streptophyta > Magnoliopsida > Malpighiales > Erythroxylaceae > Erythroxylum > Erythroxylum rotundifolium. The sequence continues at coordinate 263,756 of JAOSBO010000001.1, forward strand.
TATGGTCCCCACAAGTCTAAATGTAAAAGCTCAAATGGGTTTTTTTTTCCCTTAATTTCATGTTTTGGAAAGGATTTTCGCTGTTGCTTAGCTAATGGGCAAATTTCGCATGAACGATTTGTGGGGGTTTTTCGGGATAAATTGGGTAAATGTGATAACTTGCTTCTAGATGCGTGTTCGAGTCTAGAATGCCATAGATCAAAGTCATTGCATACATTGTAAGCTACGACATTATCTAGGTAGAATTGGAGTGATGGACCTTGAAGTGTTTTTTCGAGGAGAAAATGTCTTGGAGTCAACTTATAGATACCGCCCACTGCCTCACATATCGCTACAACGTAATTAGTCGTTGAGTCCTGAAGAAAAACTTTATCAGTAATAAATATGGCAGCTAATTTATTTTGTGTAGCGATTTTATGAACAGATAAAAGGTTGTGGTGAAATGTAGGTATGCACAAAACATTTTTGAGGTTCAAATGTGGTGATATTGTGACGTCTCCTACATGTGTGATGGATCGATTAGTTGATCTGTTAGCTCCATCAAGTAGTGCATCAGGATTTATTACCTAATCACTTAAGTGCTAAACTTTGACTAAATGTATAAGACCAGTTATTGCAATTGATCAGCATGGTTCACCTTAGACTCACATAACCTAGTTTAATTTCATACACACCCTCACTGTCATCCAAACTAATATGACAAATGTTCATGGCTTAACATACATACGACACAAGCATGCAAAGAACAGAAAAAAATTTAAAGAAAGAAAATCAAAGAAAAGCAAGATCACATAGTCACACATATGTATTCCATATCTTTTCCCCCACACCTAGACCAACATTGTCCCCAATGTTCAAAAACAATAAAAGCACAAAAGAGGGATGGGAACAAAAGTACTCCCCTAGATTGGAGACGCCATGTGCAACTTTGAAATGAATGATAAAAGCACAAAAGAGGGATGGGAACAAAAGTACTCCCCTAGATTGGAGACGCCATGTGTAACTTTGAAATGAATGGTTGCAGTTTTGAAAACATAGATAGTAGTGTTGACGTAAAAGATTGCAACTTCCTTTTCAAACGCCTACAAACAAAACAAACCAAAGAAAACAAGTAAAACACTTAAAGCAAACACCTAAAAGATATGCATAAAAGAGAAAAACACATAAAAGAAAGGGATACGGATAGGGTGCCTCCCATCAAACGCTTATTTAAGGTCATAAGCTTGACCTGTGGCATATGTACATCATCTATTATCGAATGGATGCTTAAGCCCAATGGATAGCATGCTCAGACTTCGTAAGGAGCCTGGAGCAATTTCCCTCGAAGTCAGCTCCTTCTCAGCCCGATGCTCCAAGACTTCTGATGAGTGGAACTTCATTGTTTCACCTTCATACTCTAATGTCCACTCACCTTTTCGGGCATCGCCTTTCTCTAACTGATTAGATTTCTCTAATTTTCAAAACAAAACTTCCAATTCGTTGTTAGGCAGTAACGAATTCTTCATGACTTGCCACTGTGATGTATCTCCCATCTCTAAGAGTGTTTCAAGTGTATCTCTTCCACTCAATAGTGAATTTTCCTGATTTATATGTCAATAAAATCCACAGAAACAACAGGTTGTTCATCATCTGGAATTTTCATGGCATTGTATACATTGAATTTAATTAGTTCACCATCAAATTCCATAGTCAATGACCCATCATGAACATCAATTTTCGTTCTTGTGGTTTTTAAGAATGACCTTCCAAATAAAATTTGGGTTGAAAAAGATACATCATCACCTCCCATCTGTAAAATATAAAAATCAGCTGGAAAAAACATATCCCCCACTTGAACTAAAACGTCTTCTAACACACCATTTGGATAAGCATTAAAATGATCCACTAATTAAATCACTAAATTAGTTTCCTTGAGAGGTCTCACATTTAAAGACTTATAAACACTATAAGGCATAACATTTATGGAAGCACCCAAATCTAACATAGCTTTTTCAATTCTCAAATCATCAATTTTACATGGGATAGTGAACATACTTGGGTCTTGACACTTAGGTGGAAGCTTTTTCTTCTGCAAAATAGTTGAAACATTCTCTCCAAATTGCACTTTCTCTTCAAATTTCAATTTTCGTTTTGAAGTGCAAATTTCCTTAAGGAATTTAGGATAACATGGAATCTGTTTTATTGCATCTAGTGAGGGAATATTTACATGAACTTTCCTGAAAGTGTCTCATATTTCCTTCTCTTACTCTTTCTTCTTTGCCTTGTTGAATCGGCTAGGAAAAGGGGGCTGCACAACTAGATTTTTCTGACTTACCTGCGTTTTTCTGGCTGTCCAACTACCTCCTTTGTTGCTTCTTCCTCAATTTCTCTCTTGGAGATTTTCAATGGTGGTTCCTTTAATTCCTTTCCACTTCGCAACATAATAGCCTTGGCACTATGTTTGGGGCTGATTTTCGGTTAAGCTGGAAAATTTCCAGAACTTTGTGCCTCCAATCTATTAATAGTGGTTTCCATTTGGCTCATTTGATTCTTAAGGTTTCGGATACTAGCTTTAGTATCCTGATACTAGCTTGAGTATCCCGCTCAAATGTCAAGGTGTTAGTGGTCAAAGATTGAACTATATCTTCCATGGAAGACTTACCTTCAGGATGGGATGTCATTTGTTAAGGTTGTCTAGGCACATTTACTTGTCTGAATTGCTAGAAATTTGTTGTATTTTGTTGTCCTTGTGGGTTGCTATAACGTAAATTCGGATGATCGTGCCAACCCAGATTATAGGTATTAGAAAAATATGTCATATTTCCTCTGACTTGGTCCAACAAATCCTCCTACGATATTCACATGTTCTGCATTTTTTTCTTGCAAAATAGGACATGCATCAGTGAGGTGTTCTAACATTGAACAAATTCCATATACCTTTGCTTCTTCTTTCTTTGTAATAGTAAGTTATCGCACCAAGGATGTAAGGTTGTCCAATCTTTTCTCCAATGTTGTCATATTCCTTCATTGAGGTGTTTTACCATAGCCAGAACAGATCTTGAATTGTTGTGTATTGGAAGCCATATTTGCTATTAAGTCCCTTGCAGCTGTCATGTTTTGTCAATTAGGGCTCTGCCACTTGCAACATCGATCATACTCCTATCCGTGAGCAAAACACCTTCATAAAAGTATTGAATTAGCAATTGGTCAGTTATTTGGTGATAGTGACAACTAGCACAAAGTTTCTTGAATCTTTCCCAATGTTCGTAGAGAGTCTCCCCCATGTGTTGTCGGATGCCACAAATCTCCTTCCGAATGTTGGTAGCTCTCGATGCTGTAAAATACTTCTTAAAGAAGAGATTCTTCATTTTAGCCCATGTTTTCACATTTTCGTCGACCGAATAGTTCAAACACTCTTGAGCATCATCCTTGAGAGAACGTGAGAATGCTCTTAATTTGATTTGCTCTTCTGTCACATTTGTTGGCTTCATTTCCATACAAACCACGACGAACTCCTTCAAATGTTTCTAAGGGTCCTCTCTCGGTAAACCCATAAAAATAGGCAATAAATGGATTAGCCCAGATTTTTATTCAAAAGTATTGTTGTCACCTAAATTTGGGAAGTTAATGCAGTGGGACTATTAAGCATTCGTGGGTGCGGCTAGTTCACGAAGAGTGCGATTCGTAGCCATTCTTTCTTATTTCTGTGCTTGTTTTTGTTGTTTCATTTGTTTTCGTAGTCTCTTGGCTATCTTCTCGATCTCTGAATCAAATTACAGCTGAGTTGTCTTGTCTACTCATGTAACATACATAAACCGTTAAGAAGTTCCCCAGAAATGGCGTCAAAATTAGGTACTGTTATCGCCTGCAACCAAATTAATACTAACTCTAGCAATAAAAATATAGTTAGTGAAGAGTCGAGATCGTTCCCATGAGGAACTTTAATGGAAAGTGTTAAACAAGTTGAAAATGAAATGGGGGGTGTTTTGATTAAATGTAATTTAACAGAAATTGAAATGGCTGAAATTGAATAAACATAATTTTAAAGAAATTAAAATGGTTGTCATTTAAAAAATGACAAAAATATTCAAATCTTGAAATTTAGGGAACGAACCTTGGTTTTGGGTCACCGACGTTATCAAACTGATATGGATCCTCGATATAAAACTCAATCCATTAACAAACAATCATTGAGGGGTTGTTTTCTCTGAAGATTAAATGAATAGAAACATGTATTCTAAACATTCTTATTAGTCAACAACTTAGATACGATCTTAAGTTCAATTGATTAATAGCTTTAAGAACGAAGAAACCAATGAACAAGACAACACATGTACGACATGCATTTAATCTAGTTAAACATCTTCTTAGAATTTCCAACTCTAACTTAAAGATGACAATCCTAATTGTTAATTGTGATTAGCAAGATTGAACGTCATATCCTACCAATCTAGCTATAAATTAAACAAATTAATTCCTAGTTGCGCACCCTAGAAATCAATCAATTTAATTCTGAAAAACAATTTAGAAGACATTTGATGAATCGAAAGAAACTTTATTTAGAATCTCACCATACCAGATGATAATGATGTTCCCTTCAACCAAGAAGAAAGGTTTAGTTATTCATAACAAAAGTAAGAGCAAATGAACTAATAACAAAAGAAAAAGTCTCCATTCCCGGTCCTTTCTAAAAAGTACAAAAACTCTAGCCTAAAACCAGAAAAAACCAGAGAAGAAAAGAAAAATTGCAGAAAACGTGAAAACTCAGCCTAAGGTTCTATGCGTGAATAGTGCAGGTGAATAGTACACATTTTTACGCTATTTGATTTCTCCCTCCATCCTATTGTAATCTTCCGCAGATCTGTCTCCCACATCTTTAGGTTGTAAATCTCCATCTATAAGGCAACATTTAAATTTCAAAATCAATAAGATCTTGAATGTATCAAATCTAAGTTAAAATCAGATTCTGCAGAAAATTCTTTTCCTTGTACATGCCCACGCTTAGTCATCTATTTTTTCTGCCAGCTGGAAATTTGATTTATCTTTCTTTTAATTCCATCTTTTTGGCCCAATTTCATCTTTCATTTGTTGAAAACCACCTGAGAACAATTTAGAAATAAGTCCAACAATTTCCCACAATAATTTCAACACATTAAAGAAATTTACCCCAAAATTAGTACAAAATTGACAATTTAACACATATGCATTGTCATTAATTTTCTTCACGATCTTGAATGGACCATACTTCTTGGCCTTCAACTTGTGGTGATGTTCAGTAATCTATTTCTTGTTCATAAACACCATTACTTCATCTCCTACCTCAAACACTTTATTCTTCCTATGTGGGTCCACATTAACCTTATACTTCGCATTAGCTTTTTCAAGTTGTTCCTTCACCTCGACTTGTATTTCTTGGGTTTCTTTAGCAAACTTGGCTGCACTTGGATGGATGTTAACATTTTTAGGTAACTGAATAAGGTCTAGTGCATGATTTGGTACCTTAGTGTAAACCACAGAGAATGGAGATCGGCCGATAGAGTTATGGATAGCATTGTTGTAGGCAAACTCAGCTTGTGCAATGAAAAAAATCCCAATTCTTCGGCTTATCACAAAAAATACATCGCACTAAATTACCCAGAGTCCTATTCACCACTTCAGTCTATCCATCGGTTTGTGGGTGAGCTGTGCTACTATGCTTCAAGGATGAATCAAACATACCCCACAAAGTTCTCCTGAAACGACTCAGAAACTTAGTATCTCTATCAGAGGTAATTGATTTTGGAACCCCATGGAGCCTTACCACCTCTCGGAAGAACAGTTTAGCAATGGTTGTCGCATCCGTTAACTTCTTACATGGTAAAAAGTGCGCCATCTTATAGAATCTATTGACCACCTTGAAAACTGAATCTATGCCCCTTTGCGTTCTTGTTAAACCCAGTACAAAGTCCATGGAAAGGTCTTCCCAAAGGTAATGGCATGTATAAAATGACATTTAATGCATGACCTTTATAAGTTTGACAAATCTAGCACCTAGAAACAATAGAAACAACGTCTCTCCTTAATTAGGCCAAAAATACCCTTTACGTACCTCTTCAAGTGTCTTGTCTGCCCAAGTGTCCAGCTAACCATCCTCCGTGTAACTCTCGTATCACCTTCTCCCTCATTGATGTCGTGGGAGGCATAGTTTGTTACCTCTCATAAGGAACCCATCATGAATGTAGGGCTTCTCTCATTGACAAGTTTGCCATATTCCTTTGAAGTCTTCATTGTCAACATATAAGTCTTTCAAGTATTCAAAACCTTCAATCTCAACTGTTAGCATTCTGATCATGGCTACTAGTCAACTCAATGCGTCTGCACTACATTATTTCTCCCAACTTTATGGACAAGTTTATAGGGGAACTTGTCAATATAAGCTGACCATCTAGCATGCATCTTGGTCCTCAACTGCTTCTGACTTCCCAAATACTTCAATGCTTGGTGATCGATATAAAGAATAAACTCCTTTCCAATTAAGTAGTGCTCCTATATCTTCAAAGCCCTCATAATGATGTAAAACTCCTTATCATAGGTAGCCCATTTTTGCCTTGCCTTGCTTAGTTTTTCACTGAAGTATGTCACAAGCCTTTTCTCTTAGGATAATACTGCCCCGATGCCTATCCCACTCACATCACACTCCACTTCAAATAACTTTTCAAAGTCTGGTAAGGCTAGGATCGGAGCTATACATAGTTTCTCCTTGATAAAGGAAAATCTTTGTTCTTGCTCTTCTTTCCATCTAAACCTCCCTTTCTTAAGACAGCCCGTAATAAGAGCAACAATGCTGTTGAAATTCTTAATAAAACTCTTATAGAACATTGCCAAACTATGAAAACTCCTCACATCTCCAATAGTTCTCGGTGTAGGCCAATTTTTAATGGCCTTTACCTAATCTTCATCCACTCGGATACCATCTTTTCCCACAACATATCTGAGGAATAGCAAATTCTCCAACATAAATAGGCATTTCTTCAAGTTGGCATATAGTTTATTTTCTCTTAAGGCCTCGAATACATGCCTGAAATGTCCCACATTCTCTTCAATATATCTACTATAGATAAGAATAACAACCACAAACTTACCGATGAAAGGTCGCAACACCTGATTCATAAGATGATAAAAATGCTAGGTGCGTTGGATAATCTGAAAGGCATGACCAACCATTTATATAAGCCATCCCTTGTCTTAAAGGTTGTTTTGCACTCATTCCCCTGCCTTATTCTTATTTGATGGTATCCACTCTGAAGATCAATTTTATAGAAAATAATAGCTCCACTCAACTCATCCAAAATATCTTCAAGTCTCGGAATGGGAAATTTATGGCCAATAGTGATTTTTTTTATCGCTCTACTATCAACGCACATCCTCCAACTCCCATCCTTCTTTGGCGTAAGTAATGTTGGCACTGCACATGGACTCATACTCTCCCGAATATGGCCTTTACTTATCAACCCCTCTACTTTCTCCGTAAAGTCTCATTCTCTTTTAGGCTCATCCTGTAATGAGGTAGATTAGGCAAGCTGGCTCCTAGAACCAAGTCAATATGGTGCTGGATATCGTGCATAGGCAATAATCCCTCTGATAAGTCCTCTAGAGTTACATCTGCAAACTCCTCCAATATAGATTACACTTCTTAAGGTATCATAAGCTCGGGCTTGTTTTCTACTAACTCTTCCCCTTTAACTAAAAACATATGCACCTCTTTTGTTTCCTTCATCTCACCACTAAATATGCCTCGATTATTCTCTATCTGTAACAAAGGCTTCTGGATCTTTCCTTGAGACTTCACGCCACTGGTAGGTACTAAAGTACACTTTACGCCATCTTTTACAAAATGGTATGTATTTTTCCTTCCCGAATGAATCGCATCTATATAAAATTGCTATGGTCTTCCCAATAAGATCTGACATGCATCCATCTCTACTACGTCACAGTAATGCTCATCCTGATATTTTCCAATAGAGAGAGCCACTTTACACTGATCTTTAACCAGAATTTGTTTAACCTCCTTAATCCACCCAATGCTATAAGGATTTGGATGTGGCTCGGTAGTCAACTTTAAACTCTTCACAGTAGCTGCACTTATAATATTTCCCTGACACCCTCCATCAATGATCAACCCACATAAATTTCCTAACACCAAACACCTCGTACGGAAGAGCTTATGTCTTTGCAAATCACCATGTTCCTTGCGGGATATCATCAGTCTTCTGACAACACACATACGTCTCCTCATCTTCTTCTCCCTACTATTCCCAACCATCACCTTCGAGTCCGTACACTTCCTCTTTATCTTCTTCTTCTTCTTGTTCCACCATGTTTACTACTCTCTTTTTTAGACACTCATTAGATTTGTGTCCTGGCTCGCCGCCCCTGTAACACTTTGATGGAGCTGGTTTAATATATGGATTGGCGGGTTTGAAAATTGTTGGAGTTACTTTGTTTGAGCTTCCGCCATTCGTGCTTCCCATGCCAACACTACTCCTTGTAGGGTTTACAGTAACCACCTCCTTTCCTTTATTGCCTAGACTCTTCTCACCTATATAGCGCTTAAACTCCCGTTGTTTCTCATTCAGTATAGATTCAGATTTCATAGCTAAATTTCTTGCAACTTGAACTGTAAGCACCATCTGGATTCCTATCTTCTCCCTTATATTTGATCTCAACCCTCTCAAGTAGCTTGAGGCTTGTTGAGGTTGAGATTCAGACAACTAATTGTGGGATGCCAACCTCAAAACTTTGTTGTGTATTCATAGATGCTACGACCGCCTTGATGACACTGCTAATACGCATCGAAAATATATTGCTCATAATCTGGAGGTAAAAATCTTCCTCTAAGCAATTGATTCATCCTCCTCCACGAAGAAACCAGATTTTGCCCTTCTCTCGTTCTTGACTCCCGCAATTGGTCCCACCATACGGATGCTCTCCCTTTAGACAGTAGGCCACCAACTTCACTTTTCTATCCTCTGGAATCTCCGTATAATCGAAGAATCTCTTTACTTCCACTAACCAATCAAGAAAGCCTTTAATATCCATATCTCCGTTAAAAGATGGGATATCTACCTTTAAGTTTATATTCATAGTCTCCTCTCCGTCTTGGCTGGATGACTTCTTCCTCATCACTAGAACTATCTTCATGATTCCATAATACAAGATTTTGAATCTGAGGATGCCTTGCAGGGTCACCTTCCTTAACAACTGGTTCCTCAAGTCTTCTTGCGTTGTCTCCTCGCAACAACGCTTACAACTAGTCCTGAATTAACGCCAGCTACCGTTCCATATTGCAAATTGACTCCCAAACTTTGGGTAACCCACAAACGTCTTCGTTGGTGTTGGCCATTGTCAGACAATCAAAACTTGGGTTTTCAAGGCTCTGATACCACCTGGCACAGCACAGAAACGTAGTATTCTAATCCAAGAGTATAGAAAACACAAATCTAATCCAAGATCTACAAAGAACTCAAAAGGTAGACAAAAACCTTAAGAGAAATAGAGTATTTTGATTGAAAATAGGCAAAAGGTTCTTTTACAATACAATAAAGAAGTATTTAATATGAGTTATAATGACTTAAAACCTAATAACAAAGATAAAAACATCTTTAAAGAAGTATTTAAAATTATTGTTTCATTAAATAATTTATTGAGCTAAAAATACGAAATTTTATTATAATTTAAAACTTTTAAGAAATATTTTTAAAATTATGAAAAAATGTATACTTTGAATTTTTTTAATAAAATTGTAGAACTATAAATTAAAAAGAACGTGTAAAACGTGTGGAAGAAACTTAGGCAATGGTCATAAATTAAGAGTGGCATGAAAATAAAGTCATAAATGGTGGATAAACCATCATCTCAAAGTCAAGTCGTGTGGAAGAATATTAGCGTTGAACCAATAATGGAAAAAGAAAAAAAAAAGATTAATATAGGAAAGTTGGTGTTGGGGTGGGAGGACAGTTAAGAATTGCTTTCGAGGAAATTTCTTGTGAAATGCCCCACATATCAAATCTCTTAAAACAACAAGTTGTTTTCCTTTCCAACTTAGATGTGATTCCTATCGTCTTGCAAGCCAAGCCAAGTCGCGGAGAAGGGGGGGAAAAAAAGGAATGGAAACCACGACTTTTGGTTCTCTCATTATCATCCAATTAGAACCATTGCCTTGCTTTTTGTCTCCTAAATTATTATTTAAAAAAAGACTTATGTTAAGGCTTTTTAATGTAAAAGGTAAAAGAAAAGAAAACGGATCGCCGTAAGATTTGATCCGTTAGAAACTATAACCGACTGTGATGCACACTCGAACCGATTTCCCCATCAAACATAAGAAATAGGTTTTCTCAAACCTCTGAATCTCCGGTACTGTTACGTACCGATGTCCAAAGTACACAACTCAAGAAAACTAAATTTCGTGAGTGCATGTTAGATGGCAAAAGAGAAGATTTGGGTAGGCAAGACAAGCCCGGCGTTCCCACCATTCAGGACCGCAACTTTAGAGTCAGCGATGAATAAGTCATTCCGGTTGACTATTTTTGATCCGATCTAAAACTCGATTAACTCGAATTTAATTCGTTAACTTTGGTCTTCTTTGGACCATAATGGAGTTATTGATTTGTGCATAATTTCAACATACCAAAACCCCACAACGAACCCTATATTTGCAAATGGTGTTGAATTGATAAGGGTAGTGTCATTTTCTAGCCACCATCACCGTCATTTGCCGATTTACATTTAAAGCTTGACCGTTAGCCGCATTTCTCTTAAGTTATTTTCATAAAGACTATACTTTTATTTATTAATTAAACTCTTGCGTGCACGTAATAAATTATTTAGTAAATTCATTATCTAAACCTAACTTTTTAGTATCTAAAAACACATAGAGGAATTGTTATAAGAATTCAAAGTCCAAATTTCTAGATTCTTATAAGTTTTTATCACTCCAATTGAACCACAATTTAAAGAACAATCTTAAATAACAAAAAAAATTAATAGTAAAATTTAAAGAATGTACATAATAATTTATAAATTATACATTTTAAGTACATTATTTAATGAAAGAATAACATATTTAAAAGCATTTAACCTTTTGAAAATGTTTTAATTTAGTCTCAAACTTTTTAAAAATTTTAATTCAGAGACTAATTTTTTAAAACTTTATAAATCATGATAAAAAATTATTTTTACTCATCTAACGTATCCGTTTAATATAGTATATATTAATCTATTAACTACCTAAAAAACATTTTAACTTAATCTGTACGAACATATGTAAATGGTTGTTCTAACTTAACTTCATCACAACGTAATAGTCTTGACTTCTTTAACTTTGAACATTTCAATTGGCACTTTAAAATATAAACATTTATTTACTTTTATTTTGATTTTTTCATTTTCAATTATTTTTATTTATATACTTTTTTGTTTAAATATTTAGCTATTATTTTTCAATCATTTTTAAAATATTTCATACTTTTAGTTCTCTTTAAATTTTACGTCAATTTTTATTGATATTATTATTATTATTATTATTATTATTATTATTATTATTATTATTATTATTA
>JAOSBO010000001.1:517793-527945 GCA_027563915.1 Erythroxylum rotundifolium
TGGCGTTGGTCTGAAGACATAACACGAGTTCTGCTAATAATGAGATGGTCCATACTGAGTATGAACTCAAAACAAAAGAAACTTGCCAGGCTAGCTTGCCAGATCCATTCCTGTCAGTATAATCTACACCTTAGGATAATGTATCTCTCTTTTTCTTCTTTTTGACAGGTTCAAGGAATCAGGAATATCTGAACAGATACGAGTTTGAATCCCGTGTTAATCTTATGTTGTCCCAAGTATTGCCTGATCAACCTGCTCCTCATGAAAATTAATAATGCAGAAATTGGATCGTTAATCACAATCTAAGTCACATTTACTGAAAATGAAAAAAGAAACCACATTTGCAATTCATGTCGATTGATCTTGGATGCGAGTTGCTAGTTACAAAGGAAACACAATTCTTTTCCGAAACCAAAGAGGCACACTGGACCATAAAGTTGGATCCTTTCCACAGAAGTGTGGTTACAAAACATAAAAGAGGATCGACATTGGAACTTTGCCATCAGGAATTACAGTTCAAGGCATTCAGTACAAAATCATGATCCAGAACCATCACCACTGGGCATACTTTTCGCGGCGATGAGTGCAAAAGCACAAAACTGTTAACACTGTACTGTAATAAACATCAGTCAGGCATCTTTACACCCCATGAAATGTAGCTATCCTGCGATCCAAAGTCCTGTAGGTAGATAAGGAATATTGCAGTTAGTAAACCGTGAAATTATCAGAATGAAGAATTATTTCATATGCGAGCATAAAACAAAATGAAGAAAAAACATACTAGCTGGCTTAGTCTGAACTCTGGAGGCGTATCAAGATCTATGTTCGCCGGATCAAGGACTAGGTTTTGGCATTCCTCGAGATCTTTCTTCAGGTTCTCTGGTCCTAACTTGGCATAATCAGAAAGACGGGGTTTACCATCAGTTCTTTCATTGTCATTTCCATCCCGGTTTGGAGATTGACTCTGAAGGAGATCATCACATAAGGATAGCCCTTCCACTAGTTGCTGTGAATCCATCAAGTTTTGACTGTCCCACCACTTTGGAAATTCCTGAGAATTTTCATTAGTTTCAGCCAGTTGATTGCAATGAGTATCTGTCTTGGGCAGGTCACTGTTGTCCAGAATCTCACATTGAGGTAGATCACAATGATTTTCCATCTTGGGTTGGTCATTGTTGTTCGGAATCTCAACCGCAGGTAGAAACTCAGCTTCTATATCAACAATCTGAAGAAGCACAAACCATAGACGTCAGTATCTCTTACTGTCAACAATCTTTTAAAACAGAAAGGGAACCTGTTGCAACAACTAGCATAATATAGATTCCACTTAGTAATATATCACAAAAATATTCGACATATAACAAACGATCTTGTAGTTAATATTTGCTTAACAAAACCAAAACATGATCAACTTACAGTTAAATATTATTGGACGTGTGACAGAAAATGTATCCACATAATTCTTAGCTATGGAAATCTGCATTTGCTTGTCATAGTCTAAATGAAAATTAAAGCACAGAAATACACCTTTAGTTCTGCAGGTAGCAACGAATTGAAGAGGCAAAAAATGTTTACCTGAAGGAAAGGATCTTTGTAGATATTGGTAGTTGTAGGCTCATTAACCAGGTTAGAATCTGAGCATCGTCTATCACTTCGAGGAGGATCAGGAGTCACCGAATTGGGAGTGACAGGGTCCACTTTTGCAATCATAGCATCACTGTTTTCAGATATTTCATCTTCATTTTTGTCACCCTTGTTGACCTGTTGCTGCTGATAAAATATCTTAGATATCACATATTCTCCGTCCCTCTCGTCCTCTTCCGTACCAAGGTGATACTGATGCATCACCCAATTCGTTTTCTCAGCTTTACCTCCTCTGGCTGGGCTCATATATAGAACCATAATCTTCTTGCATCCTTTCTGGACTCCGTCCAAGATCACCGGCTTTGTTCTTCCAGTCTTGTGCCAGCGAACATCACCAAAATCATCACCTTGAATCTTTCTACGCTTTCGAGTACCGGTGTTGTAAGCCTTGATTGCCCTATGAAAGAAGTGAGACATGCTTCCATCTTGCTTAACGCCTACATAATGCAAATGTTAGAACTATAAAAAACTAAAGATATGACCAAAGAACCATACTAACTTGACCTCTTGATAGCCAACCTGGTAAATTCCTAGGATGGGTGTAACAGATCCCATCATCCTTTTCGACAGTAGGGATGAACTCAGTAATGAAAGGATGGGGGTTTTGACCCCCTTCACCAACTTTTGCCAGTAAATGCCATATAATTTCTTGATCAGTTGGATCGAATTTCACACCTTTTGGTAATCCAGGCCAATCTTGAGTAACCTGGAACAGGTGAGAGTTCAAGACTCCAACTCTATATCGCTCTTGCTATTCCAAACTTCATTCAGGTAAAAGATGAAAAGAAAAGTTCATTGAGAAGGAGAGTAAGTACAATCTCCATATTTGACATGTGAGAGATGCTATACTATGATCTATGAGCATAACAGTATCCATTACTCAAATTCCAAAAGTGAAAATATTAATATCAACTCATGATAGACATGCCTCCATATACATTACACGTCTAGAAATTCCAAAAATAAAGTCATTATTCCTCAACTAAATCGAAAAAGTAACTATGGTCAAAGCAACCACGCACTACAACGAAGCGCAAAGCAGAACCCGCACTAATCTGATGCAAATCACACAGAAAACTGATTACCTAATCTTTTTATTTTTTAAGTGATTGTCAAAGCTAGAGTGTGAATCAATTCAAAAGAATGAAGAAAATGTGTTGGAAAATCATATTAACAAGGTTCACATTTGTGTAAATATACTTTTTATCAAGTTCAACTTTCAACTCTACACAACGAACAAGATTTTACTTATGCGTCCAATTCTGATGCTCAATCGTAAAAGCCCTGGTCTACAAGCACAACGATCATGATAAACTAGTTGAAAACAGCTATAATGTGAAAAACATTTTAGATCCAACCTATCATCAAATAATAGTCCATCCACCAAACTCATTTTCTTCAATTGACTGTGACAGCTACGGTGTGAAACAATTCAAAGGATGAAGAAATGGATGGAAAGCCCTATTAAAAGGTTGATATTTATGTATATACATTTTGTATCAAGTTCAAATTTACTTCTACACAACTAACAAGATTTTACTTATGCTTCCAATTCTAATGCCCACTAGTAAAAACCCTGGTCCAACTTCACCTTTACACAAGGATGCTGATTCGGTGCTTGAAAAGAGCTACAATGTGAAAAACATAGAAGTCAAATAATAGCCCATCCATCAAACTCATTTTGGACCACACATATAACAAATGGCCTCTATAACCCAAAAGGCCCCAACTTAGGTCAATGTCCCATGCGCGTATGAATGCAGAAATGCACATCAAACAAATGAATGGAACATATTTGAGCATACATCACTATTGTCAATAACATGCTGACATTTCGGACAAGCTTTTGTAGGATTGCTCCTCCATGTAACTTTTCCAGGATCACACGCACTCCTGATTTTTGTTGCAATCCTGTTGCCATCCACCAGCCATGATGGACTGCATCAATTACAAAACATCATAGTAGTCAAGAAAAAGTTATTGTGATGTAGAAATGTAATCGTACATAGGGAGAAATGTAATTGAAATTACCTCTCATACTTGAATTATCTATTTCATCTCAACAACCCATATGCTGACATGATTTCTCAATTTTTAATAAACTTTAGTTTCAGTACCTATTTGGTAGTTCTTACTTCCCACACTATGGATCAAAACAAAGCTGCATAATTCAGAGTGACCAAATTGATTTTCCCTTTGAAGCATTCGTAGAAAATCAGATTTTGTCGAAATATATTACTTGAGCAGTCAGCATCTAAAACTTAGCAGCTGGTTATCCCCGATAAAGATAAGGGCAAAACAGAAAAGGATGAAAGAATCTACAGCCAATCAGCCATAAATTCCTAACAAATTTTCTACAAAGCTTTACAGCTAGAGTTTTAAATAAACGTCAAACATATATATACACGAAAGTCAAGACTTCTACTATTACTTCCAGTCTTCCCCATGTCACTTTTCAAATAAACATCACAACATAGTGACTTAGATGGCACTGAATTAACTAAAGAAACAACTTTTATCTGCCATTTGTTAAAGAATTGCATCTCTTTTCCAAATACAAGTTCTCATACGAAAATCAATACCTCAAGCCAGTTCCCTTCCCTCACGTAGTTAACACTTATCGGATTACTTCACCATCTCCAGTGCCCAACCCAACCCAGAAACGAAATCACAACGCTGTTACCAAGATACACTCAATACACTAACAAACCAAGGTACATACTTCACAAAACGTGTATATTATCATATTCACAACTACCCAGATGATGAAATCGATGGAACTACTTAGAAATGTAATGAACATAGCCGAAGACCAGACGGCTAAGTAAAAAGGATCGATCTTTACCGCAATCGGAACAAATCCAAGTAAACACCTACAAAACAAAGTCAATGCAATCTCCAAGATGATCCATGAAAGCTGGAAAACGAAGAATAGGGTTACTTACCCAGCCATGAGAGAGCTGTAAGGGCAGTCAACTAGTATGATGCAAAATCAAGCCTCAAGAAGTGAACTTTAATTGCAGACCAAGAAAAAAAGGTTTCTTTTTTCTCCAACCTTTTTCAAAATTCAAATCTTAATGAATTTGCTCGCTTCGAGATTAAAAAAAAAAACAACCGCGTTCACTCTTCACTGTTCTTTCTGTACGGTCTGCCAATGGAAAGGCAGACAAAAAGAAATGGAAATAAAAAATCAAATATTTGGAATGTGAAACGAAAGCGCCAGTCTGGTCAAGGTGGCGACGGGGGAGGTGGGATCGGGTACTAGACTGTTCACGTCCTGTCTCCCATGGTCCACTTGTCAAGGGCCATGAATTGTCCTGATTCTAATCGGCACATCGAATGTTCAATCCACAGTCCGCTGATTGTAAGAGAGGAAGACAAACGAGCAACTTAGGATAAGCATAGTCCCTAAGCTATGATTAAACTCGACTTGTCCTGTCATCACATGAATGCATACTCTCCAGTCCAGTCTCGAGCCATTTCAGTTGTCGTTTTTAGATCAATTGTTTTAGAATCAAATGCTAGAAAACCTTTTTTTAATAATGACTGTTAATATTTAATATTTTATAAAAATTGAAATATTAAATATAATTATTTTAAAATAATTTATTTTAGTTAGTATAAAAATTATGATTAAATTTTTAATAAAATACTGATATATACATATATTAACTTTATAAAATAACTGTATATATAATAATGTATTTATATATATTATAATTATATATATATATAATAACTTTCTTACAATTATAATTATTTTTATTTATTAAATCTTTATATATTATACATACAATTGTATTTAACTTCTTAAAAATAAGTATGATTGAGAACAATTTAAAATTAAATATTATATTATTGAGATGATTACATCGACTTCTATCTGCCAAATGTATAATAAATATTGGATAAGTTTTTGTTCTACAAATTTAAATAATATGTTTCCTCCAACAATTATTTCATACTGAAATTTTAATTTACACGAATGGTTGATACTACTTTGTTCTTATTTAATATCCTTGATCTAATGTTGTTCGTCTTGTATTTAATATGTAGTATAGACATTTTTACGTACTTAAGATCATACATGAAAGGGTTACAATCGAAAAAGATGCGAAATACTTGATTTCAGTTCAATCGCTGATTCCGAGCTCCAAACGATGACGATTCTCCCAAGATCTTCACAGAAAGTGTTTTCCGACACGAGGTTTAGGTCTTTTTACAGTTTTTCAATACGTAAGCTCTCTTAACGGGTCAAAGAACTGTAAACTTACGATTGATATGAGCAATTACAGGAGATCATATTCTATTTATATAGCTTTCATGCCGGGCTTGTTCCCCATTATAAGTCCGATATAGACCAGGTCCATACTTAAAGGGATTCATTTTCTACTCAAATTTCAACCTATTAATCTAGATCATTTATTGAGTCACTTTATTACCCTTATCTGAATCAACTTACATAACTTAACCGATAACTTATTGAAAAGCCAAAATTAAAATTAATAACTGCCCATTTATCTTCTGGTTACCTCCTTTGTCTATATAAGCAATGATCCGCTTCATCAAATGAAGAACGTTTCATTGTATTCAAGATATTACTATTAATAAAAACTGTGTATTTCCATATGATTTTTCTCTAAAATCTCTTTATTCCTTAAAGCTTGAGTTTTCAATAAATTTACTTCTAACAGTATATCTAAAGTCTTAGCTATCAATTTTCTTTGTCTATCTTAAAGCTCTTGTAGAGATCTGCTTTATTGTATAGACGCTAGTTTGTTGTTATCTCCTTAACCCTTTAGCAAGGGGAAAGAGAGTAATTTCTCCTTACTCGTTTGTTTTGTGTATGGAAATCCTTTATCTTCTTATTAATGAGTAGGTTAGGCGGAAGAAATGGCAACCTTTACGTTGTTCAAGGAATGATCCGGGTGTATCTCACATCTTATTTGCTGACGATGTCTTCCTATTTGCTAAGGCTACCAAGCAACAAGCTAGTATTATCAGGAACATAATTGATAGATTTAGTAGTTTTTTTGGCATGTGAGTTAGTGCTCATAAATCCAAAATGTTTGTTGCTCCCATAGTTCGTTGGAGAGTTAGAGAACAGATTAGAATCACTGTCAACTTCCCTTTGACTAATAATCTTGGGAAATATCTGAGCGTCCTTTTGCTTCATTCTAGAGTCTCCAAGGAAACCTATTGTTTTATTTTGGATAAAGTTAACTCTAGACTCTCTGTTTAGACGGCTAAGTTTTTGAACTTGGCAGGGCCTACTACTCTTGCAAAGACTACTCTCTCTGCATTATCAGTATATTCCATGCAAACTGCTTGACTTCCTCAATCTCTCTATGCTGGCATATAGAGGAGTATTCGCTCCTTTATTTAGTCCTCCAAGCAGGATAGAAGAGGACTTTACCTGGTGAATTGGAACCGAGTCATAAGGAATAGGAGGGATGGTGGTTTGGGTCTTCGTTTAACTAGGCTCAAAACACGACATTACTTGGCAAACTTTGTTGGGGGTTGTTTTCAAGTTCTTCGAAATTGCGGGTGGATATCTTTATGCAAAAATACCTTTCGATTGGTGATCTTTGCATGGTGTCGTATAATCCTTCCGGTTCTTATGTTTGACATTCCATTTTTAAAAGTTTTAAGGAGATGGAGAGTGGCTTCACTTGAAGAATTGGGAATGGTTCAACGGTATCTTATTGGTTTGATAAGTGGTGTTCTGATAAAGAGCTAGTGTTTGTCGTTGATAATATCATAGAGAGTGAGGCTCATTATCGAGTGTCTAATGTCATTTCGGACAGAGGAAAATGGATTTGGAGGTTTTGTAGTCAGCCCTTCCTTTGGAAATTAAGGAATCAATAAGAGTCATTCCTTTGTCTCATCTTTCAGAAAAAGGAGATCTATATATTTGGTCGGCTACCCTTAATGGAGTCTTTTCTTCTAAATTAACCTACCGTGGGCTCACTAGGGACCAAGAGGAGAACTCTCATTCGAAGGTTGCTTGGGTTTGGAAACTTCAAGCTCTAGAGAAAATGTGTTATTTTATTTGGCTTCTTTTGTAGGAGCGTATAACCTGTAATATGCTCAGGTTTCAATAGAGACTAACAGATTCTAGTACGTGCTCCCTATGTCTTAATCCTCCAGAATCTCCGCTTCACCTTGTACGAGACCGTGAGAAAGTGCAGCCGTTACTACTTATGTTGTTTCTGTTATATGTGGAGCAGGGCTTCTTTGATGGTAATATTATTTCTTGGCTGGATCGGCATGCTCATCATCCTATTCATGGGCTACTTTTTGTTAGTGTGCTTGGAAGTTCAAAATTGAGAGCAAAGATCTTTGCAAGGGAAACTTCAACATATTCGCTCATTGTTTGTCTCCTGCATGAAGACTTTTTCCTCCTCTACATCTTCCCAACCCTCTACTTACATGCGCTTGATTTCATGGTCTCCTCCGAGGGAGAATTCGGTAAAAATTAATGTGAATGGTAGCTCTCTTGGTAATCCAGGTAAGGCAGGCTTTGGGAGTTTAATGCATGATCATGCTGGTCGTTGGTTAGGTGATTGCTTCTGTAGTGTTAGGATTGCTGCTAATATGATGGCGAAACTAATGATTTTTCGTTTTGGCCTCTTCCTTACTTGGGAAAAAGGTTATCAAAATTTGGTTCTTGAATCTTATTCTCTTGAGACTATCAACTTTATTACTAAGGAATGTAACTCCATTCATCCCTATTGTCAATTGGTTGATGATATTCAAGATCTCTTGATGAGAGTTTGGGTGGCGAATGTGCATCATGTTTTAAAAGAGGGTAACTAGTGGCACTATACCAAAATAAGGAGGTTTTAGGCATTTATGCCTAAACACATTTAATAATTGTCTTAAATAATCTAAAAATATAATATTAATGTAATATTTTATATTTTAAAATTGAGTTAGTATTGCATGTATATATGTAAATAGTAAAAGATCTCCTGATATTGATTTTATTAAATTTACTTCCAAAATGGTTTTAAGTTTTAAACTTAGATCCAGCCAACTATTTACTCTTGGAATTTATCTCCAAATGATCTGTTTGTCATTTTAGTTTAATTATGTTGGTTATTTGTAATTATTATGTACATTTTAAATTTGATTTTTTAAAAATAACCATTATAAATTTTCTACAAATATAGTAATAATAACAACAATAAAAAAAATTGTTTACTAATGGCATATAAAATAATATGAAGAAATTGATAAGGTTTAGGCTTGCAAATCTTACCATTTTAAATTTTATGAAGTACTAAATTAAATACATCAATTATGAATATATTAAAAAATTGGGATATATCGTAAAATAAAATATATAAATATTACTTTTTTTTTCTTCATTTGGGTAATTTAAAAACAAGTTTTCTATTAGTTAAAATTAAGATCGTGTATTATTAGCCGGCTAGTAGTGGATTAGGCAAACCTACTCGAAGTGAGTGATCAACGAAGAGGTTGAGCAAATCTTTGGGAATTGCAACATCTCCACTATATTAAAATACTTTTTCTAATGTAATATCTAATAATTTAAAAATTAAATAAATTTGATTAGTACAAACAATTGGTTTAATTTATTTTAATAATTCTTGTTATATTTATAAGATTGTTAATAAACATTGTTATTTGTTATGTCTTCTTATGCTTTTGGGAATAATCCCAAGATTTTCCATTTAAGATTAAAAAAGAAAGAAAGACTAAAGTAGGTTTAATGGAGTAGTTCGTAGTTTGGTAGACTCGTAACTTCATAATTAATGAAATCATTCTCTTCACCAAGTTATGTCCTATATTGATAAGTAGGACCGATTTAAACCTAACCACCGACGGCTATCTTAAATAAACACGACTCTCGAGACAAGTACATGCTAAACCATTACCAATGGTGGTTAAAGATTCGAATCCATTCATCCGTGTTGGATTACACTTCCAATCACGAAGTTGAAAACTTTCCATGTTTTTTTAAGTACGGACAACACTTCCGACGAGAGGGCCCAACGAGTAATGCTCTCAACGGAGGGCTCAGATGAACAACTCTTTCTGTAGATAAAACCTTCGGTTATTTCAGGCTCTTATAAAGACTGTAACAACGTGACATAAAATCGAATCTACAACTTAATGCATGCCAAATTCTGCTCTCAAACATCCGGCCACGAGGGCTGAAAACTTTCCATGGCTGAACCTAAAGACCAGATATGGTTTTTTTTAAATGATAATCATGTGAATATGGAGCAAACTTGTGTAGCAAGTAATCATTCATCATCACACCCGGCCCGAAATCTCACATTAAAATAAAGTTTGGATAGATCTAATTGTACGCAGCCTTACTCCTATAAAATTAGGCGAGTTCTCATTTATGGGACCAAAATACAAGTCAAGAACACCAAATCATGTGAAAGAACGATGTTCCAAGGACATAAAAAGAAGGTGAATGGGAAGTTTCGATCCTAAAGCTGTTAGTCAACGTTATTAGACGTGTAATTA
>JAOSBO010000001.1:784832-810751 GCA_027563915.1 Erythroxylum rotundifolium
AAAAAACACAATAATAACAAAGTTTACCTCAAGAAGCTCAGAGCAAAATCCAATAAAGAGAAGACAAGTGAGAGTGTAGTGAGTGTGGTGAGGAAGGGGAGGGGGTGGGCGGCTTTATAAAGCCGCCCGTATACCGACGGTAATTGGGCGGGAAAATTTTCGCCCAAATCAGTCAAATACCGATGGAATTTACAATTCCGTCGGTAACCGGGCGGAAAATTTCCCGCCCAAAGTATGAGGTACCGACGGAAGTCGGTACCTAGAAGACCTTCTAGCGACGGAAAAATGAGGCTACTCCAAAATCACCGACGGACACATCTGTCCGTCGGTGATTTGTTTCACAGCACCGACGGAATAATAAAAAACCGTCAGAAATCAATCATTTTTTAAAATTTTCCGACGGACTAAATTATTTCGTCGGTGATATTTCAATCAAATCCCCGACAGATTGGTCTGGTCCGTCGGTGAAATTTTTTGTTGTTCAATTTTCCGACGGCAAATTGTATTCCGTCGGTATAAATACCGACCGTATCGGTACCGTCGGTGTGTTGCCGTAGGTGATAAAATGCGCGAAACTTTCGCGCATTTTTTACCGACGGATCAATGTAGGCGTCGCTATATTCCGTCGGTAAAATTTGTATCAAAATTCTATGCAGACGGACGTTTTTTTCGTCGAAAATGTTCCTATTTTAGCGACGGAATTAGTAGGTCCGTCGCTATTTGCCGATGGAAATGGTTCCATTGGAAAAGTTCCGCCGCTATTTGTTCATTTTCTTGTAGTGATATCGATTGATTTTAGGCTATTGTGTTTTTGGAGTACTTGAGAGGTTAATCACAATATTCTATCGTTGATTTGGGGCTACTGTGTTTTAGGCGGTTTTACAGAGATAACTTAAAAGTTTGGCAGCAGACTTGTATTTGAAGACTCTCCAAGATTATGGTTTAATGCGGTTAGACATATAAGGAAGTGTTCTATGACTCAAGTGTTCTTTTGTTTCGTATTATTCTTGATTTAATCACTTGAGATATTTTTATCTTTGTCTTTATTCGTTGTTTCAAAATCCTCTGTAGAGGTTAACATTAAGTGGTTATGTTATTGGGTATGAGATAACTTTCAGGTGTAAGTACGAGTTGATAGCATCAAGGAGTGAATGGTGTTGGCTCCGTAATAGCCTTGTGTAAGACCATTGTGCAACAATGAAAGTTGATTAATCTGGGTGAGGACCTTACAAATGTAGATCATGTGTGTGGAATTGCGTTAACAAATTTTTTGTGTTGATTTATTTACTGCGCACTTAATTTTGCTACTTGTGATCAAATTTTGGAAATCGTAGTTTCTAACTCAGTTACTTTCTGATAAGCAATTGTTAGTCTTACTTTAAAGCAATTATGACAAAAAAAGGAATTTTGCAGAACATTGATATTCGGGCTTTTCAATTGGTATCAAAGCAAGGTTCACTTCATTAAAACTTGGTGTGTCAAGTTGGTGTAGATTAATGTTCCACACTTACGACTACTAGATGGTTCTAACTATCATGTTTGAAAATCGAGAATGAAAGTGTTTATTCATCAAGCACAGGGGACTAAAGCATGGAGTTCTGTGTTGAACGACTAGACTCATCCTATGACAACTGATGAAAAGAATGAAGCATTACTTAAAGATCCACCTAAATGGACAAGGGCCGAAAAAGAGAGAGTGCTCGGTAACTCTCAAGCAATGCATACAATTTTGACTGCTATAGATGAAGGACATTTTAGTATGATATCAGCGTGTGAAGCATGGGATACGTTATAAATCATACATAAGAGATCAAAATTGGTGATTGCATTAAAACTTCAAATTTTGGCGACTAGATTTGAAGAAATTTAGATGGAGGAAAGTGAACGTAAGGCCCCAATCTATACCCTAGAAGGAATGTTTCATGTCCATGAAGGTATTTGTAATGGATTTTATTGAGTATGAAAGTGAATGTTTAGTACGGGACCTAATCGATATTAGCGAAATTGTTGGGAGTAATTCAGTATTTTGCGTTAATTGTGTTATGCATGCACAAATATACATTAGTCATAGGCTAAAATGTTAAATGAATTAAGATGGCATGCAATTACATGGAATATGTTAAAGTTGTGTTTAAATTGTAATTAATGAAAATGCAAAGGAAGGAACCAAAGGGAATTAACCAATTGTCACCCTACAAACCATGAACTTATCACTCCACTCACGATAAGTTTTACATAAACATATGAAGGGGATGAATGGAGGTCAACCTAGCACTTAAAATTTTAGAATTTTAAGCTCTTCTTTAGACCAAAAATTCACTCTAAATTGATCTCAAAAGGGGATTTTGAAAGATGCACAAGAAATTGGTGAATTTGAAGTCTAAGCCAAGTTAATTTCATGTATTGAAGATTAACTCCTTCCTTATCTCCTCTTCATCTAGGGTTTTGTTATATGTATATAATTGTTGAAGATGAGTTTTGAATGGGTATGGTATGTATAGAGAAGGAGAAGACAAAAGACAAAGGCAAAGGGAAGCAAGTGTAGTAAGGAAAAAGGGTTTTGATCACTCCTTCAAGAGGTATGGGAATTTTTTATTCTTGGATCTATGAACGTGATGTGAAGGGAATTGATAAAATAAATATTCCATAAGCAAATGGGATGCTATTGGTTAAATCGGATGTGTTTTTACCTTGCTCTTGCATAATAAGATCGAAGATAGTTGATTTGAGATGTGTACCTCACTGGATGGATAGGTTCCCCTAAATAGACTTCTGTAATTTAGCCATATATTGGCCTTTAGACCTCCAAATTGGATATTTTCGATTAGAGATTAAATTAGAGACATAGTTCTAAAACTTTCATGAAGGAACCAAAATTTGATTATGCATTTAAGATTTTTGATTTCTGACTTGAAGTTGAGTTCTAACTGTTGTCCCTATTTTCAAATATCCTGTAGTGTTTTGGGTATAACTCTCAAAATTCTTAACCAAATTGCATTAAATTTATGTCATTCAAAAATTAAGACATATGGGAACAAACGTCTAAAAGATCTTAAAACCTAATTCGAATTTTTGCTATATGCGTCTAACGAAACAAGTAGAGGTATAAATGGTGAGTGTCTGTGACGATCGTGACATGGGTGCCATAATCGTGACCCTATCTATTGTCACAACTAGGACATTGTTTTCACTCCCAATGTTTACCGCATCTTATTCGAACGTTTTTTGGATGTCATTGAAGCTTAGTAAACCTAGTATAAGGGTAATATAAGACTTATAATGCACGTAATATGTATATACTTTAATGCTTTCATTGATGTATTATTAAAAGGGAATATGTTCATAAAGCATAGTAAATACGATTGGGCATGATAAACATTTTCAAATTAAAATTGCAAGCATAAGGGAATGAATTTGTATCTTATGAATTGTTGCTCTTTATTGCGACTTTGAAATGTAATTATGATGTTCTAATGAATAGTTTTAACCTGTCAAGTCTTAGTTGTGGGTAGATAGGCAAACCTAGAAGGGTTTGCAACAACTTCTGTTCTGAGACATTATGGTGTCTTCTATTTTAGAGACTTAAGTCTCTTCTGTTTCAGAGGCTATTGCCTATTCTGTAGATACCAATCTTATGTATCTTCTGTTTTGTTCTGGTTACCCAAGTCTGAAGAAATTAGTAGGCAATTCCATATATGTTATGATATTTGTTATGTTTTGATGCAAACCCATATTTGGAATAATCTCTTAATATCATGTTCAAATATTGTTATGTGATACTTCATGACTTTTATTTTATAATGTATTTCCCACCATTTAATTGTCATGAATCATTTACATTGGATTGTTAGGCGATTGCTGTGAGTAGTTACCATGTTGCATCATTATTCCCCACCAAGCTATATGCTAAGGACGACGGTTTTTTCTTCGTATAGGCCATGATAAACAGGGTTAAGGTTGAGACAACCGCAATGGCCAAAAAAGGACGTGTAACCTTTTAGAAGATCTTATATCTAAACAGTGTGTTGTATTTATAAATATTAAGTAGGAATTTTGTAGTATATATGAATGGCCTGTACTAACCATAACTTATGATGATGTTTTTTATGTATGGATGTTATATGTGTAATTTATGACTTGTATAAACCACAATGAAATATGAGATGTGATATGTGTTTGCCTTATCTCTAGAAATTGTTGAATTATCTAGTTCTATTTTGGGTGCATCTATATATTCTCCAATGAGGTATTAGGGTGCCACAATGAAACTATTAGAGACTTTTATAAGCGACTACGTGATATCACCAATCAATCACATCAACTTTAGAAGAAGTACTCAAATCTGAAACTTGTCAAGAAAACCTTAAGATCATTGCCTACTAGATTCATATCGAAGATTTTCACTATTAAAAAAGCCCATGATATTAATGTGTTATCTTTAGATACGGTAATTGGAATTCTCACAAACCTTGAGATGAACCTCTTGAGAGACAAGCGTGAGAAGAATAAAGGAGTGGCGCTGCCAACCGAAGTCACTAAATCTATGAATGATTCAGGAGACAACTCCAATGAAAATGATGTTAGTGTTGCTGACAAGAAATTTCAATAAGTGGTTGAAGAAGGTAAAGAAATATAAACCTGAGTGTAGAAAAAATGGTAGGAGTTCATCAAATAATAACTTCAAATAGTAAGAAAAAACCCAAAAAGGTGAAAGGAAGGCAAAGAAGATACAATGTCATGAATGTCAGGCTTCGGATATTTGCAAGCAGAATGTGCTAACCCTTTTAAAAGGAAAAAAAGGGAAGTCTTACACGAACACTTGGAGTGAAAACGAATCTGAAAGAAAACATGGGAATGAAAAAGAAATTATAAGTCATAATGTTGCGTTGGTTGCTTGATATAAAATGTCCAGTTGCTTGCTTAGTAGTAACCAGTGAATAAACTAAGGATGAAGATACAGATGTTTCAATACTAAAATTTAATTCAGATAGCAATAGCGTTGATAGTGACTTTGAATTCAAAAAGGAAGATATCTGTGAGGCCTATAAACTAATATATAGCAAGTAGGTGAAGACGTGTAAACAAAATGAGAAGTTAAGAAGGGAGAATATCAAAGTGAAAGATGTTATTCAAGATCTGGAGATTAAGTTATTGTCAAAAAAAGATGAAGTTGATGAAACTAAGCTAAAGTTGATCAATACAGAGAAAGGAATAAGAATGTTGAATGGTAGTACTGAGAAGCTAGAAGAATTGCTGGAATTTAGGAAAAACAAAGGGTATTTTCAAGGTGTTGGATACAAAGGTGAATTTTCACAAGTGAATAATGAGTAAAATGGTGATAGTAAATTTATTAAAGAAGTAAGATCAAGTAAGCAAAGAGAAATTTCAAAAAGAAGCAAAAAGTTTGTGCTTACATGTCACATTTGTGGTGTAAAAGGTCACATAAAGCCAAATTGTTACAAACTACTGCAAATGTTATTCCTTAATGTTAAAATAGAAAATCCAAATCTTGAAAAAAATTTCAGCAACAGAGGATACCAAAACATATTTAGGTTAGAAAAAAAAAACCACAAGAATGTTTGGTTCTTAAATTAATATGTGACTCTTCTCACAATACATGGTACTTTGACAGCGGGTGTTCAAGGCATATGATAGGTGAAAGAAGCTATTTGATGAATTATCAAAGTTGTATGGATAATCATGTTACATTTTGTGATGAGAAAAAAGCAACAGTGGTTGGTAGAGGAATTATTTGCGTGGATGGATTGCCTCATTTCAAAAAAGTGCTTCATGTGGATGGTTTAAAAGCTAACTTGGTGAGTATTAGTAAGCTTTATGATGATGGGCTATTCATCAAGTTCACTAGTGATGCATGCAAGGTGTTAAACCAACAAAGAGATTGTATAGTAAGCGAAAAAAGATCGGTGGATAATTGTTACATGTTGGAAGATTATGGAGTTGTTGAAGATGTTTTAACTATCATGTGTGATAATAAAAGTGTCATAGAAATCTCCAAAAACGCAATTCAACATTCAAGAACTGAACATATTAATTTGAAATATCATTTCATTGTAGAGCTATTGAAGAGTAAAGTTGCAGTTCTTTCCTATGTAACAACTAAGAAGCAATTGGCCGATATTTCAAAAAAACCTCTTGACTCCATCAGGTTTGAATCTCTTCGTAGGGCACTGTGCTTTGTAACTTTGAAGCTTATTGAAATAAGAAAAAAAAATGGAGAGGTGTCTGATGATAATGCTTTATACGCTCATAAGGTTTATGTGAGGGGAAATTGATTAAGTTTGATCCTAATTCATTGAATTTATTTTTGTGGTTTATGAATTTAATTAGGATTAGTCTTATGAGGATGGATTTGAAGTGAGTAATGATATGTTGATACTTATGCCTCCTTATTTGCTGAGGTTGATTGCATTGAAGGCATTTTTCATACGGAAATAACGAGTTCCTCGTTATGCTTCTTCAAATGATTCTTAGGTTCTTTTGGCATTGATTTGTCCCAAGGGGGAGATAGGAACTTGCCTATAGCTTTTTTAGCTAGCATTTGTAGCTTTGTTAGTGACAGTTGACTTGGACTTTGATTTTTTGATATCTTTTATCATGATCATTTATTTGAGGGGGAGTTTCCATTTCACTTAATTAGGGGTAGATTTTGATGTGATGAATAATGTCAAAAAGGGGGAGATTGTTAAGATATCTTATTGTCGACATTATTTGTATTTTGATATATTTGATATGCCTCTTCTGCTAAGGAAGTTGATTTTGATTATGTATATCTTTTGTGATAAAGAAGTTGACTTGGTATAGGATTTCACTATCTTGGAATATGTAGTATTTTTGAAAGTTAAGATAGTGTGGAAGAAAGGAATCCTAAGTGAGATAGAATCCTAAAAAAGAAAGGATTTTTTGGAGAAAAATAAGCGGCATATCTCTTAACTTTTGCTGCTTCGTTTTGGGTGTGTTTTTGTGATTAATTACATGTTCCATTAATGATTTTTGTGGCTGTTGTGCGTGGGTTTCTTCAGTGATCAATTAAAAAGTCCACAACTGATTTTTTTTTAAGGCAGTCCATTGTGTGACACATATCCTTTGATTTTTGGTTGCCGTGGTTTTAGAGTGCTGGAGACATTAATCACAATTTTCTATGGTTGGTTTGGTGCTGTTACATGTTGGGAGGTTTCACAGAGATAACTTGCAAGTTTGGCAGCAGACTTTTGTTAGAAGACTCTCTAAGATCATAGTTTAATATAGCGACACATATAGGGAAGTGGTATGTTACTCAAATATTCTTTTGTTTCTTGTTAACGTTGATTTAATCACTTGAGATGCTTTTATCTTTGTCTTCATTCGTTGTTTCAAAGTCTAACTAGTTATTTTCTCATAAGCAACCGTCAGTCTCAGTTTGAAGCAACCTCAGTAAAATAGGAATTTTGTGAAACTTTTACCTTAAGGTTTTTTTGAAGGTTATTATATTCTTACTTATGTGGAAAACCTATATTTTATTGATACAAGTGCATTTAACTATTAATTACTTGACTATTCTCTCATTGGTATTTTTGCGTCTAAAAAGTCAAAGTAAACATGAAAAATAAGAAATCCATTAATGGTTATAAATTAATTGACTTACCCTAGTCAACAACCCAGGAATTATTTTCACTTAATTTACCAAGTGAAAAGTAAGAGCAAATAAAGAAATAAAGTGTTATAAAACTAGCAAAAGATATTTGAATATATCGAACATCATGATGTACATTAAATTTATGGCCAATGGTTTGCCAGAGAATTGCAGTAAGAATCACCATCTTGCTTATTATTAATGTTGTTGTTGATATTATCGTCCAACGTGCCACCACTTCCATAGGTGACCGTAGTGATTGCAGTAGGAGGTGGCATTTCGATCATCCCTCTAGGTTACTGTGATCGGTGGCCGAACTAGCTCGTCACGACTCATCTCCGTGGACTTCACTCTTACTTGGTGCTTTATTATGCTTATATACACTTGAATTATTAATAGTATTACCTACGAAAATATATCATTCACGTACTCCTGAGAAGCATGAATCAAAAGAACATTCATTTTTATTGTTGTTGCTGACATAACAAAGTTAAAAAGGAAAGGAAGACAATTGCATGTGGACAACTATCTACAGCTGGCTATGTGCGTATGGGACGTGTTGTGAATCCGAGGCCCATCCCTGATGGTGCACAGGCCCTTGGAAGAGGGGTAGGCCTTCACATCGGTTTTAAATCATCCAAAATTTTCTCTTTTTTAGCTCAATTCTCACCATTTAGAAAGTGCTTCTCTGAAATAACTAAAGTTCGATGTCGTCTTGGGGTTATTTCAAAATTTAACCAACGATTGGATATAGTGCAACCTCGAGTAGTTCTCTTTGAGGAGCCAAAATTGAAATTAAATTCCTAAGCAACCAAATGTAAGGCAACCTAAACTGTAGAATTGGGTTTGATTTGATTAACTATCACTAAAATTGCAATGAATAAAAATAAAAATAAAGGACTTATTTTAGGTTTTTAATTTAAAATGAGTGATATGAAATGATAGTAAGTGGATGAAATGAAAAACACAAAAGATTAACAATGATAAAAGCATCCCTCTAATTCAATAGCATAGTCAATCAATACTTAAACAAATATAGGAGTTAAAAAACAATGAATCAAGAGTTATAATCAAGCTTTTAATCCAACGACGGAGCCACCTCGAATTGTCGCAAAATATTTTCCAAGGTCGCAATCTACTAACTGCCACCAGAATAGTAAAATAGAACTAAGGAAACTAAAAACTAATGCTTAATTATTACTCAATAACTAATAAAACAAAATTAAAGCCAGCAACAGATATATCGATCCAATAATTCAAGCTACCTTGAATAATCATCAAATATTCACTAAAATCTCAATACAAAGTCTTGAATCAAAATAAAGTAATGAAATTAAGCCACAACTAGCATAATATCAGTTACTAAATAATAATCCAGCCACAGAAATCTTCCAATACAAAGATTTAATCACTACATAACTCCAAATAATTAAATAGTTATCCTGAAATTTAGGAATCACTAAATAGTTAAATGGGTAGAAGGTAAATGCAACTTAAACTTTCCTTTGAAGACCCAAGCTCTTGCCATTGTCATTGAATCGGAGGATCAAGGTGAACTAGCCATGGAAAGCCATCAAAGATGTTGCCAACAGTGAGCTCCGTTGATCAGCCAAGGAAGATGGGAATGATGGTTTGGATTAATAGGAGATGAGGGAAAAGGACAAATCGAAGTCTCCCTGAGTGAAGTGTCTGCCGTCAATAACGCTTCTCTTTCTTTGTTTCTGCGTTCTCTCCTTTTTATTAAAACCCACTTGTTTTCTCCTTAGCTATGTCTACGTTTTTCTCCTCTCTCCCAACGTTGCTGTTTCCCTCCTTGCTTCCAACATGCCTGTTTAACTCCTACCTAATGACAACGTCTTGCTCCTTGCTCTCCAGAGTCTATGTGTTGCGTTTTGCTTCTTGTGTTGTTGCGTTTTAGGCCTCCTCGCCTTGGCCGTGCGCTGACATTTTGGTCTTCACGTCTATCCACCTGTGTTGCGTTTTGGTTCTTATGTTGTTGCGTTTTCTCCTTTATTTCAGCTGCCGTTGAATGCTTTTGCTTGGATCGTTTGCAATACTTAACATCTGCGTCTGTCATTTAGCTCCTTGCCTCACTCAACGTTGTCGTTTCGTCATTCTAACCGCTGGCGCATTTTCTTCATATGTTGTTATTTTGGCTTCTTTTCCATCTGCCTTATGCATTTTCGTTTTGCAATCCCATCTTGTCCATTTATGTTGCTTTTTAGCTCTCTTTTATCTTTTGAATTCTAATTCCCCTAAGTATCCTACAATAAAAATTACAAATGATGTAGCATCAATTGTCCAAAAATCAATTAATCACAATTAACTCAAAATACGGCAATTTTGCTCCTATAAATACAAATTAAATGTAAGGCACAATAATACTAATCATAGTGACAAAAACCTATCCAAGGTTTTGCGGGAGGCATATGGCTTCTATGGACATTAGAGTTTAATGTGAAGGTGAGGCTAGCGCACAGGCAGTTTATTCATTCCACAGTCTCTCGTGGGGCATCGTCGTTTGAGCTTACTGCTATCTATGCGAGCCCGCGCTCGTTGCAGCAACACTCTCTTTGGTCTCGCTTGAGGCAACTTAGGCGTACCATCAATCATCCCTGGATCCTTGGGGGGGGGGGGGGATTTTAACGTAAAGTTGGACACCACGGATAAAAGAGGTGGCTCCCACACTACCGCCGTTATTAACCACTTTTTCAGGAATTGGGTCCACGAGTGTGGTCTGCACGATCTTGGGTATGTAGGGTCGAAGTTTACTTGGCGGTGTGGGCAGATTCGGGCTCGTTTGGACCGGATTCTGGTGTTGTCCTCCTGGCTCCTGCAGTACTCGCACGCTGCCAACCATCATCTCCTGTACATCGGATCTGATCATCGGCCTTTATTTCTCCTCCTCGAACCCCCGAGACCGAGAGCACCGCGGAGCCACTCGTTTTCCTTCCAGGCCGCATGGTTAGCCCACGCCAATTTTGGTGCAGTGGTTGCAGAGCACTAGGACCCCGTAGGGGAATCGTTCAGTCACTCCCTTTCAGCTTTTTCCCACCTTGTCACTCGCTGGAATAGGGAGGTGTTCGGACACATCTTCCATAAGAAACGGAGATTACAAGCCCGGTTGGCGGGCATTCAGCGAGCTTTGACCCACAGGGAGTCCGAATCCCTCCTAGCCTTGGAATCCCAACTCAGTGCCGAGTTCGTTCAAGTACTCTGTGAGGAAGAGCTCTACTAGCATCAGCAAGCCAGATGTGAGTGGTTGGCCCACGGGGACCGCAACACATCCTACTATCACACGGTGGCCGCTGCCAAACGGAAGAAACGCTGGATAGAAAGCCTAGTGGATGACAACGGCATAGTGATCTCCGATCCGAGACAGTTGCGAGACATGGTGCGCCACCATTTTGAAAATTTGTACACCCTTCCGAATCCTATTTCTCAGCATTTCTCCATGACTGGCAACTTTCCTCCGCTACCACCGGAGCAATTCACGGTGCTGGCCAACCCCATCCAGGCGGAGGAAATCAAGGCGGCATTCTTTGGAATGCACCCGAACAAAGCTCCCGGTTTTGACGGCTTTCTCGCTTCTTTCTGTCAATCTCAATGGGCTACAATCGGCCTGTCGATGGTGGACTTTCTCCAACAAATTTTTCGTCACGAACGCTGGGAACGGGAACTAAATCGAACCATCTTGGTTTTGCTCCCGAAAGTCACTTCCCCGCAATTTGTCACTCAGTTCAGGCCAATCAGCCTGTGTTTGATAATGTATAAAATCATCTCCAAAGTTATCGTGAATCGAGTGAAGCCCTCTCTGGATTTGTTGGTAGCTCATACCCAATGCAATTTCATCCCCGGCAAACACATCACAGACAATATCATTATCGTTTAGGAGGTCATTCATTCCCTGAAACTGAAGGCGGGTAAGACTGGTTATTTCGTACTCAAGGTGGACCTCGAAAAAGCCTATGACCGCCTTCGCTGGGACTTTATCGCAGACACTCTCAAAGAGATAGGGTTCCCGTCAGGGCTCACTAGTCTCATCATGAAGTGTGTTACCTCCGTCTCCATGCAAGTCGCTTGGAACGGTCACTTGTCAGACACTTTCATCCCTACACGGGGTATCCGACAACCCCTCTCGCCTTACCTTTTTATTCTCTGTTTAGAGAGGCTAGGTCATCTTATTAACCAAGCTGTGAGCTCCGGCCAGTGGAAGCCGATCAAGCTGAGTTGCTCTGGGCCTCCCCTCTCACATCTTTTCTTCGTAGATCACCTAATGTTGTTCGGGGTTGCTACAGACACCCAGATTTGGGGGGTCTCCCACCTTTTAGACCAGTTATGTGAGGCATCCGGTCTCAAAATGAGTATGACCAAGTCCCGTATTTGTTTTTCCAAGAATGTTTCCTGCGAGACCGCGCGCGGCCTCAGCCAGGCACTCCGTATTCAAAGCACTCCTCACCTGAGCAAGTATCTAGGCGTTCCTTTAATTCACGAGCGCACCACCAAATCCACGTATCAGCCCATCCTCGACACTACACAACAAAAGCTAGCGGGTTGGAGCACGCAGTCCCTATCATTCGCGGGCCGGGTCACCCTCACCCAATCGGTCCTCTTAGCTCTGCCTACATACACTATGCAAACAACGCGACTCCCCAGCCATTTTTGCGAGGACTTAGAAAAGCTAATGCGGGATTTCATTTGGAACTCTAAGGACCAGAACTGTAAACCCCACCTTGTTAACTAGGCCACTGTTTGTAGTCCGCACCGAGTAGGAGGGTTGGGGCTCAAGTGTATTCGATCCACCAATGATGCTATGCTAGCCAAACTGGGATGGGGATTAATTACCAAATCGGTAGCGTTATGGGTTCAGATCCTGCGAGCGAAATATCACTTTGAAGACCTCCACCTCCCTCTCTCGCTGAAAAGGCCTCGTGCTTCCGTCATCTGGCGGGGAATAGCCGCTACATGGCACATCGTCTGCCGAGGGATCCGATGGCAACTTGGAAATGGCCGCCGAACCCTTTTCTGGATGGATAGTTGGTTAACAGATTGGGGCCCACTCGTCTCGCTTACCACGAGCCCCATCCTAGACTCTTTCATATATGCTACCGTGGCGGATTTAGTGGACGCGCGCGGTATATGGAAATGACACTTGTTTCAACACTATCTTCCCTCCGCGGTTTGTTTGGCAGTTGCCATTGCTAGGACCCCTACTGCTATCCTGGAGACGGACAAGCCAATTTGGGGACCATCTCCCCATGGGGAGTTCATGGTGGCCTCAGCGTATGATCTGATAGAGGATCATCGCTCCAATGCCAGTCCACACATCTGGGCCTTGATATGGCAATGGTCGGGACCGCAGCGGATACGCTCTTTCCTTTGACTTCTAACTCAGGGCAAACTGCTGACTAATCAGCAGAGGGTCACGAGCCATTACACGGAGGACGACAGTTGCCCCTTCTGTGGTCAGCCAGAGACTATCCTACACGCACTCCGAGATTGCCCCCGAGTTAAAACATTTTGGCTACAATTTCCCCCGGTAGTGGTTGACACTACTTTCTTCACCCAGGAAGAGCGGCCATGGTGGTCATTCCATCTGGCCCGGCACGTACAATTCCAGCAGAAGACATGGTCTACCGTCTTTGGAGTTGCGTGCAGGCATATCTGGCAGTGGCGGAACAAATGTATTTTCGAGACTGGGTTTGAGTGGCCAACTTGTGGCCCCAAACTTGTCCTTGATTATGTCCAGTGGATAGTCATGAGTTAAGTGATAACGGGGCAGGTGATCCCCTCCCAAGGGCTCCCCATGGGTACACCCATTCGCTGGACTCCACCTCACCCTGGCTGGGTCAAAGTTAATACCGACGGGGCGGTACAGACCACCTCCCACCTCACCACAGCCGGCGGCCTAATCTGAGACTGCCATGGTGACTGGTGTGGAGGTTTCATGCTGAACATCAGAGCCTGCTCCCCTCTGATCGCGGAGCTGTGGGGAGCCCATTTAGGGCTGTCGCTGGCTTGGGATCTAAGCTTCCAGCGAGTGATCCTTGAAGTCGACTCGCTGCAAGTTTTCACCCTTCTGTCTTCATCTCCCCCTCTACTGATTGAGTGTTTTTCTTTAGTGCAGGATATCAAGGACTTTCAACGTCGGGCTTGGGATCTTCAATATTATCACGTCTATCGTGAAGGCAATCAGAGTGCGGACAGTCTGGCCCACTTGGCCCGCTGTTCTCGGCCAGGACTGTTATTTCTCCAAGAGCCTCCGCATGTCACCAGAGCACATGTCCGACAGGACCAGACGGGTGCTGTGTACCGCAAATCCCGGCGCTTAGGATAGCTAGAGCTTTTGCCCCCTTTGTCATAAAAAAATGATATGAAAAATATATAAATAAATGAGTTTTTCATTCTCCTATTTCTTGAAAGAGTCAGTGTTTTTCCTTGTAAAATAGAAAGAGGTTACAACTCCTAAATTTTTCATAGTGAAGTTTCTTTTTCTTGTTTTGGATTTTTACTATAATTTTTTTGGGGTTTTTTCACGTAAAATATGTGTGTCAATTTCTTCAATACTATTCCTTTAATCATATTTAGCTGCGAATCTACTCGAATTCGATCAATTTTTCACTACAAGTGGTATCATAACAAAATAATGGGAGCTTAGTTCTATTCATAATAGAAGCAATGACGGCAAAATTTGATATGGAAAAGTTCAATAGAAGTAATTTCTCATTGTGGAAGTTGAAAATAAAGGCTATCTTGAGAAAAGATAATTGCTTAGCGACCATCAACGAAAGACTGGGAACATTCACAAATGATAATAAGTGGAATGAGATGGACGAGAATGCTATCGCAAATCTTCATTTGACATTATCAGATAGGGTGTTGTTAAGCTTAGAGGGGAAGAAGAAGGCAAAGGAGATCTGGGATCATCTCACTAAGTTATACGAGGCCAAGTCACTAAATAACAAGATTTTCCTTAAGAGAAAATTGTACATTCTTCGGATGTTAGAATCTACTTCAGTGACAGACCACATCAACACCTTAAAGACTCTATTTTCCCAATGCACATTACTGGCTCATAAAATAGAGTCTCAAGAACTCGCTGAGCTTCTACTTCAAAGTCTACCAGATTCGTATGATCAACTTATCATCAATTTAACAAATAATATCTGTGTAAACCACTTAGTCTTCGATGATTTTATAATCACTATTCTTGAAGAAGAAAACTGGTGCAAAAATAAGGAAGATAGGACAAATAACTTCACAATAAGCAAAAGGCATTGATTTTGATGAGAGAGAGATCAACAAAACTTGGCCAAAGTGAGAACTATAATCATGTTAGGGGAAAGTCAAGAAGCAAAAAAATTTTAAGATGATACAATTATGGCAAAAAGGGTCTCCTGAAGAAGGATTATCGGAATAAGATAAATTTCAATCCTTAAGAAAATGTGGTGAGCACCTCAAATGATGGTAATGTCCTATGTTGTGAGCAGTAACATTAATTGAAAGTAGAAAAACATTTATTGGTGTATGACCTTTCGACTCATGAGCTATTTTCATATGACCTCTTGGAGGGAATGGTTCTATCATTATGAACCTGTCTCAAGAGAATCTGTGTACACTTGCAATGATCATGGCTTAAAGATCATTGGTGTATAAGCCATTAAGCTGGAGTTGTATGATGGTACAATTCATACTATCCAAGAAGTGCAGCATTTGAAGGGCCTGAAGAAGAACTTGTTGTCTTTGGGACAAATGAATGATCTTAGTGGCAAGGTTGAAATTGAAAACAAGATCATGAAAATAATTCGAGTTGTCCTTATGCTTATGAAAGAAGAAAAGATAGCTACAAATTTGTATATGCTGAAGGAAGAAATCTTGTAAGAAGAAGAAACATCAGTTGTTTCAAGATGTTCTAAGTGCAATGATATGGCATCAGAAACTTGGACATATGTCTAAACAGAGAATTAAGATTCTTACTAAGAAAGGCTACTTCCAAGGCTCACAAAGGTATCTCTACCTTTCTGTGAGCATTATGTTACAAGCAAACAACATCTGTTGAAGTTCAACACATCAATTTTAGAAGAAAATTAGTTCTAAAATTAGTTCTATTGGATGTATGACAAACACCAATTCCATCCCTGGGAGAAGCAAAGTATTTTATGTCCTTCATTGATGATTATTTCAAGAGATGTTAGGTGTGTCCAACCACGAGAAGGGCAGATGTGTTTCCAGTCTTCAAAGTTTACAAAGCATGGGTGGAACTTGAATCTGGAAAGAAGATCAAGTGTCTAAGGACAGATAATGAACGAGAATACAATAATAATGAATTTGATCAATTTTACAAGCAAAAAGGCATCAAAAGGTAGTTCATATCGACATACACTCTATAGCAGAATGTTAGAGAGAACAAAAGTTATGCTAGCAACTATAAGTTTAGACAAGACTTTCTATGCAGAAGCAGTCATACAGCTTGTTATGTGGTAATTGAGCCCCACTAACTGCAATTGAGTTGAAAACACCGATGCAGATGTGGATTGGTAAGCCAGTTGATTCTTCAAACCTCCATATATTAGGAAGTCTTGTGTACGTGATGTACAATCCTCAAGAAATTGCGCTATTTAGGAAATGCTTATTCTTGGGATATGCTGATGGAGTGAAAGAGTATCGCCTGTGAGATCCTACTGCCTATAAGGTTATCATCAGCAGGAATGTAATCTTAATAAATGAGCTACAAAAAAAAGGAGTCAATGATTGCACATTAAAGGAAGATTCAACTAGTATTATTCAAGTGGAAAAGGAATCCCAGACGGATTCTTCTAAACCAGCAATAGAGCACGAGGTATAAGAACCAATAGAATCTGAAGCTTCAAAGACTCATTAACCAAATCGCCTAAAAAGGTGACTAAATTGGCATTCAAACTATATTATGGAGGGCAATATTGCATAGTTTCTTTTAACTGAGTATGGGGAACCATTAACTCTGCAAGAGGGAATGAACATTTCCTGTGCATCTCAATAGATGACAGTAATGTAAAAAGAAATTGAAGCTCTTCATAAAAATAAGACTTGGGAACTTGTGCCACTACCACAAGGAAGGAAAGCCATTAGAAACAAATGGGTCTATAAGATCAAGTGAAATGGTGATGATCAGGTGGAGCGATATCATGCAAAATTTGTAGTAAAAAGATACACTCAGAAGGAAGGGATTGACTTCAATGAAATATTTTCCCCTATCGTTCAAGTTACTACAGTTGGAGTAGTCCTGACAATATGTGCTTGGTTTGACTAACATCTAGGGCGATTAGTGTAAAGACGAATTTTCTTCATAGAGATCTTGAAGAAGAGATTTATATGCTTCAACCAGGAGGTTTTGAAGAAGTAGGAAAGGAGAACTTAGTCTGCAGGTTGAACAAATCTTTATATAGTCTAAAGCAGGCGTCGAGGTGTTGGTAAAAGAGATTTGATTCCTTCATTATAAGCTTTGGATACAATAGACTAATTGTAGACCCTAGTGCATATTTTAAGAGGTTTGGTGAAAATGAATTTATTATCTTATTGCTATATATAGATGACATGTTAGTAATAGGCCCCAACAAAGATTATATTATAAAATTAAAGGCTCAATTGGCTAAGGAATTTGAAATGAAGGACTTGATACCAACAAAAAATATTTTAAGGATGCAAATTTACCGAGACAGAATATGGCTTTCTCAGAAGAATTATCTGGACAAGATCTTACAATCCTTTAACATGCAAGATTGTACGCCAATTTCTACCCCACTTCAAGTTACCCTCTAGCATGAATCTTAGCAGTGATGATGAGAGGATGGAGATGTCTCGAGCATCATATGCATTAGCAGTAGAAAGCTTAATGTTTGCTATCATTTGTATAAAACCAGACATTGCTCATGCAGTGGGAGTAGTTAGTTAATACATGGTGAATCTTGACAGAGAATATTGGAACGCTATAAAGAGAGTCCTTGGATACATTAAAGGGACCTCAAATGTTGCATTGTGTTATGAGGGATCAGACTTTATTGTCAATGGATATGTTGATTCTAATTATGCAGGTGATTTTGATGGCAACAAATCCACCACATGTTACGTGTTTACATTGGTTGGCGTGGTTGAAAATTGGGTCTCAAAATTGCAATAATTTGTTGCTACGTCAACAACAGAAGCAAAATATATAGCAACTACATAAGCTAGTAAAGAAGCAGTTGGTTGAAAATGCTATTGAAGGAGCTCGGGCACAAGAAAGAGAAGATTTCTCTATTTTGTGACAATTAGAGTGCCGCAGTTGGTTGACAATGCTATTGAAGGAGCTCGGGCACAAGAAAGAGAAGATTTCTCTATTTTGTGACAATTAGAGTGCCTTGAACCTTGCAAGAAATCCAGCTTTTCATTAAAAAACAAAACATATATGAGTTCAATATCATTTTGTTTGTGAGAAAGTTGAAGAAGGAACTATGGATATATGAAAGATTTATACTAAAGACAACCTCGCAGATTTTTTGGCGAATGTGATCAACACTAACAAATTTATTTGGTGTTGACCCTCTTACAACCTGATAGAGACAAGAGTAACATGAAAATGGAAAGGAAGAAAGAATGGTGTGATGATTTGATTGACTTTCAATCAAATCTTTAAGTGATAGATTGTTGTTGCCAATGATTTGATTAACTTTCAATCAAATCTTCAAGTTATAGATTGTTGTTGCCAACTTGCCAAAGGCAAAAGGGAAAGGAAGAAAATTGCATTTGGACAACTGTCCGCAGTTGGTTACACACTTATGGGAGGCCTATAAATAGGCCTTCTCATATCAATTTTAAATCATCTAAAATTTTCTCTTCTTCAGTTTAATACCTAAAATTTGGAGAGTGTTTCTCCTATTTATTGAAAGAATTTGTGTTTATCCTTATAAAATAGAGAGAAGTTGTAAGCCCTAAATTCTTCATAGTGAAATTTCTTCTTCTTGTCCATAATTTTTACCCTAATTTGTTTGAGGGTTTTCTACATAAAATCTGTGTCAATTTTATCATTACTATTCCTTCAATTCTATTTAGTTGCAAATATGCTCTAATCCGGTCAATTTTTACAACATTTATTATATATTTTATTGATCACACAACCTCCCGTATCATTTTTCTTAATTTTTGTTTATTTATCATTTTAAAATAAAGATTATTAAAATTTAAGAATTTTAATGCCATATAATTTAAATAAAAATTAAATAAATTATATGAGATAATAATTATTCGATATAACTAAATAATTATTAGAATAAGTGATGACTTTAAAATATAAAAATTAAATTAAACAAAGTTGAAAACGAGGGTTATCGTATTCTTGAGTTAAAACAAAAACTGTATTTTATTAACCCAAGTGCATTTAACTATTAATAACTTCATGTCTAAAAAGTCAAAGGAAATACAAAGAACAAGACACGCGTGAAAGGTTATAAATTTGTTAAAAGTTTATAAATGTGAAGACTTCGTCTTCTGTGTCTATATTTTCTGATGTCAAATGTACTTAACTGAAATCTTCTTGGAAGGACACTCAACTCACGAGGCCATGCACCATGACCTTTTTTTCTTCTCTGAAATGAACATGAAGAAGGACGGCACAGGATGACACGAAGCAGCTTGGCTTGTCCAATTTGGTGTGCTTTTCCTTATATATCAAATAATAATTTTGGATACTATTCCACATTTCAAGTCTTTCTAATTAGAAAGTGTAGAGACATTTTAAATCAAAGAATATTATAACAATTGTTGTCAAAATCAATATTTCATATTAAAAGATTGATTATATTAAAATTTCATATAATATAAATTTTTTCTTATATGTTTATTTATTTTATTTTATTTTTAATCTTTATTTTTTTAGTTTTAGTTTTGGTTCTTAATTTTTATTTATTTATGTATTTAGTTTTTTCTCTTCAAATCATTTTCAATAATTTTTTCTTTCTTTTTGGTCTACAGGAAGCTACCTCTCTACTAATTATAGGTAAAGACTACGTACTACTGAATCTTTCCAGACCCTGCATCTCAGCGAGATTTCTATTAAGATGTTGTTGTTGTTGTTTATCATATATTTTATCAGCCACGCAACCTTTCTTATTATTTTTCTTAATTTTTTATTTATTTATAATTTTAAAATAAAGATTATTAAAATCTAAGAATTTTAATAATATATTATTTCAAAAATGACAGGATAATTATTCGATGTAACCAACTAATTATAAGAATAAGTGATGAAAATTAAATTAAAAAAGTTCAAAACCTATATTTTATTAGTACAAATGCTTTCAATTATTAATTACTTCATGTTTAAGAAGTCAAAGGAAACACGAAGAACAATCCGTAAAAGGTTATAAATTTATTGAGTTAGAATAGTCAACGAAATTTTCATTAATTACCTTCTGAAATAATTTTATAGTTGAGGAATTATTTTCAAGAATTTACTAAGTGAGAAGAAACAACAAACAATCACAAAAATAACATAAAACCGGGCCGTTTGTATTGTCTAGCTATTTTAATAATTTTTATTTGAAAATTATTGAACATCTTGTGGTACATGTTACATTGACTATAGAAAACTTAAAATGGCCATAAACCAATCTGTTTCTTTCGTTTTTTCTGATTGAAATAATTTTATAGTTGGGGAATTATTTTCAAGAATTTACTAAGTGAGAAGAAAGAATAACATAAAATCAGGTCGTTTGTATTGTCCAGCTATTTTAATAATTTTTATTTGAATATTATATATTGAACATCTTGTGGTACTCTTTTTTTCTAATTGAGAAGTGGGATTGATGAAAAAGAAAAAGCTTCCAACAAATTACGCATTAATATAATTAATTGACTAACATTGTTTATTTATCTGTCACTACTTTTTCTTCTTCACCATATTAGAAGGGTATCAAGGACCAACAATATATATTTACTACACGTAGGAAGATCCTGGAGGTTTTTCTAGCTGTAAGGTCTTGTGATGTGGCATGTAGGATCGAGATGATCAAGCGAAAGCAGTAAAAGGGTAGTGAGGAAGTAGGTTTCTCGACCATTTTGGTAGCTAGAATTTGATTGATTCCTTAGAAACCATATTGGTACATGGTTCTGTGACTACAGGTTAAACTATGTACGAAAGTCACGGCGGGTGGAAGTCGGAAGATTGACGAGTGCAAACAATAAGAAGGCCGACTGGTTCATTAGTTTGGTGAGTATGATTGTCACAAAAACCTTACTATGGTCGGAAGTAAAAGTAAGTCATTTTAAAAAATAAAATTAAAATAATGCTAGTCTTTAAATTTAAATTTAGTCTAAATTTTGGTCTATTTAAATTTAATTTATTAATTTCAAAATAAATTTAATTTAATTTGTCAAACATAATTAAATTTAACTAAGTAGAAGATTAATTATTTTAATTAAATTTTTTAAAAAAATTTTAAATTACACTTAATTTTAAATTGATATAGATTTTAGAGAAAGGATTAACACTTAATTATTTGGTTTTATCTTGTTTATAAGATTTCAATCTTAATCCTAAATTCTTTAAAGTACTTTTATTTTTAGATAATTTGCTATACAAGCTCTAACCAATCTCTTCAAATCATTTTCAATAATTTTTTTCTTTTTTTTTATTTGTGAGTCTACAAGAAACAATCTCTCTACTAAATACAGGTAAGATTACGTATTATCGGACCTCTCCAAATCCTGCATCTTAGCGAGATTTCTATTAAGATGTTGTTGTTGTTCATATATTTTATCAACCACAGAACTTTTTGATTATTTTTTTCTTAATTTTCTATTTATTTATAATTTTAAAATAAAGATTATTAAAATTTAAGAATTTTAATACTGTATTATTTCAAAAAATGACATAATAATTATTCAATATAACTAACTAATTATAAGAATAAGTGATGAAAATTAAATTAAAAAATTTCAAAACCTATATTTTATTGATACAAATGCTTTTAATTATTAATTACTTCATGTTTAAGAAGTCAAAGGAAGCACGAAGAACAAGCAATTCGTGAAAGGTTATAAATTGAATTGCCTTCTCAAATAATTTTATAGTGGAGGAATCATTTTTAAGAATTTACTAAGTGAGAAGTGTTAGGTATATGGTATATATCTTCCGATTTTGTTTTGACATATTTATTATTAATTAGATCTATAAGATATTAATTGAATGATGATAACTAATCATGTATCTTTGTTTGACTTGTATTCAAAAATAAAAAAGCTATCTTGAATAATGTTCTAGATGTTATGAAATAGATATGTATTTTAAGAAGAGGTATGATGGATTTTTGACATAATGTAGAACTCTATTTTAAATTGGAGTTACGTTTAATTTGTAACTTACTTTATTGGTTCATCAACTGAGACACGTGACTTGGATGTTGAAGTCTCTGCAAAGAAGAAGTGCATCTTGTGTGGGAGTCTTATAATTAATAGGATAACGTTGTTGAAATTGTTTAAAGGGTGTGGCCAGGTACAGAAAATTTGAGATAGTGGGTTGTATAAAACGTCGTAAGTGTGTTCCATATTTAGAGATGTCGTGGGTGTGTTTTGGAGATGGGTGTGGAGTTAATCGAAGGAGTTGTCGAATCAAACCTGATCCACGTTCACGCCCTTCTCCACCAGCAGTAATACTTGTAGCGTATGCGACGGCTTCATTAATATAT
Source organism: Erythroxylum rotundifolium (assembly GCA_027563915.1). Taxonomy (NCBI): domain Eukaryota; kingdom Viridiplantae; phylum Streptophyta; class Magnoliopsida; order Malpighiales; family Erythroxylaceae; genus Erythroxylum; species Erythroxylum rotundifolium. The sequence continues at coordinate 807,162 of JAOSBO010000001.1, forward strand.
CCTGCTGCCCTTTGGCTGCACAAATTTCAGAGGCAATATTGTTTTCTTCCAAAAAGAATAACATTCGTACATAAATGTTGGGTCGGGAAGTTTTTCTTTGTGGGAATATCAACAAAAATATTTGTTGCGGTTTCATGATAATATTTATGTGAATCAGCTCAATGTTAATATGACGACTTTTAGATTTATTTCAGCGAAACTTAATTTTTTGGGAAGTTGTTCTTTTATTTTATTTTAAGTGTATTATTGTTTTGTTCTTAGTTGATTGATCAATTGAGTAATTTGTTTATTGTTCTTTCATTAAAATATTGATTGAGAAAATCCTCTATTAAAGCTAACACGAGTCGGTCGTATTATTCGATGTAAAATTCTTTCATAGGAAGTGAGGTTGAGAGATAGTGTCAAGAGTTGAGTGGTGTCGGCTCAGTAAAACCTTGGATAAATCTATTATACTTCGGTGAAAGTGATTAAGCTAGGTAAGAGCCCCATAGACATAGGCAAGATGTGGTGAACTGCGTTACCAAATTTTTGGTGCTTTTTATTATTTCACTTTTGATTGTTTTTCTTTTTGTTTGTGCTAGAGATATCCATAGTAAAATTGGAAAGTTTGCAAAACTAATACCTCCTTCGATTTTTCAAGAAGAAAGAACAAACAATCACAAAAATAACATAAAACCTTGTCGTTTGTATTGTCTAGCTATTTTAATAATTTGTTTTTTAATATTATTGAACATCTTGTGGTACATGTTACATTGAATATAGAAAAAATTAAAATGTCCATAAATCAATCTGTTTCTTTTTTTTCTGATTCAGAAGTGGAATTGGTGAAAAAGAAAAAGCTTCCAACAAATTACACATTAATATAATTAATTGACTAACAATATTGTTTATTTATCTGTCACTACTTTTTCTTCTTCACCATATTAGAAGGGTATCAAGGGCCAACAATATACACTTAATACACAGAGGAACATGTTGGAGTTTTTCTAACTGTGAGAAAGTAGGTTTCTCGACCATTGTAGTAGCTAGAATTTGATTGATTCCGTAGAAACTATATTCGTACATGGTTTATAGAGTTTTAAGCAAAGTATTAAATAAGGTGAAGATTGAAAAGTCCAAGATGTTTGGAACTTACCTATTGTTAGAGCTCCGTGACCACAGGTTAAACCATGTACGAAAGTCACGGCAGGTGGGAGTCGGAAGATCAACGAGTGTAAACAATAAGAAGGCCGACTGATTCATTGCTTTGGTGAGCAGAACTGTTACAAAAACCTGACTATGGTCGGAAGTAAAAGGAAGTTGATTTGAAAAATAAAATTAAAATCATGTTAATCTTTAAATTTAAATTTAGACTAATTTTTATCTATTTAAATTTAATTTATTAATTTTAAAATAGATTGAATTTAATTTGTCAAACATAATTAAATTTAATTAAGCAGAAGATTAATTATTTAAATTAAATATTTAAAATAAAATTTTAAATTACAAAATACAAGTTATAATAATTATGATAATTGTGGATATTGTGAACATAATTATCAAAGAAAGATCGCAATTATAACAATATTATAGTTGTAAACGTAAGTCCAATTGCATGTTGAAACTATGGTTTAGAGGAAGCGAAAAATATGGAAAATATAGTAATTTTCTTGGTGAATGGCTACAAATTAAGATTGAAAGGAGGATTATAACGGAGTAAGTTTTCCATAGGATTGAAGACTGGAGGTACACACACTAAGGGCTAATGATACTTTTTTTTAATTAGAAAATGTAAAATTTTAAAGATAAAATGCAAATTTTGATTTTTAAAAAAGTAAGAAAAAGAGCTTATTGTAATGCACAATTAACAAAAAATTTTATTCGATTATATTGAGCATCATGTGTTACAATTACATCAAAAAGACCATAAACCATTCACTTTTCTTATTTAAAATGCTAAGTTCGATGAAATAGAAAAGGCACACATTAATATCACAAATTTAATTAAGTGCCCATAAAGCAGTTTATTTATTTATATATCATAATTTCCTTTTTTAATACGTTAAGTAGAAGAGTATTATCTATCTATGGAGCTGGAGGAGGAGGAGGACCATAGTCACGGCTGGCCGCCTGGCCTGCCTCTGGACCGTTCGCCGGCGTTTGGACCGTCTTGTTAACCTGATTCATGTTGTTGTAGTAAGGGTAAGGGGGGTAAGTAGCAGTACCATCTCGCGGCGATGTACTTGGAAGGACTGCCAACGCTGCCACAGTACCATATTCTCAATTTCTCATATAACATTTCTCCAAGAAAATTAATCACTTAAAATGTTAACCTATATCATCATATAATTAGCCTTTATTTTCTCCTAAGATCTTTTACACCTAGGGTGTATAAATAAGAATATGCACATCATATTTGAGACACACATAAATACAAATTTTTTCTTTAACGTTCTCTATTTCTACTCAAAAGATAAATTATGTATAGTTTTTTTAACATTAATGGCATTAATAGAGGATGAAAGTAGCATCAATAATACTAAAAATTAGAGTTGAAAAGATAGAAAATTATAGTCGTTATTATTAAAATTTTACATAAATAATATATTTTTCAAAACCGCAATAAATACAGTTAAAATATAAAAGATGCCTAGTGAAAAAATAAACTTACGTGGACGGTTAAGAATTCCTGATTGTGATTGCGGGGCTCTAGAGATAAGGATGATTAAGATAAAGCTGCAAATGTAGAGTGAGGAAGAACGCCTCATTATGATTGTAGTACCAAGATTGATTAACTCATTCCTTGAAACCATCTTCTGCAGTTCATGATTTTATAGAGGTTTAAGGGTATAAAGTACGTTGCAAATGAGTCTTTGGCAGATCATTCACACTGACATTTGACAAGGGGTGTGGGGAGTAAGCTCCTTAATTGTTCAGTCCACGCGGTTCTAATCTGAACGGGACTCGATCAATTTTGACGTTTTGCATCTTGGCCATAATGTTGTCCGAACTTGATGTAAAATTTGATCAGACTCAAATTGCATCTTAAACAACGTCCTTTTAGTGCTGGAACTCAATCCTTTTGGGCGAACCAAGCCAACCTTCTTACTTTCGATTTAGTCTTACGTTTGAATAATTCAGAATTAACTTGTTAACTTCGAACCGGTTGAGCCGGACCAAAAATAAGTCATCCCTACTTATATTAACAACTTATTTGCAATCTTGATAACTCTAGTTTCTGGCCAATTTCTGTCAAGTTTTCAACGAATGTATTATTTTGACTTTCTAATTTTTATAGGTTATAACCAAATGATTAACATTCAATTATTTGATTTAATCTTTTTTATAAGATTTCAATCTTAATCGTAAATTCTGGAAAGTATTTTCATTTTTAGATAAGTTGCTTTACAAGCTCTAATTAAGTGTCGAAAAAAATGTTCTATTATAATCTAGCTCGACTCGAGATCAATAAATTAAGTTTGATCATTTAAATTCAGACTTGAAATCACATTATTTATTAAGGATTGATAAAAACTTAATTTGATTAGAGTTTACGGTGTTATTATTACTATTTTAATAATGTTAAAGTCAATATAATACTATAAATATCA
>JAOSBO010000001.1:896389-906525 GCA_027563915.1 Erythroxylum rotundifolium
AGTAAGGTCTAGTAGATCAAGGTCTTAGTATCATACCTGTATAGGAACAAGAACTCATACTTGTACAAACAGAGGTTCCTAGGGTACAAGAACCAATGCAATTGTGAAGACCCACTATAATGAGATGACCTATTATCTCATCTGATTACATAGTCCATTTGGGTGAACAAGACTATGATATTAGACATATTGTGGATCCAGTTACTTTTACAGAAGCTTTTTTTTGGACCCCATACAAATTTGATGTGGGAAGGATAAAATACAATCCATGAAATATAATAAGGCGTGGGAGCTAATTTATTTACCTCATAATTGCAAACCTGTCAGTTGTAAATAGTTGTTTAAGACCAAGAAGGACACTCAGGGTAAATTGAGTGGTTCAAGATTCAGTTGGTTGCTAGAGTTCACTTAGAGAGAAGGGGTTGACTTTAATGTTACCTTCTCTCCTGTATCCTCGAAGGATGCATTTAGAGTGATTATGACAATAGTAACTCATTACGATATAGATCTACATTAGATGGATGTTAAAATTGCAAATGATGACTTTATGAAGAGGTCTATATGGAGAAATCTGAAGGATTCATGATCAACTAGAGACTTACATAGTTTAAAAATTGAGAAAATCAATATACAATTTGAAACAGGCTCCTAAACAATGATACTTAAAGTTTGATGAGGTTTTAACATCTTTTGGCTTCGTGGAAAATAAAGTTGGAAGTTGCTTGTACTACAAGGTCAGGGGGAATAAAGTTTCATTGTTATATGTGGATGATATATTGCTCGCATCAAATGACTTGACCATGTTGCATGAGGTTAAGCAATTTTTGGCCAAGCATTTTGACATGAAAGACATTGGAGAAGCATCTCCTAGGTATTCAAATTTTTAATATGACTGTTTGTAAGCTAGTTGTGACACCTAACTTTTATGGTGAGAGATATATATTGACATACAGAAGAGTCAACAATTTAAATCTTGTAGGGTATACAAACTCAGATTTTGTGCTCAGATGACAAAAAGCCCATTTTAGATTATATCCTCATGTTAGCAGATAGTGCAATATCGTGGAAGAGTGTCAAGCAGACACTGATGACTTTCTCAACTAAGCACGCAGAGTTTATAGCATGTTATGGGGTTGCTACGCAGGTGATTTAGCTCAGGAACTTAATTTCTGAATTATCTGTAGATGATTCAGTAGCTAGACCCATCTAGCTGTATTGTGATAATCTTGCTGCTGTGTTGTTTAGGAACAACAATAAGAATATCATATGGTCTAAACATTTGGAGGTCAAATACTTGACCATACAAGAGTTGATACAGAAAGGTGACATTGAAGTGGAGCATTTAAGGACTGAGAATATGCTTGTTGATCATTTAACTAAAGGACTTCACTTGTTTATGTTTGAAAGACATGTATAAAGTATGGATGTACTGAAGTCCTTAAATACTATTAGTTAGGGACTATTACGTTTGCTCCTTGTATGTTTATGCATTTTGGTGTATTATGATAGTATGGTAGTTATCAACAAAAATGATCATTGTTTATCCTCAGTCATACTGGTTATTGTTATAATATGTGTGAAAGTCTTAAGGTCTTTGTCGATCTTAAGCATTGCTAAGGTCATTGGGCGTATATATGGATTGGCATTGAGCCTATGTCATTAGGACATATATAGTTTAATATGTATATCCATGGATGTTAACATGACATAGGGGAACATAAGTGTTTAATCCCATAAAGATGTTCTCTAATGCAATCTAGCATTCAGTAAGGAATCACAAAGGTTTTCTCTAATGATGTTTAGTATTTGGTGAGAGAAAACAAGATTGTCTGATACAATTTAGTATAAAGTTTAAAGAAATCGAGACGTACAAACAGAAAGATGATACATATTAGATCATATAGATATCATCCTAGTTTGCCATCCATTTTCTCATTCATGTTAGTGAGGTATTAGATATGCGTGATTATATTAGAGTTATGTCACACATGAAACATGTGTTTGATATTTTTCGATATTGAAAGTCTTATGGGACGAAATAATGGGCCTTCATTATCTTTGGATCAAATATTTTGTTTTAAACTTAGTATCATTATAGTAATGTGGCTTAACTGTATTTTCAAACTATTTAAAAATTTGTTTCAATACTGCAATTAATTATTGTCCAAGAGGAAGAATGTTAGAAATTTTTTCATTTGGTGAAAAAAATTATTTGCCTTTTATTAGTTTTTAATAAATTATTGGTTAAGTTACGTAAATTTGATCTAGATAAAGATAATAAAGTAACCCAATAAAGGATTTATATTATTGGGCTGAAGTTCAGGAAAAAATGGACCATAACAAGTGTGGACTAAATCCATATCAGGCCTGTGATGGGAAAGCTCGATATGGAAGTTATATATGTATAAGGTTAAAGTCTCCTATAATTGCTCAATTCATTCGTGAACGTAAAGTTACTCTGACCCATTCAAAGATTCATGATTGAGAAAACTGCAAAATCATGTTAACAACATTCCGGTGATTGACTTTCGTGAATGTTATGGGGAAAACAGATTTATTTCGGCATTGAAAAGCTTGTTGAAAGTTATGGAACTAAAATTAGGTATTTTTGTGTTTTTTTCGTTCATTATCTTTCATGTTCAATCCTGGATGCATAACTGAGTCTCGTGTTATGCACTATATACTGAGCAACAACCTTAAGGCTAAGAAAATCAGTAGCAAATTTAGCCATGAAATTTGCAAACTCATTGAAACTATTGACACCATCACCATTTGCATCTTCCTCTGTCATCATCTTCGTTAACTCGGTGTATGACAAAGGCTGATCCATTTTATACATTGATCTTGCAAATTTGACAACAGTGATGTAGCCACTACCGTCACGATTAAACAACCAAAAAACATCCAACAATTGTTCTGGTTAATGAGGGTGTCCTTGTTCATGTCAGGGAGGATAAGGTTGACCAACTCGTCGAACTCAACATAGCCATTACTGTTGGCATCCATGCTATGGAGGAGATCGTGGATTTGTTCTCTTGTGGGTTTGAGATCAAGTGAAAGGAGTTGAGCGGTGAGCTCTAAGTGCTTGAGGCTACCATCTGAGTCCATGTCAAAGGGCATGAAGATGGATTCAAGCTGCTTTAGTTGTTCCTTTTGGAGGGTCCCTGATATGGTTATAATCAATCAAATGGACTGAAAATAGCTTCCTGTCGTAGGAAAGTTTCGATCTTTAAAGAAATGATTGGAAAGATTATACCTTGAAAGAAAATGTTGTGAGAACCTTTCAGATTCTTGCTATAGTAATGGTCCAAACGTTTATGCATTTAGTGGGTATTCAATTCCTGATTTTATGGTAACTTTTATTTTGCTTGATGAAAGTACAATCATATAGGTTTTTTCTCTGATATTGGGTCCCAAAAGTTTATGTTCTCTTCTATTAACATACACCACGTATTTAGGGATTGAAAGCTTAGAATAATTCCAAAAATGCAAATCTTTCAAAACAAATAACAATGGCAGGAGGTAATTTTGTTTTCTTCAACATTTATTTGTTTTCTTATTCTAATGTATATTATTGTTGAATCTATGTTAGAATGTGCTTACATTTGGTATCAGAGCAAGGTCAACCTCTGTCTTGTTGACGTTTTTGGAGAATTTCACAATTCTAGAAAAAAATTTCAAATTCGAAAACTTTCGATTTAGCGTTGCTTTTGGATTTTTTCTTTAAATTAAAGGTAGAAATTTTCAATTGAGGTTTTAGGAGTGTTTCTACTTTAAAAAATGCATTTTTTGTGGTGTTTTTTATGGTGTGGTTTTGTGGAGCATCCAATGGGTCCTGACTTAAGTTGGTTTAACCCAGCTAGAGGTTGAAGAAGACCATATGGATTAAACTACATCATTTCGTATGTATTTGAAATCCAAATCAGATATTAGACTGCATTGTTTTATCTGTGGTGTTGATTTCGTCTTTTTAAGTGGTGTTCTCTCCGTTTTGTTAGTAATCATATTGTGTCTTTAGCTATGTTGTACGTTGATATTCCATTTGAATTACTGTTAATCATGCAATGGATTATTCCATAACTATTATATCTATATTTAGCCTTATGAATAACATCATGGATAAAAAGTTTTTAGTGATTAATTATTAGGGCTTAGCCACAACGACCCCTAATTATATATAAATTATATATTTGTGTAATTAATCACATAAAGTTTAGAGACTTTTAATTGTAATTAATTATTTTAGTATAATAAATTTTATCCCACATGAATTTTTTATTATATTTGAATAATTAGTTAGGATGAATTATCAAATTATTTTTCTAATGTACCCACAAGTATTAGAAATTGGTGTATAATTTGATAGTTTTATCATATAGTTTAACACAAATCTGTTTGAATAAAAAATTTAGTCAACAGGTAATTTTTATGTCATTTGATTTATATCTTTTAAGATATGTTTTTACATTGGTAATACATATATATAGTTTGTTAGCCTCAATTTATTGATAATTAGCATGTATGTTTACTTTATATAGTTATTCACACTGTTAGTTTCTCTGCTGTAAGTTGTGAAATTCCTGAACTAAAGGGTGAAAACTATAAGATTTGGAAAGAGAGAATTCTTCTTCGTCTGGGGTGGATGGATATTGATTACGTTATTCGGAAGGACGAACCACCTAAGGTAACGAAGGCCAACACTACAGTTAAAATTACACTTTATGAACGTTGAGAGCGATCTAATAGCCTAAATGTGATGTTCATTAAAACAAAAATTTCTGCTGGCATTCGAGGTTCTGTAGAACAACATGACAATTTTTGTGCTCTATTAAAAGCTATTGATGAGCAATTCGAAACTTTAGACAAAGCACTTGCAAGCACCCTAATTGTGAGTTTTCATCTACAAGATTCACCGGCGTTTGAGTGAGTGAGCATATCATAAAGATGAGGAACATTGCGGCTCGGTTAAAGAAACTAGAGGTTGAGATGTCTTATTCTTTCCTCATACATTACATTTTGAACACCCTTCCATTACCATATGAATCCTTTAAAATCTCTTAGAATACATATAAGGATAAGTGGTCAATAAATGAATTAATGACCATGTGTTTCCAAGAGGAAGGGAGATTATCAATGGAGACGGCAGAGAGTTTCTCAAAGTGCTTATATGGTAGAAAAATCTAGTCAAATTAAAGGGAAAAGGTCAAATACCTATCCAAATTGACATTAAGAGGGAATCCGAGTGCGTCTTTTGCAAGAAGAAATGACACATGAAGAAGGATTGTGTCAAACGTAAGGAAAGATGTGAAAAAATGGTAATATAATCTCACTAGTTTGTTTTGAATCTAATATGGCCGAAGTTTGTCATGACACATGGTGGATTGATTCTAATTGTACAATCTATAATTCTATATTACAAATGTGATGAAGGATTTGCAAAACCCAAGGAAGCCAATGGGAAGTGAGCAATATATCTTATCTGGAAACAAGATATATTCACGTGTAGAGGTTGTTGAGGATTGCAATTTAATTTTATGTACTGGTTTTATTTTAAAACTAGAAAAGACATTTTATATTCTGAATTTCTCTAGGAAATTGATTTCAATTTCAAGACTTGTACCGTTTAGATATTCCTTTCATTTTTTAAACAAATCTTTAAAGTTACATTATAAATAAGAATTTGTTGGCAACAATACATTATTTGATGGTCTTTTCCGTCTTGATTTACAAGATAATACTTGTTACAATGCAACACATTTTCATGCTGGAACAAAACGTTGTGTCAGGAATGAAAATTCGTCTATGTTGTGATATCGAAGATTAGGACATATCTCCATAGAAAGGATTAAAATATTGGTGACTGACGGAGTACTTAGTACTATGGATTTTGCTGATTTTGATATTTGTGTGGACTACATAAAGGGAAAGCAGACTAACAAATCAAAGAAAGGTGCTAAGAGAAGTTCAGACATATTAAAAATCATAGATACAGATATTTATAGTTCAGATATGGACTTGTATGGTCAGAAATACTTCATCTCATTTAGATGATTGTTCACGATATATGTATCTCTACTTGCTTTATAACAACAATAAAGCACTATATGGTTTTAAAATGTTCAAAGTATAAATGGAGAAACAATGTAGTAAGAAAATTAAGATCATGAGATCTGATAGACGTGGGAAATATTATGGTAGACATATTGAAGGTGGATAAGCACCTGGTCCATTTGTGAGGTATTATCAAGAAAATGGGATAGTAGCCCAATACATTATGCCTAGATCTCCAGACCAAAATGGTGTGGCAGAAAGAAAAAACCAAACATTATTAGACATGGTATGAAGCATATTGAGTAGCTCCAAACTTCCCAAGTCCTTGTGGATTGAATTTCTTAAGACAACTGTGTATATATTAAACCGGGTACTAACTAAGGTTGTTCCAAAGATGCCATTTGAGTTATTTAAAGGTTAGAAACCGAGTTTGCAACATATAAGCGATTGGGAATGTTCATCTGAAGTAAGAATTTATAATCCACAAGAGATGAAATTGAAACCAAGGACCATAGGTGGGTATTTCATTGGATATACCGAATGGTTTAAGGGATATAGGTTCTATTGTCCATCAAATCACACTAGAATTATGGAATTAAGAAATGCAAAATTTCTTGAGAATGACTTGATCAGTGAGAGGCATCAATTTCAAGATACAGTCTTTGACAATGATTATATGGATACTCAACCTTCCACCTCAAACAATAAGGTGATTGTCATTCACAACGATCCTCAAATTCAAATAGGTGTTGTACACCCAACTGTTAAAATTCAACAGCCTACTGTAAACATAAATGACAATCAAGAAAATCCATAAGTTGTTGATAATCTAGTAGATCTAGTTATTCAGGAATTACCTGACAATGTTCAACAACTAGTTGAACAACAACCTCTACAAGAGGATGTTGGTGCGACATTAAGGAGATCTACTAGAACAAGAAAATCAACTATTATTAGTGATTATATTGTATATCTACAAGAAGCTAACTACAATATAGGAGCCAAAAATGATCCTGAAACCTTTTCACAAGCTATGAGTTGCAATGAATCAAATTTATGGTATAATGCTATGAAGGAAGAAATGAATTCTATGAAGAATAATGATGTTGGGATCTTGTTGAGTTGCTTAAAGAAGAAAAGCCCATCGGTTGCAAATAAGTATTTAAGACAAAGAAAGACCCATTAGGCAAAATTGAGATATATAAGGCAAGATTCGTTGTTAAAGGATTCACTTAAAAGGAAGGAATCGATTACACAGATACATTTTCTCCTGTGTGTAAAAAGGATTCACTTCGTATAATTTTAGCATTGGTTGCTTAGTTTGATTTAGAATTGCATTAAATGGATATGAAAAAGGCTTTCTTAAATGGTAACCTAGAGGAAGAGGTTTACATGAAACAACTAGAAGGATTTTCCTCTACTAATGGTGAGCATTTGGTTTACAAGCTTTAAAGATCCATATATGAATTGAAACAAGCATCCTGTCAGTGGTATTTGAAATTCCATGATATTATCTCATCATTTGGTTTTGAAGAAATAAATGTATATACTAGAAGGTCAAGGGGATTAAAAATTGTTTTCTTTTATTATAGATGGATGACATATTACTTGCAACCGATGATAGGGGTTTGTTACATGATGTGAAACAATTTCTCTATAAAAATTTTGATATGAAAGATATGGATGATGCATCTCATGTCATTGGAAATAAGATACATTGAGACATATTCCGTGGTGTTTTTGGTTTGTCTCAAGAAACCTATATTAATAAAGTTTTAAGGAGACTTCAGATGAAAGATTGTTCGCATAATTTAGCACCCATTGTGAAAAGGGATAGGTTCAATTTGGATAATTTCCCTAAAAATGATTTTTAAATGGAATAAATGAAAAACATTCCATACACTTCTGTAGTTGAAAGTTTGCTGTATGCTCAGGTTTGTACAAGACCTGACATTGCATTTGTTGTTGAAATGTTGGGCAGATATTAGAGTAACCCAGGATTAGATCACTGAAGAGCTACAAAGAAAGTATTGAGGTACCTTCAAGGGATCAAAGATTACATGCTTACGTATAGACGTACTGACAATCTGTAAGTAATAGGGTACTCAGATTCATATTTTGTTGGGTGTGTTGATTCACGGAAATCAACATTAGGTTATATCTTCATGTTTGCCAATGGAGTCATATCTTGGAGAAGTGCCAAACAGTCTTTGATTGCTACTTCCACTATAGAGGCTGAGTTTATTTCTTGTTTTAAGACTACATCACATGGTATATGGCTAAAGAGTTTCATATATGGACTTAAACTTGTAGATTCCATTTCTAAGCTATTGAGGATATATTGTGACAATTTAACTACTGCTTTTCTAGCTAAAAACAATAAGAGTGGTAGTCGAAGTAAACACGTGCACATTAGGTTTTTATCTATAAGGGAATGTGTTAAGGATAAGAAAGTGGCCATTGAACACGTTAGCACTGAATTGATGAAAGTTGATTCTTTAACAAGAGGCATACCACCAGTGAAGTTCAAGGATCGTATTGTTAGAATGGTTTTGAGTTCCATTATATAGTTTTCGTTGTATGGACAATGTTATTTTCATGAAACTCTTATAAAGTTTTCTTATATTATGGTGCACATTATTGAGTTTTGAGAAAATTGATTATTTTGGGTTGAAATAAACATAGGGTTTATTCATTAAGTAATGTTACCACATTCAGTTGATACAATTATAGTATACAGTGATATATGGAAGATAATACTTAACTACTAGAGGACCTATCGTCATGATTCATATATTATACTTGGATCAGATTAGGATGTGATACCAAGTTAAACGTGTGGACCAAGCGTAAGAATGTGAAAACCTTTCAGATTCTTGCCATAAGAATGGTCCAAACGTTATGCATTTACTGGGTATTCAATTCCTAATTTTATGGTAACTTTTATTGTGCTTGATGAAGCTCATATACGTAGGTTTTTTCTCTAATTTTGGGTCCCAAAAGCTTTTGTTCTCTTTGGTTAATATACACCATCCTATTTGAGAATTGAGAGCTTAAAAGAATTCCAAAAACACAGCTCAAAACAAACAACAATGGCAGAAGGTAATTTTGTTTTCTTCCACTTTTTTTTATTTGCTTATTCTAATGTATATTATTGTTGAATATATGTTAGAATGTGCTTACAAATGATTGAAAGTTTCGATTTTGAAAGAGAACGATAAGAGTTTCTGGTTATTGTTTGTTTTTTTCTTTTTGGATTGTTATGTTTTTTGTTAAACTTGTGGAGTTCCAATGATATATAAATTTGAGGGTTCAATATATTCCTAATATTAAAACTTCAGTACAACAAAAGTTTTATAATTTAAATCACTAACTTACGTTGTATTATATTTTTTATGTTCCAACTTAGATTAATGGGTTCAATTTATAATTTTCATAAATTAATAAGATATTCTTAAAAAAAAGACAAATTTTCGTTCTTATCTTAAATTATTGATGTCAGATTATAAATATGTGTAATCAAATTTTTTATTAAAATTAAAATTTATATAGAATATATTTTTAATTTATAATAAATTTTTTGTTAATGACATATATGTTTATTGAATTTTGATTACACTTTGTAAATTCATATAAGATTTATCAATTAAATGCATCAATTTATTAATATCTCTTTCAATTAATTTACATGTAAATTGAATTTTCTAAGGTGGATTAAGGATCAATTCCTCCTTTTGAACTCCCCTTCCATGGTTAAACTAATTTAGGGGATCATGCAATTTATTATGATCTAACCTGACTTAAAATTAGCATAATTAACTATTCGATTAAGTTGACTGAAGTTCATATTAATCTCGATCTTTTATTTATAAAAAATTTTGAATTTTAAGTTAAGCTTGAACTCGGATTTCGCAGCTCAATCTAACTCGAAACGTAATAATATTAAAAATAATGTTATTTTATTTTTTAAAAAACCTATGTTTATGTAACAATAATGGATAATTAAGAAAATGAGCCCAAAGCCCCATTGAGCCGGTTCCTAATTCTTATATTAAAAGTAAAAAGACAATAAAAAGAAAAGTGAT
>JAOSBO010000001.1:1034637-1046017 GCA_027563915.1 Erythroxylum rotundifolium
ATTTATATGCATAATGCAAATTTGTCATAAGTCTTAATATTTGTGATTATATCTTTATTTTGTAGGTCCCATGTTATTTAATAGCTTGGTAATCGGATGTAAGTACAGAAAAAATGGAGACATTGTAATAGTTAGAAGAGCAAATGTAACTATTATTTTATTAGGACTCTTTCGTCTTTTATTTAATCACTTGTCACTTTAGTATTCACTTGTAAGCTTTTCATGTTATTAAGGAAAAGTTATGAAGGAAAAGCTAAGTGCATAAAGTAATTATGTCATGGCTATTCATACTTCTATTTTAGATGGTTCTAATTTTTATGAATATAACACTTCATAGTTCATTATCTTATGTTGTAAAATAAGTTTGACCATATATATGCTCAGTAATTACATAGTAGTTATTAAATTATAAAAAAGAAAAGGAGTACTTACTACATATGATATGTTCTTAAGGGGAGGATAAAGAAAAACACCCTCATATAGTTAGTTCAGAAACTATATATATGTGTTAAACCCAAAGTTAAATTCCAAAGAACTAAAAGGATCAAATTCAAAACTTTCATATTTGAATCACACACAGTTTTATTTTTTTCTACAATGTTTGTATATGTAAATGATAACATGTTTGAAGCACTATTCTCATTGAAATAGCCTTATCCAAAAAATGAGGCTAAAGAACTAGGGATGAAGTTCCTACTGAGTTTAGAAGAAGTTAGTCTTACACCACTATTGTCATTGATGCCATTTCAGTTCCTGTAAAATCTAATCCAGTTTGAAACACAGTAGGAGTTGTTGTGGGTGTTGTGGTGGTGTTTGTTGTTAAAGGTGTGGTTATAGGTGTTATGGTGCTTGTAGTTAGTGTTGTAGTACCTTTACTACTGCAATTACAAACAAAAAGAGATAAAGGAAAATAAAAAGGTGAAGTTAAAGCCACACAAACATCAAACTTAACAATGTTACCAATTAAACTTATTTTGACTATTGCATGTTCCAATCTCAAATGCCACATTGAAGCATCATATATGTTGGCCCTAAAACTTAACCATTCTAGTTGAGGTTTTACAACAATGCAATATCAATTATTATAGATTTTGTTCAATTAGGTTTCATAAACCAATAATTGGCTCTGGGTTTCTTAAATTTTCGCAACTTCATACAATTTCAACAATTCTTAACAGAGATTTGTATGATTTAAACTCTTCAAATTAACATTAATTAGATCTAACTTTTCTAGCTTATTATCTCTTATGTCTTAAACACCACCTTTTGCTGTCTAACATGTTAGTAAACCCAGTTCAAATATACCCAAATGAAAAAGATTTAGTTTTGACACCTAAGTAAAGAAAAGGGAAGAAAGAAAACAAATACCATATGAACAAAGAACCTTATTAACACTGAAAAAGGATGGGAATGAAACTAAAACAAAGCTTTGCTCTAAAAAGGAGATGCTTTTAAATACCACAAAAGAAAGTAAAGAAATGAATCCATTATTAAAATACATAAACTTTATAATAGAGGAAAGAAGATTAATGTAAGCAAATAAGAAAATACCTTGCACTTGAAGGATAGGAGCAAGTAGAAAGCACATTTAGATATAAGAAAAGAATATGCAAAAAAATGGTGACAAATTAGTGATCTGAGAAGATAAGAATAGAGGTAGATTGAGCTGAGGAACTTCACTTACAGTTGTGAGGATTGGGACTAACAGTTGTTGTAGGAAAATCCTGGTACATGCATCATATACACACAGTGCAGAAAAACAAAAAAATTTGTTCCAGGACTTTCCCGAAGGCTAGGATTTATATTTCTATAAAAGGAAATACCATTAAACCTAGGTGAAAATTCCCAATTCACATACATGTTGATCACACACTCACATGCACACACACACACACACACACACACACATAGGAACTCATAGCATTTACACAAATCAATCATTCATATAATAACCATGTACCTTGTGAGTAGTCTCTATTCTTCGATCTTGTACTTGTTGGGTTATCACAAACCACAATGACGAAAACAGACTGTCTCTAATAGTATCCTCTCAAAGATAGGAGAAACTAATCAAATCGAACTCTTTGATCCAGAAATGGCTAGAACAAAGACAAATATGCTAGCTCTTTCTTTGTTCTATGGAGAGTATATACGTGGGAAGCAAATGGAGAGGAAGAGATGAGAAAGATGAATAGAGGTTTATCAAAATCGTGAAAGATGAAGATTGCTTATGCATTTTCACGATTCACATCTTCTTTCATTCTTTTTCTTTGTTTGATAACACAGAATGCATTAATAATAATGTCAAGTTACACCCTGTAAGTAACAATCATAATAAAAAAGCTTAGGCAAATCGCTAAAAGGAGTATCAAAAATACAAATAGAATTGGTCTATCATAGACCACACTTTGCTATGTAATCAACACTTCGATTTGCTTCGTGAAAGACATGCGTGAATCGCACTTCGCAGACAGCATCCCTTAACTCCAAACACTGCTCCAATACCGATGAGGCAGCAGCTGAACCGCTAGTAATCAGGTGTCACGCTTCAAATGAATCTGTCTCCACCTCTAATTTCGCAACTCCGTATTGTACAACTACCTTCAAACCTGAAGAAATAACATGTAATTCACTATCCAACACTGAATATGAACCCAAATGCTGTGTAAATCCCACCAGCCACATGCCCTGTGAATTCCTCACCAATCCGCCAGCTCCTGCAGCACCCGTAACAACACATCTTGCCCCATCACAGTTCAATTTGAACCAATCTCCAATCAGCAGGATCCACCGAAACCATCTACTCTCTTTCCTCCCCCATATAGGACTGATCTGTTGCCTAACCACATTTGCCAAAGAAAATAGCGAGACATAATGAAACACAAAAGGGCGCACATCGGAGGGAATGTCACCCCCTGTTGAAATACATAATTATTCCTCCATCACCACAATAGCCATACAACGACTCCAAAATCTGAGCCTAATCATAACCACCATGTAGCCTTCGATGTCAAGACAAATTTGCCAACAACTAGGCCTCCAAGTCGCTACCATAAAAGAACAACTGCTCATTAACAGGCACAAAACGATCCCGAAAACCTCTAGCCCATGGACAATCCCTCAATACATGCAACGTAGACTCGACATCACTGCACCAAGGGCATAGCTCATCCTCCGTATAGGCATACCTATAGTTGAAACTTTTTGTCGATAAGCGACCATGCCTAGCTAACCAGAAAAAACTGCGCACTCTCTCCGGTTCTACCTATAACCATACAACCCTCCATAATCGATCAACCTCGCCACTCTCCTTGTCCTGAAGTAACATATAATCCGAAGCCACTGTAAACTCACCATTAGCATAATAACACCATAATAAAGCATCTTCTGTGTCCCAGATAGCCAAACCCAGTATCTTTTTAACAATATTCGCTGGTAAATAACAATGAAGAGCACTCTTTTTCCATCAACCTGCCTCATCCACATAGTCGGACACCTTCAGCAGTCAAGCCTCATCTAGAATCTTGTTAGTAGCCCCTGCCGTCAACAATCCCGAATCCACCGACTAGTCATCAAGCTAAAAGGAGATACGCTTACCATTTCCAAGCAACCAGCGACACCCTTAAATAAACAACAACCACATCTTACATATCAAATTCCAGGAACCCGAATAAGCAGGCCACAACTTGGGTATCTCGTACAAGGTGCCAACCCAACCGTACCTGCCAGATAGCGTCTGCACCCATAAAGCTGATTGCTCGGTCATAAAGAGCCAGTACAACTTCAATATCAAAGGTTTATTTTTCACCTCCGCTGAGCGAATACCTAACCCTCCTTCCCCCTTTTTCCGACAAACAGTCTTCCAACTAACCAAATGAGTGCCTCTTTTCACAAAAGATGAACCCCATATAAACTATCGAGTCATTTTGTTAATCTCATACGACACTAAAGTCGGAATCAAACTGATTTGCATGTCATGACTAGGAATCGCCGATAAAACAGATTTGGCTAGGGTAACTTGAGCTACTAAGGATGTACTTCTCGTTTTCCATCCTTCCAACCTTTCCCGCATCCTCTCCACAACCGGAATATAAACTAGCGCTTTCCCCGCCCTTGAGGAATTTGAGATCCCAAGTATCTACCCACCCGAGTAGATTTTTTGAATCCCAAACAATCACACACCATACGTTGCACCTCAACCGAAGTATTCTTAGAAAACATGACAGTTGATTTCTACTGGCTTACCTTCTGCCTAGAGCTCTCACAAAACAACTGCAGACACTCAACAACCACATGTGCCTGTTTCTCTATAGCCTCCGCAAATAAAAACAAATCATCGGCGAAAAATAGGTGAGAAAGCGGTTGACCTTTAAGGCGATAGAGAATCCCCCTGCCGAACCCCACGGGTCGGTAGAAACGCATCTGTAGGCGAACCATTAAATAAAATGCGAATGGAAGTAGAGCTGGTACATACCCGAATACAATTAACCAACTCCTGTTCAAACCCAGCCAATAACAAAGTCTCAGAATTAAACTCCCAATTTAACCGATCATAGGCCTTCTCAAGGTCCAACTTAATCGCCATCCAACCAGTGCGACCTGATTTCTGCTGCATTGCATGTATCACTTCCTAAACAATCACCACATTATCAATGATCTATCTTCCCGGAACAAAACTCAATTGAGTTCTCGAAATAAGTCTCATCATAAAAGGCTTCATGTGTTCCGTAATAAGTTTTTTAATGATCTTATACAAAATATTGCAAAGACTAATAGGCCGATACTGGTGCAACGCAGTCGGGGCTTGAATCTTCGGAATGAGAACAATATAAGTATCATTCAATCCCTTTGGCATATGGCCATGTTGGAAAAAATTCTGAACCACTTGCCAAACTGACTCACCTACTCTTTCCCATTGACTCTGGTAAAAAATTGGTTGTAACCCATGCAGACCAGGAGCCTTAAATTTCCCCATAGACTTAGCAATCAAATACACCTCATCTAGTGACATTCCTTGCAGCTTCGCTATAATCGCAACGCCCCCTAACGATGGAAACGAAGCAGAAGAAATCAACGCTTCCCGAGTAGGCGAATCCTCGGCACAGAGAGATTAAAAATATGCAACAGCCATATCCTTTAGAACATTCTCATCAGTCTGCCAAACACCGCTCTGATCAAGCAAATTAGTGATACGATTAGCTCTTCGTTTAGCCAAGGTAGATATATGAAAGTAATGAGTGTTTCGATCCCCAAAATTGGGCCAATTGACACCTAATTTTTGATGCCACAACAACTCTTATTAAGCCAGGATCAGTTCATATTCACGTTGTAACCTTGCATGCAACTCTACCAAGTGGTCATTCCAACCCACATCTAGCTGCTTTTCTAAGGAAAACATACAATCGCCTAGCAACTTTTTCCTGGGCAAGATATTTCCAAACACTATTCCATTCCATTGCCACACCACCAGGATAAAAGAGGAGTATGCCTCTTCCCACGCGACCGATCCCCTCCAACTCTGTGACACCAATGGCACAAAACCTGGATGAGTCAACCATGCTGCGAGGAATCTAAACGGGCGAACACCAGGACTTGGGGCATTATCAACCTTTAGGAATATTGGACGATGATCTAACTTCAACCTCGGCAAATGGCGCACATCAGCTTTTGGAAAAGCTTGCAACCAAGCGTTATTTACTAATGCTCTATCCAACTGAATCCTCAATGTCCCTCGAAGCCATGTAAAGTGAGGACTAAAAAACCTCAGGTCTGATAGATGACAATAATCCATCCTCAACCGTAATTCATTGCTGCGATGCTCCCTTTGTAGATCTCTGCTAGCTCGCTCGTCCAGTGTCAAAAAATAGTTAAAATCCCTGATCACTAACCATAGAATCCCTATCTGACGCTGCAACACCCTCATATCCTGCCACAGCGAAACCCGACCATTAACGTTCGGGCTTGCGTACACTGCTATATATAAGCTGGAACACCCATCGTACTCCAATAGCATATGAACTCACTGCTTCGAATGCTGCAAAATGGTAATCTTTACTATAATTTTCCATAACACCCAAATACCATCTAAGAAACCTTGCGCCTCCTCACAAAAGCTCGAAGTCCAGCCAAGTTTACGATAACTTTAATAGCCTTAGAACCACTAATGCGAGGTTCAACAACAATAAATGCATCAAGCTTATACAGCCTTGATAACTCCTTAAACGCAACCACAAAATTGGAGCTTGCAGCGCCCCTGCAATTCCACGATATAATAGACAAGATAAACAACATCAAACAAGTCCGTCAGGCCCTGTACTCTTACCTCCCTAAGGGACCCGCTTCCCAATAGTAGGATGTTTTTCTTGTATAGATTGTCGCTTCCCTGACCTAGTAACAACTCCAGCTACTACTACCTATCATAATAGTATTATCACCCAATCTATCAGAATGATCACCTTGACCCTGGAACTAGAACCAGCACCACATGTTGAGGCCCATCTCCATCTCTAGCTGGGACCATGTTCATACCCTGGATCGAACCATGAGTAGCAGACCTTGTCCCCAATAATGGCTGTGCTACTAGCAAGATAGGATCCCACTCTATCACGTGACTAACAAAAGTTTCATTAGCATCAATTCAAACATCAACAACAGCCCTGTCATCCTATACCTCATGACTTGCAACGACATCAGGCTGAGTAGGAGCTACAGCTATCTTCGAAGAACTAGGTGCCACTATCACATCAGGTTCATCGACACCAACAATGACCAACTGTGCTTTACCTTTTCCTGCCACATCACTCTTAATCACAATGTCATTACTCGCTCTCGTTTGATGCACCTCTACACTATTCAGAACGTCAAAGCGCGATCCAAAACCCTTTCCAGTATCACGTGAGTTACCAGTATTTGGCCGTTCACGTGATTTATCCTTTGCTGTCCTCTTCATCCTTCTACCACCAGCATCCATGGCCCATACCCTTGATCATCAGCCTATTGCAACATAACACTCGGCACCTGCTCTATTCTAGCGGACAGCCCCTCAGCACGCACAAAAGGAACATGTGGACATGCAATCTTATGATGCCCGATCCTACCACAAGAGAAGCACATCTAAGGTAGCTTTCCATATATCACGCGTTGCCATTTCCCATTTAGATGAAAGCCCGGCATCAACGGCCTATCTAAATCCAACTCCACGGCAACCCTGGGGAACCTGCCTTGCCTAACCTCCACTATCGTACTATCAACATTAACAACCCTGCCCACAGCATTGCCAAACGACATCAACACCTCTTTGTAATAAAAGGGCACAGGTAGGTTAGGAAAACAAATCCATGCAGTAATGGTACGTGCCCCAGGTGTGGCCGAATCAAAGCTTGGAGTCCAGTGTTGAACCATAAGACAATGCCCTAATATAACATACGGACCGCCTAATAACACTTTCTGAACATCGTCATCATTACCAAGTTTGATCAAAAAATAGTCATTATCCAAGTCAATAACCTTGGCAGCCATCAATAAGATCTATAGCGCCTTCAACCTACTACACATCAAACTGTACGATATCTTACGACTAAGAACCTTGACGACCACTGAATGCCACAATGGATGATACATCTTATCCATCAAATCCGAGGACATCAAAATATGAACACCCCCAGCACTACAAGACACTTGAATATCAGTTTTTGAAACCCTAATCTACTCATGTACGTCATTCCTTGCAAGAGAATCCTTGTAAGAGTGACCCACAACTACACCCGAGGGGTGACCAACAGACATCGCTTTAGCGCCTAGGGCACGGTTCCCACGTCAATAGCCCCCACGCTATCTCCCGAACCCGTGCCATACGAAGCCACTGTCACGCCATCAACCAGCATTTCGTCGCTCGCACCAAAGATGCGTTGCACCACCGTTTCTCCATCAGCATTGTCCGAAGCTGCCACTGTCTCTCCAAGTTGAGAGCTTTCGCTAGCCTCCATTTAGGTCTTTCTATCATGCCTTTTCATTTTATCTTTTATGGATTTTGTCTCTCATAATTAAAGGCATTAAATGCTTAAGTTGACAAAGAAAACTCCTCATTTCCACATCTGTATATATATATATATATATGTGTGTATATATATGCTGATGTGGTTCAGTCATACTTATTTCAGCAATATCGATGTCGCGATCTCATCTGGACATATCTCGATCTCATTGGGATCCATTTGGTTATATTTCTCTCCATATAATCGATCTCTATCTAAAACCATTTTACAAATCCTCCGAGTTACTCTTATGCGTGTAACCCATTAGGTTCCCGATTATGTTCATCACTTAGATTAACAGTTAATCTAAGCAAGTCATAAGCAGCACTAGCAACACATCATGACCCCCAACTGACTAGAAAGTAAGTGGTTTCATAAACGAACCCATGCTTGTCACAATCCATCTCATGAACCCTCCTATAGATAATTGTTATGCAATTTGTCATTTCACCATACGTTATGAGTATAGGCAAAGTGTCAACTCTCACTAAACTGACTATGTCAAATCTAGCCCAAGTGATATCAGTTCTCGTCTTAGGACTCATTATTCTATATGTCAATGAAGACATTCTTCATGAAATATGTACCTTGGCCAGAGATTTCCAAGCAATGACCCCAACAAGAGGTCGCAGGTATCATCTTCTACTATCACAGAAGTGGTGAATCCTCTATTGGCTACTCAATTACCTTCGAATACCTCAAACTGTACCCAATAACGACCCTATAAGCGTCCTCTATAAGGTAATAAGGAATGGAGTCAAAGCATAGAATTAGTATCCAAGATATCCTTAAGTACCTCAAGTCTAAGGATACTTCCACTATTGTTATGATGAGATTATCACTAACATTAGAATAGGACATCCATGTGATGATCTCATGGTAGGTCATCTAATGTACTTAGAAACTCTAGTAAGCATCCACATCTCAACTCTAAACATCTCATATTTACAGTTTCTAATATCTACTACTTGATCAAATAAAGGAGTTTGACATGTGCTAGTCTATCTAGATTAACGATGTCTAGTCTCTTTAATCTTATGACTAGGAATAATTTAGATACTAACATAATTGCACATGATAGGAATCTCAGTAATATGATCACATCATAATTTTCTTCATGTTATGTCATATATCATGGACTTCATTAGTTTGATTATAGATTAATATCAATTGATGGCTTGTCAAACTAGCAAAAATAAATTCCTACTCTAGAACACTTAAACGAGCAAAATGGTGAATAGGGTCAAACCTCAGAGATCAATGTAGGAATTGTTTATTTTTGCGGAAACACTAAAAGTAAACAGAATTGATTTAGGAATGATTAATTTTAGAATACGAAATCACGCAGAAGGCAATTAAAATAAATATTAAAAATAATAGAAAGAAAGGCCTAGCCAAGGTACTCCTCTGTTCGATACTATGATCCGATCATAGACTCAAAAATATAAATTCAGTTCATTCTTATGGACAAAGTTATAGCAGACAATGAACAGTACATATCAACCAATCCATTCGTAATTATTTGATAACTCGAGTAAAGCTCTGCAGATTATTACCTTAACCAATTAGACTATTCCTGAGTAAAGCTTCGCAGAATATAATCTATGGCAATAGTAGATTCTAATGGACCTTTGTCTTAACCAACAGAATCGAAAAAGCTACAATCTATTTAGACTAAATTATTTAATCTCACTAATTTCTTAATTGAAATTAATTTGTTACTTCGACAGACAGAAATCACAGATTCACTAATCTATTTAGCAATTTATCACCAAGTCGATCAATTAACAGGCCTCATTAATCAACAAACACAACAACAATAAATCGATTAAAGTGCAAAGATCAAACAAACATAAGAGATAAACAAAAGCAATCAAACCAAAGGAGTCTCACAATTTACATTAATCGAACGTTAGATACCTTGTCAAGATGAAAAGTTAGTCATGCATAACTATAGTAAAAGACAATATATCGTTAGAGAAGAGTTTTTCTATCTTTTTCCCATACATAAGAGCTGCTGCCGCTATTATGTTCTATTTCTAAATCTGATTGCAAAAAATCGTCCTCCTAATTTCCTAAAGTGAGGCGATTAATAGTCTAGGTTTTTCTCTTTACAATAAACAAAGTGGGACCCAATTAAATATGAAAATAAAGCTCCAGTGGGCTATAAAATAATTTGACTTCATCCAGCATAAGGAGTTGTGTCATTCAGTCCCAATTCCTAAGATAATTAATCTAAAATTCGTAGGTAGCAATTTGCCAACATTGCGTCACCTTCAACATGGTCATGTTGAAATTTTGTCCAGTTCCAAATTAGCCAAATTCACTCCAATCATGTCACTTTGGTATTTCATCACCTAAAATATACGAAAACACGAATTACCATAGAAACACAAGCAAAACATCGCATAAACATATCAAAATAACATAAAACACACACAATTAACATGCACAAAATGCAAGTTATCAAAACTCCCCACACTTGAACAATACTTGCCATCAAGTATTCAATCAACTCAAATTATCAAGACACTTCAACATCTTATCACAATTCTTTCAACTACACTTATCACTTCTTAAGTTAATGTATGCAATCTAGAATTAAACAAACAAACCCATGAAGGATGATCTCCTAATTAATTAGGAATGTTAACTGCTTCAGAAATGCCCAAGTAAAAAGTAATAACATCCACACCTTCGCAACGTTTCACTCATTCTCTCATGCGAAATTTGGATGTTGGTGTTTCTCTAAAAAATCCAGTACAAACCTGTTCTTTCCATAGGATTGACACAAGTTCAAATCTCTACCACTAGCTCGGGTTTGAAACCCACACTGATCAACTAGGCCTTTTATGTTAAGTTAGGAGGACTTTACGATGATTTAATTTTGATGACAAACTAATAATAATAACGTTAGAAACAAATGAACGTTTTGACAAGTGTGTTAAGTATGCAGTCGAAGTACAAAAGATAAAAGAAGCACAAAACACAAATGAAGTACAAAACACAGAAGAAGTGCAAAACACAGAAGAAGCACAAAACACAGACGAAGTACAAAACACAGAAGAAGCGTAAAACACAGAAGAAGCACAAAACACAGACAAAGTGCAAAGCACAAACAAAGTGCAAAACACAGACGAAGTGTAAAACACAGAAGAAGCACAAAACACAGAAGAAGTACAAAAGACAGAAGAATTGCAAGACACAAATGATACTTAGAAGAAGTTACGTCAATACATCAGACAGTTACTTAGTTGAAGTTACTTACATAACTCAACTAAATAGCGATTTTCAAGAATCAAGAAACAGTTCTCAAGATTCAAGAAGCGGTTATCAAGGATCAAGAA
>JAOSBO010000001.1:1050183-1060835 GCA_027563915.1 Erythroxylum rotundifolium
CTTTTAAAAGTGAAGTTGCACTTGTGTCACGTACATGCATAAGACCAAGAAATCTTTCAATGACATATCCAAAACTATCAACATACCGAATGACGACTCTTATTTGCTCTTTTACTAACACATCTCGACATTCATCCACTAAAATAGAGAACAAATCATCACCCATATCTAAAATAATGGCCTTTGTTGTCTCCAATGCAGCTGCATTAATGATATCACGTTGAATATCGGCTGATGTAAGTTTGAGATTTTCAGGAGCATTCCCTAGAACAACATTCCTAATTTCTTCAATGTTAGAAGTTATGAATTTTAGTAATTTTAGAAAATTCCCTTGGTTTGTTGAATTCATAGATTCATCATTCCCCCAAAAAGGCAGCCCTTGCATCAAGAGATAACGAAGACACCCTATTGATGCATTTAGCCTACACCAATATTCAATTTTTGATTTCTCTGATTGCCTTGAAAAAGCTGACTCAATAGATTGGGATTGGTTGATTAAATTTTCACAAGCAATTCAACATTTATTATGATCAGAGTCATGATTTCCTACATTTTCTCTTAATCTTGTTTTCTTTCACTAAGCACTAAAACTCTCATATACAATATTAGTATGTTTTCTTTCATGATCAGCCAAAAAAAGATAACAATATAAGCAATATGCAGCATCTTTTTCAACACTATATTCCAACCAATCAGTGAAATCATCAAACCATGATACAATAAATCTCCGCTCATGAACTCCATCCATGGTTTGAGGAAAGTTATGATTTTGAGGTTGACAAGGACCTTTTAATAAATAAGCTCTATGCACCTGATCTCGTTTTTCAGGAGGATACTCCATTATATTAGGTTTTCAACAAAGCACAAGGCGTCTTTTTGCCATCAAGAAATATTAGTGATAATGTTTTGGTCGTGCAAGAGCTGTTGGAAGAATACCAGCCTAGAAAACCTATTAAAAGTTGTGCTTTGAAATTGGATCTTTTTAAAATCTATGATACTGTTAGTTGGGACTACTTGAATTTATGCTTGGAAACTATCAAAATACTAGATAGGTTTCGATGTTGGATTATGCAATGCATTCATACCTCATTTGTGAGTGTATTAGTGAATGGGGTTCCTACTAGGCCGTTTTTCAATAAGAGAGGAATTAGACAAGGGGATCATCTTTCCCCTTACCTTTTCACATTGGTAATGGAGGGCTTCTTTCGATTGATTTCAAAACTTGTGCACAGTAATGGGTTGTTTCAATATCACTATTGTTGTCGAGAATTGAAGTTGTCCCATTTGCTTTACGCTGATGATGTTATCCTATTGTGTTAGGTTGAACCTCAAGTTATTAGGATAATGATGAATATAGTGAGCATTTTTACTAGGTGGTCAGGGATGAAGATTAATGAGCAGAAAAGTGGATTTTATGTGTCTTCAAATATCCAGAATCCTGAATTGATTTGTAATATGGTGGGCTTTACAAGGCAAGATATTCCTTTTAGTTATTTAGGAGTTTCGATTTCTACTGGTAAGCCTAAATATTCTAAATTTATTCCATTGATAGAAAAATTGAAAGCTTGTATCTACGTGTGGCAGAATAGATTCCTATCCTTAGCAGCTCGAGTCTCTCTGATAAATTCTGTGTTGAATAGTATGCACATTCTTTGGGCAGCTCATTTGGCTCTTCCAAAGAAAGTGATCAAAGATTTGGAGACGACGTTAAAATCATTTCTATGGTATGGGAAAATAGAAACTTGTAAAAGGGCCAAAGTAAAGTGGAGTGAAGTCATTTTTCCTAAGAAGCCATGAGGTTTGAATATTAATTCTATTAATCAAATGCATCGAGTTTTTCTCCTTAAGAGGATATGGAGATTATTTGAGGACAAGGAAGCCTTGTGGTTAAAATGGGTGCATACCTATTACCTTCAAAACCAAAGTTTTTGGAAGGTACAAGGCAATCAAGGGCACTCGTGGATCTTTAAGGGTATGTTAAACCTTAGAGAGGTGGTCTATCCTTGTTTTAAATATGAGGTAGGAGATGGTGAAGACATTTGGTAGTGGTTTGATAATTGGTTAAACGTCATCCTTTTGTGGGTGTAAGGAATTACTGGTGCTACGTAGGAAGATCCCCATAGAGACTTTAGTTGCTTGGTTTATGCAGGAGTGGACGAGACTCCACACTCATTGCCATTTTCGTCTATTGGATAGGTATTTACCGGAATCGCTGAATACTAGTAGGAAGGATAGGTTGAAGTGGACTTTACATTCTAGTGGTGTTTTTAACAATAGGTCTGCACATAATTTACTTGTCGAATCTAGTGTAGTCATGCCATGGTTTGAATTGGTGTGGAAGTAGGTTCTTTGTCTTAAGCCTGCCATTATTCTATGGTTAGTGATTAAAAATCGACTGAGAATTAAAGATAGGTGGTTTAGGTCTTACGATCTTTTATGTGTTTTATGTAAACTTGTTAATGAGACACGAAACTATTTTTTCTTTGAATGTCATTATAGTAAATCAATGTGGAGTAGAATTTTGTCTTTGATTCAACCCCGTAGGCTTGTTTTTGTATGGGATGAGGCATTGGAATCTGTCATTCAGTATACTAATTCCAGTTATAAGGACGGTTTACTCTTCAAGACTTCCTTCTAGATGGTTATCTACTATATTTGGAGGGAAAGAAATAGGCGAATCTATATGCATGAATAACAGCATTACTCGGAGCTCACGGCAGTAATAGTCAATTTGATTAGAGAGATTCTCTTAGCCCACAAGAAACAGGGCAGTATCAGCCAGGAAGTCAGACTGCGGTGGTTTATTTAAACCTTTGTTATTTTGTTTGCTCCTATGTAGTGTAGTGTAGTTTTTGAATGTGGGATCCTTGTTAAGGATTGTTTACATAGTATGCTTTGTCAATATAATTTCCTTTTAACTTCCAAGAAAAACTCTAAAAAAGAGTTTCTTCTTGTGCCACTTGTATCATGTTTGTTTCTTCTTCATTTTGAAATCTGCAGTCTTTTTATAGATGCCCAAACCCCTGGCACTTGAAGCATTGCAGTTTTCCTTCATTCCAACAATCTTTCTCTTCATAACTAGACTAGAACTTTTGACCATTATGCTCCTTCGACCTCATCACCATTTTCTCCATCCCTTATTATTTTTCTTTGGCCCACAACTTGAAGAGTGTTTGGTAACTCTTCAAAGATTATATTTAAAAGATCTTAATTAACTTTAACAGATGAAATTTTTGACTCATACCTTTCGGGAAGCATCACATGAAAATTGTCTACAACTTTTTGGGCAGGAAATTCATCATCAAATAAGTTGATTTGATTGACAATGGACATAATTTGCTCTCATATTTCTTGACACCTTCAAAATTATTCATTTTTGACATATCAAATTCTCTTTTGGGATTCAAAATTTGCATCATTTTAGTCTGAGTGTTGCCCTCAAATTCTTTTTTTAGTTTTTCCTATGCTTCTTTAGGAGATTTACACGCCATTATACTCATAAAAATTCCTTCTGTCATGATCGAATGAAGACAAGATAGAGCTTTCGGTTTCATTGCCCTTTCTTCATCATTCTTCTTGATTTAGTTTAGGATTAGATTTTGTAGAAGAGGCATAGGCTCAAACTCACTTTCAATAACCTCTCATGAACTAATAGCTTACAAATATGATTTTATTTTGATAACCCAAAAGTGGTAATTTTCTCAATTGAAAATAAGAATTAGAATAGAGAAATTGTTTGATGTCATCGCTAAGGTTTAACACTCACAATTTAAAAAAAAGATTTTGCTGCTCTATCCTCACAACCCAAAAAAATTAAAGCTCTGATACCAATTTATTAGGAAACAGAGGAAAAAAGACAAATGAAATAGAGGAGTAATTAAAGATACTCACAAACTACTTGTCCTTTTCATCAAATGAAACTAACAATTTAACTACTTAACTAGACCCAAAGTAAACCAACCTAAAACTAAGCAACTAACTAGGAAGTGGGTAAATAGCCCACGTACATCACTATCTATTTAATGTAAAATAAACATACTATTTGACGAAGAATTTACGAATTCCACAAACAAATAACTAACAATTTTGAAGCATTTGCTAATAGAACCACAGGTGGCACTTCGCCTTCCTTGCCATCTATTGCTCCAGAGCTCTATTCTCTGCGGTGGCCAAAAAGTCCACAAAGAAGAAGGTTAATGGTCGTTCTATATCTTATGTTGCACTTGATGTTGCACCAGAAGCAGGGCACTTTGGTATTGATCAAACAAGTCTTTCTCAACTCGTGAAGAGAAGAAAGACTAATATTACATGTGGGGTACAGTCTTTGAATTATAAAAAATCATCAACTTAAAAGAATCTCTCAATAGTATTCAGGGCAAGGCATAAATAATCATACTGCTCAAAATTGAACCATGTTGTATTTGAATCCATTATATAATTTAGAGAATTAAAAATAAATTAAAAGAGTTTAATTAATTTATCTAATCCTAAATATGATTTAAGGTTATAATTTGTATCCATTACTTGCATATTTAGAAACATAATGGTTACATATAAAGAACAAGTTGAATGGAGTAAAAATATTGTAATCAAGTTAGACTTGGATTGTAAAATTTGAGTAATTTTATAATTAAATATGAGGTATTTAGTAAATAAGGATCAATATTAAATATTAGATCCTATTTGGGAATAATTGGTATTAAATTAGAATTATTTATAATTCATTAAACTTTAATGTAAATTAGAATTTAATTTTGATTAAATTAGTAAAATGTACAAAACGTAATACAAATATGGTTTAACTCTTGTAGAGTTAGCACTCCTTACTTAACTCTCTCTACAATAATTGGAGAATTCTCTCAACTCTTTATGCAAATATTGTTAGAGGCCAGATACTTGTGCAACTATGGTGGTTAAGATGAATAAGTTTCAAAAATGGTTCGAGGGATATAATAAGAAAATGATTAAAGATTTGGAATAAGGTTTAAATTTGGATTAATGTTTTATTATGATTTATGCGTTAATTACTTTATAAAATTTTAGTGATCTGATCTTTTGAGAAATCAAACGAAACAGTTTTATAATTATTCCAGTGCGCGAGATCGCATCTGGACCCGATTTTCTAACATAATTCACCCAAACTAAATCAATTTGCAGCTACCCCTTTTCGTTTTCTATTCTTTTTTTCATTTCATTTTACATATATACAAAACTGAATGTGTTACAAATTTATTTTTCTTTCATGTCAGTGAAGTTGGAAATGACAGTAGCATGGTAAACACTTCATTAGCAAAATTCAACGTTTTTAAAGTTTTCCGAACCAAGAGTATAGTGAACTGGAACATCTAAATTCAAGCTGGGCCAGAGGACGACAACGCCTAACCTTTTAATATTTAGGGTTTAATCAATTGGACCTATAGGTTGGGTTGGGTTCACTTTGCCTATTCTAAAGTCGTACAAGCAATGAGGTTTAAAAAAAAATCTGTAAATAGATTAAGACTTGCGAGGAAACAAGTTAGTAACAAATTTGGGAAGAAACAGACTAGTCCATGTACTACCAAATGTCAAACTGTTGTACCTGAGTTTGGATAAAGATTTTCATCCATGATTTCTACGAAGGATAATTAGAGTTATTTAATAGTCATGATCTGGTGGTCAATGCACCTTCTCTTGTAGTCATGTTCTCGAAACTCAGATCTACATCAAATTACTACCAAGTTCTGATTTGGTGACCTACTCTGATACTAATTGAAAAATCGTATAAGTAGTTGTTCCACAAACTTTCTGATATGTTTCTGGCAAACACAAATAACAGAAAAATTAAAAGCATCAAATGAAACGATACCAAGATTTGTTAATACAATTCTGCACATTTTGCCTATGTCTGCAGGGCTCTCACCCAGCTTAATCAATTTCATGAAAATGCAATAGATTTACACAAGGCCTCATTGAGCCAACACCACTCAATCCTTGTAACTATCTCTCAACTTCACTTCCTATGAAAAACTTTCACACCTAATAACACGACCAATTCGTGTTAACCTCAACAGAGAATTTTTCTAAACAACTTTTAATAGAAGACAATTAAACAAGCAACTTCAATCAACTAAGAACAGACATTAATAAATTTGAGATAAAAAAGAAGTACAGCTTCTGAAAAGGTTCAACTCCAATGAAATAAATCTGGAGGTTATCGCAACAACAATTAGCTGATTCGCTCAAAAATCTGCACCAAGTTAAGGCTACACACATAATACACAATCGACAGCAATAGATGCACGCAACATACAAAACAACCTACTTAAGAACTACTCCACAAAGATGAACGTCAAGCTTAATCAACACCCCACAAAATCAATGCAAAGTCTGTTGATCATAAAATACACACACAATGCCCTACAACTACCCAGCTGTGAGCAACTCCAAAGGCTAAATAAAAATGCAGCAGAAGGATAGATTTTTCAACAACATAAAATCATCACATTTTCCAACCAACAAAAACATCACCTACACACCTTCAACTGTCTACCAAATTCCACCAACGCATGGTCCCACACAACTTCCAGCTCTACCCCCAAGCTTTACACCCAAGTGATGCACCATACACCTTCTCAATATATACTTCAATCCAATATGAGATTTTTTCACAACTAGAAGATTATCTATATAGCTTTTGAATTCAAGTTAAAAAATGATTATTAATTAGCTATGATTTTCTAATTAATAAAAATATCTTATAAGTCTAATTTATAAAATTATGCCCAAAAAAAGGTAAGTAGATATGTACACCGTAGTACACCGTATATCTAACAAAATTAATAAGATAACTTAATTGTATCAAACAATTTTTTATTTTAAAGAATTAAATGCTTTATATTTTGATATTTGTATAAGTATTAATAATAATCTAATGTATTAACAATAAAATTTTGGAAATTTTATTTGAATAAAATTTTAAATTTTTTTTACAAAGTTTGAAAATTTGAAAATAAGTTGAAAATTTTCAAAGTATTTTCAACAAGTTGATAAAATTTATTCGGAAATTTTAAGTTTTATTTTTGAGAGTATTATAAAAAAATCTATAAATATATATTTGTATAGGTCATAATATATAATAATATAAATTTAAAATTAAATATATTTAATATTATTGAAAATTCAAAATCTTTTACATTAAGAAAGGACTTCTTTGTGGTATTATGCAATTTTGGCCCTCCAGGGTAGCGGCCGGATGGTTGAGAAAGGGGCTTGGTGTGCGCTAGGTCTCAGGTTCGATTCCATGCCACGTTACTACAATCTTCGTAAGAGGACTAGTACGACTGCTTCTAATTTGTTATTTATTTATTTATGTTTAAAATAACAAAGTATCATAATTATTAAATTTAAATACTACAACTTCAAATTATCCATAAATAAAAAACTTAAAAATGACTTGTATAATGAATAAATAATATTACAAAGAAATAAATAGTAATTCCCAAAACAAAAAGATCAAATCATAAGGAGAGACGAAATTGAATTAATCTCGTAAAAAGGAATAAAATTTATAGAAGAAAAATCAGAACTTTTAAAATAAATAAGAAAGCTTAGAAAGAAACAGCTAGTCAATAGTGACTAAGACAAGGCTTATTGCAGGCAAGGAGCTTGCCGGTAGTAGTGGAACTCAATGATAGGTAGTTTTGGAGGACAAGAGAGGGCAAAAAATAATGAAAACATGATTGCTTGTTTATTCACCTTAAAAAATAACATTATTAAGTTATCACAAAATTAATTCATTGTATTTCTTATTGAAAACAGTATACTAAAAATATATATAAATTACAATAAATAGATTTACGCAACAATTTACTTTAATTGAAAAGAAGAAATGAAAATGTCGGGCCTCCTGAATTCTTTCGTGGCCTGCTTTAAGGTTCCAAAATTTGAGGTCAACAGGAAGTTCGACTTCCCACACGGAAACTAAACAGCTGAACTATTCCTTTCCATTTCACCAACTGCAGAATCCCTTTATCCAACTGAATACGCGCTTCTTGACTTAAGCTGTTGCGTTCAGCTTTAACCCTCACTTTTTTTTTTTTCCCTTACGGATTTCCTGAGCTCTTCGTATGAACCTTCCCTTTATCACTTCCACCACTACCCATTTTCAGTGAAGCACCTTTTCTTCTACTTCCTTTGTGATTAATCTATTACTAGCCAGAATTGAATACCACATAACACTCTTTCTTCCTTTCTTTCTGCCAATCATGTCTGCCCTTATCCAAGCTCCTGTTAAGCGGAACCGCAGGTGGCACTCGGCCTTTCTTGCCATCTACTGCTCCAGAGCTCTATTCCCTGTGGTGGTCAATAAGGCCACAAAGAAGAGGGTTAATGGCCGTTCTGTAAACTTATGTTGCACTTGATGTTGCACCAGAAGCAGGCCACTTTGGAATTGATCAAACAAGTTTTTCTCAACTCGTGAGTCCAGAAGCTTGAAGATTATGGAGGAGTTGAAGGTGTTGTTGTAGCTCCCAGAAGTGACATAAAGAAAGGGATTAGAGGTGATGATGGAAACATTTTCAACCGACAAAAATCCTTTGGTTCCAACATATACGAGAACCCGCACACAAACGGCTTCTTTATATTTCAACTTATGGCAATGAAAGATCCTCTCGTCATCCTCCTAACAGTATGTGCTGCCTTTTCCCTTGGTTTTGGCATTAAAGACTTCAGGCTTAAAGAAGGATGGAGTAATGAAGGCAGCATACTTACCATTTCTCTGGTTACTACTGCATGCTCTGCCAGTAACAGCTGGTCAAACAGATACTTCAACATGTTGTCCAACAGCAATGACAATGTCAAGGTGAACGTTGTCAGAAATGAATGGTGGCAGAATATCCCCACTGATGAACTTCTTGTTGGTGAGGTTGTGAGCCTGAGAACTGGAGGTAAAGTTCCAGTTGATGGACTGCTATTAGACGAGTATTGTTAGTTGCAAGTGGACAAATCAAATCTGGTGGTCTGCACCGAGCATGTGAATCTTATCAGCACCCAGAATAGATTTTTGCATTCAGGTTCTATGGTGATAAAGGGTCGTGCTCGCATGCATGTTACAGCAGTCGGCAAGAACACGACATGGGATGAAATCCTGACAAACAAATGGAAGGATTCTCAGAAATCAACGCCTCTGCAAACTCAACTCAATAACATGGCTGCAGTAATTGGCAAAGTTGGCTTGTCAATAAATTTTCTTGTTTTTGCAGTCTGGTTGATCCGATACTTTGTGGGGAGGAGGAATGAGAATTTCTGGGGCAAGCCAAAATTTGGTGTCATCAGCGACATAGTCGGAATTATAGCCACTTCAGTTGCTATTGCATCAGGAGCATTTGTTGATGGTTTACCATTGGCTTTTGCAATTATGCTCGCTTATTCAATGAAGAGTATAATCAACAATCATGCTTCTGTAAGAAATCGTTCTGCTTGCGAAGCGATTGCCTCAGCTAACACCATCTTCACAAAATTGGATCAGATGACAGTGACCAAGTTTTGGTTAGGAGGAGAGTTTATTGAACAAGAAGACTCCTCTTTAGTTGTACCAACTGTAATTAAACTACTGCAACAAGCAATAGGAATGAACATTAGTCAGTCGCCGTCAAAAGGTTCTTCTTTCTTTTGGACTCCTACAGAAAAAGCAATTATTTCTTGGGCCACTCAAGAGATTTGCACGGACGTGAAGGAAATCAAAAATGGCTGCAACATTCTCTACAGTGAAGCATTTGATCAGATGAAGAGAAACGGTTGGCTTTGTACGAATATGAATTGTGATAATACAATGCATATCCACCTCAAAGGAACATCAATGGCTGCACTGCCCAGGCGTTCACATTACTATGACACAGCAGCGAGGGTCATAAAGATTGATCACACTGCAAGGGAAAAAATGAAGCAAGCAATTCAAGCTATGGAAAGTGATGAACTTAGGTGCGCTGCTTTTGCTCATAAACAAATTTATGCAGAACCCCCTTATGAGTGTGGAGTAGTCCAAGAACCGGTCAAGGAAAAAAGAATGATATTATTAGGGTTTGTTGGTGTGAAAGATCACTGTAAACCGTGAACATCAAAATTGTAACAAGAGACAGCACTTAAACTGCCAGAGCTACAGCAACAGAATGTGGCATACTCAAATCTGATCAGAACCTAGAAGGTGCAGTAGTTGCAGGACTGGAATTCCAGAACTATAGGCATGAAGAAAAAATGGAAAGAGTTGATAAGATTCGGGTGATGGCAAGAGCAAATGCACATCAGAGGCTTCTTCTGGTGAAATATCTGCAAAAAAAAGATCACGTCGTAGCAGTTGTTGG
This sequence comes from Erythroxylum rotundifolium, assembly GCA_027563915.1. Lineage (NCBI taxonomy): Eukaryota > Viridiplantae > Streptophyta > Magnoliopsida > Malpighiales > Erythroxylaceae > Erythroxylum > Erythroxylum rotundifolium. The sequence continues at coordinate 1,060,521 of JAOSBO010000001.1, forward strand.
TGATGCTGCAGAACATTCAGCAGCTCTAAGGAAGGCAGATGTGGGAATCTCCATGGGTTCTCAAGCAACTGATTCAGCCAAAGAGAGCTCTGATATAGTCATAGTCAATGACGATTTTATATCAGTTGTTGATGTTCTGAAATGGGGAAGGACCATGTTCAACCATCTTCAGATCTTTACCCAATTTCAGATCACGGTAAGCATCACTTCTCTTGTGATTGACCTTGTCACAGCAGTTTCAGCTCAGAAACCACCAACCATAAACATTGTTGCAACCATTCATCCGAAGAAATCCCATTTGCGGCACTTCAACTG
>JAOSBO010000001.1:1061276-1072588 GCA_027563915.1 Erythroxylum rotundifolium
CCAGCCAATTACTGTACACGTGTGTGTAACGTCATCTCTTCAACAGTGATGGTGCGGGCCTACATTATCTATCTTCTTCTTGAAATTGTCACTAAAAAGTTCTCTCCCTGCACGTAGCGGCGGTAGCTATGGAAGCTCCACTCTCACTTGCAAAAGAGACGACGTTTACCTTTCCGTCTCCGATCCTAAGAAAACCACTTCTCTTCTTGAAGAATCCTATTCTTCCTTTGCTCGCTTTCCCTCCCTCTCGCGCCCTCACTCGTTCTCGGAAGGTTCATTTTGCTTAACGCTTTTGTTTTTATGTGAATGTTTTCGTTCGTGTGATTCGGATTTGGCGATGTTCTGTTAGGTGGCTGTGGAAGCGGTTAGGTTCGATGGTCCGGTGATGGATGTTAAGGAGTTGGAGAACGAGGAATGTGAGTTGGTAGTAGGGACTTGCGTTACTCAGACTCTTCCTCCTGCCGTGACGCTGAAGCGTGGCCTCGAGAGCATTCACGAGGCTGTGGAGAATCTGAAGATGAATCCTCCTTGTTCGAGCAGTGGCATCTTGAGATTTCAGGTTCAGTTTCGTGATCTAAATTTCTTTGTTTTGGAAGTTTGTCGAACTGGTTGGTGCAAAATTTGCGCGAAGATCAGTGTTCTTTTGTGTCTAGTTTTCGTTTATCAGTTAGTTTTATTAGTACTTATGTTCTTCTATTTTGAGTGATGGGTTGCAGATTGCGGTGCCTCCGAGTGCGAAAGCTTTGGATTGGTTCTGCTGCCAACCAGAGTTGGTTGGAGTGTTTCCTCAGTTTTTTCTTTCCAAAAGTACGGAGAATTCTTCGTGTAAAGCACTCTACTTGAATGGAAGGCGTGGTGTGTTTGGAATTGGGACTGCAATTTACTTTTTGCACCCCTCTTCTTGTATCTCAGGAAAGCGGAGTTCAATTAGAAGGTTGACTTCTTCTTCTGATTTGTGTTTTTATTTTCTGGTAGTTGTTTATTCACGTGGCTATTTAATGCTATATTAATCAAGCTATGTTCTTGAACTCTTGATGAATCTTTTTTCGGTTTCCTTAATCCTTTTGAAACAGAAGGCTTCATGTTTCCTTGACATTCATGGGCATGGTATTATGTGGAACATGGCTTTCTGTGTTTCTTGGGGGAAATGCTAAAGGATGGATGTTTAGTTTGTCTGCAGATATCTGTCAAGTGGTTCAATCGTTATAAGAACTTACGGTTTTGTGGATGTTGATTTGGACACAGAGTATTCTTCAATCAAGCATGTGGCTGGTTCTTTTTACTTTTTAATTCCAGAGGTACACTTTTGTTAAATTGCTCATCTTCCGTTATGAAAATTCTGATTGCTTTTACAATTGTCTTTCTATCAGTTTTACAGTATCTTAGTGGTTGTTCTTGTGTTGGCACTCTATCCTCGTGTGGAAGTTGAAAACACAAGTGAACTCTAGTGGCTGCTAAATTGATTTGGTTTCAACAGATTGAATTAGATGAGCATGAAGATGTCTCCATTTTAGCAGTGACATTGGCTTGGGATGACAATTACTCATGTACATTCAAACAGGCAATTCTATCTTTTGAGTTGACATTTAACCAGGTAATTTCTGTTGTATAAAATCAATTTCACTTGTGAAGTTTTCTCCATTTATCTTTTATCTGTATCATTGTCACAGTTGAAGTAGCTTTCTCATTTCAAATCAGTGCTCATGTGATGATTTGACTTGAAGAAATTGCAGACATTGAATCATGGTTCAGCTAGTGGTGCATTTATTTTCATTTGTTTATTTGGTTACTCATACTGAAATTTGGGTAATGCACCTAGATGTCTCGTCTCTTATGCTTCTATATTGTTGTTGAATGACCTTTTAGCTGGTTTTTATGGTTAAATTGTTACAGGTCAGGTGTCAATTTCACTCTTCTGTAAAATCTGGTCTACAAAAGTTCAACTTGGCAGAGAATAAGAGTTCTCAACCGGTAAAATTTCCACCATGTTGACTACATGATTTGAAAGCAAGTTGTTTTTCTTAACTCAATGCTAAGAGGACTCTGGAGCATATAGTTTCATTTTTGCTTGTTGCTGTTTTAAAATTAGCTTGTATGATGTAGATGAATGAATGAACTGTTGGATCAGGTATACGTTGTAACCTCTTATCTGATGCTGTATAATTGGTTGAGTTTGTATTGTCGTTAGGTGACTTGCAAGGTGGTGTTTATTAATTATGGGAAACCCAAAAAGGTTCTAACTAGAGAAGTTAAGATTGAATGTTTTATTGACCAAACAGACATCGTTTGGCCATATCCATGAAAGCATTTGTGATTGCAAGTATAAAATGCTTGCATGTTCTCATCAAATGTAAAAATTTTCAGGTAAGGATGAGGTCTCTATTGCTGGACCCTAAGGATTACCCTGTCAACCCCTTTGAACTGGTATTCCCTTTTTCCTGGTAATTATTCCTCCATGTTTACAATCCTCAAGTTTCATTACCAAATATCCTTAGTATTTTTATTTGAGCTTGACAGTGATAAAATGCAACTATTTTGTATTGCTGGACCATCGGTTTTCTTATCGAACTCTTTTTTGCAGAAGACTACAATTGCTGATCAATTTTGTTTTAGACTTTCACCAAGCAATTGTGTTTCTTGTAACATGGTATGCCATCTTTATGTAGTTAAATGTTGAAGTAAATGTGTACACAACATTCTTTTCTTTCTCCACCATCCTCTAGCGCTGAAAATTCTAGCGCTGTAATCTGTATGTTGAAGATGATATAATTAACCATATGCGATACTGCTTATTTGTTTGAATGCAGTCCTAGGTCCTTTTGTACGTTTCATGGATAATATTTGTCAGAAAATGAAATAAAAATTGAAAAGAACAAGTATCTGGAAGCGATTGAGCTTCTTGGCCTAAACTAGAATTCTGCAGCTCTTTATTAAGCGTGCAACATGGAAAAAAAGATTGGATTCCATATGAACTATATATGGTACTAATTGGACTTTCTCAACTGATTGTGAACTAACATTTAGAAAATACCTAAATTGTAATTTTTTACAATGATTGTTCAAGTTGTATTTCTCTTTTGACTATCAGTTGGATCATGCCAGAGGAAAAAGTTGCTCCTTTCAAGATCAGGCAAACATTAACATTCTTTGGGCATCACTGATAGTAGAAGAATGTACTCGACTAGGCTTAACAGTGAGATCAAGAATCCTTTATTTGATTATATAATCCTTTTGGTACATCTGCCTGATAATGCTTTATTCAGTACTTTTGTTTAGCTCCAGGATCAAGATCATCACCTCTTGCAATCGCTGCTTCCACTCATCCCCTAACAACATGTATTGCTTGCTTTGATGAACGCTCACTTGCATTTCATGCTGTTGGTTTTGCAAGAGGATCTTATAAACCAGCAGTCATTATAACTACATCAGGAACTGCAGTTTCAAATCTTCTTCCTGCTGTGAGTTCTGAATTTGTATTACAATGTCCAAATTGAAATTTCATTTCAGCACCTTGTGTTATTTATTTGCATAGTTCTCTCAGAAACTTGATATGTATTGATGACTATTGATGACTGGTGTCTTGCAGGTTGTAGAAGCCAGTCAGGATTTTATGCCTCTGCTATTGCTTACTGCAGATCGTCCTCCAGAGCTTCAGGATGTTGGTGCTAACCAATCAATCAATCAAGTACTCATATTTATAACTTATGATTGGTTATACTCAATACTTCTTTCTTTTATTTCATTTGTTACTTGTTCCAGTTGCTCGGCTAAAATGCTTACAACTCATGCTGCATTTGTGTATCAGGTAAACCATTATGGTTCATTTGTAAGGTTCTTCTTCAGCCTTCCTGCACCTACTGATAATGTTTCTGCACGGATGGTTTTGACAACAGTTGACCTCGCTGTACATCAAGCAACATCTTTACCATATGGTCCTGTTCATATTAACTGCACTTTTAGAGAGCCCCTGCATGATGCTCCAAAGGAATGGACTACTGAGTGCTTGAAAGGGTTGGATGTTTGGATGTCTGGCACTCAACCATTCACTAGATACATCAAAATGCAGGACTATTCTGCTTGTAATGATCATTCTGACAGTTCATTGTCTGAGGTTGTTCAAATCATTCAACAGAGTAAGCAAGGGCTATTACTTCTTGGTGGACTTCATACTGAGGATGACATATGGGCAGCTCTTCTCTTGGCTAAACATCTTAATTGGCCTGTTGTAGCTGATATCTTGTCAGGTTTACGGTTAAGAAAGCTTTTGTCTTCTTCTACTGAGCTTCAAGGAAATATTTTATTTGTTGATCATCTGGACCATGCCTTACTTTACAATTCTGTCAGGGATTGGATGCAAATTGACGTAATTATACAGGTATAAGTTGTTTAGTCTTGATTTCATATTTTTAAAAATTCTGAACCGCACATCCTAGATGATTTTAATTGTTTCTAATGTCTAAGATCAGATAAGTTTTTGTTTACTTTTAGTTTGACTGGTTAATTCAGGACTGACTTCAATATTAATTATATGAGCAATTTTGTTATGCTAGACCAGGAAGCCCTTCGATCTAGGTTTGAGTTGAAAAATATAATACTGGACTGCTTTAGTTATTGAATATACTTATTTCTGGCTACCCTAATCCTTCACTTGGAACAGTGACCTGATAAATTGGTCATTGTTAAAATATGTGGTTATCTTATTGGAGGAAGGTAAAGAGGATATCATAATACATTAAGTTGTAGTCTTTATCTATTCTAAAACACTATGTTGAAATCCATGGTTTATTGTTCATTGTTCATTGTCTTTCTACACTGAATGATGGGCAGATTGGAAGTCGGATAACTAGTAAGCGTGTTTCAAAAATGCTGGAGGACTGTTATCCATATTCCTATATCATGGTTGATAATCATACATCTCGTCATGATCCATCACACCTTGTGACACATAGGGTTCAAGGTTCCATCCTTCAATTTGCTGACAGTTTGTTAAAAATTCAATTTCCACCTTTGAGCGCCAAATGGTGTGATTTCCTGCAATCATTGGACATGATGGTACTTTCTCTTGCTCTCTTGATACTTCTTTTAGCTAATTTAATTATTTTGTTCTTTAAGCTTAAATGCTAGTTTGACTAAATTGGTCATTTGTTTTGTTACTATGGTTGATATATTCCTTTCTGACTTTTGTCTAGTGTGCCAATTCATGATTTATCAAATGTCTGAGTCCAGTTAATAATCACCAAAATGTGGAATGCAGTTAATCATGATGACATCTTGTAGAAACTTGTCAGGAGACCTAAAATTTGCATTAGGACGATACTCTACTGAATGGAGAGTGAACAAAATATTTTGCCAGGAGGTTTCTGTCTGAAAGTCTGGCTTTGAAATATTCCAGCTCTTCATTTCCAAGTTGGTTTGATGCATTTTTGCTTTTCTTCCCTCTAATTTCTCAAAAAAGAAAAGATATAACTTGACGATTCCTTGCCTTTTTTAGATGTATAAACCAAAGACCTTTTTTGCATGTAAGATGGGTTCTTTCTTTATCTACGGAGAAGGTGGTTGAAGAACTTCTGTTTGCATTTAGTCATATCTTGGTCCTCTAATTTCGAGATTTAATTTCTGGAATTGTTTGTAGTTTTTTACAATCTCTTATCCTCTCCTGCAGATTTCGTGGGATTTGGCATTTCAAATTCTTACTGAGAACTCTTTAACTGAGCCTTATGTTGCAAATTTAATTTCAAACTCACTTTCAGCTGAGTCTGCTCTCTTTATTGGGAACAGCATGGCTATACGCGATGCAGATATGTATGGATTTAACTGGAAAAATCATCATTATAGAGTTTTGGATGTCACGGTAAATTTGAACCTACCCTGCCACTGGGTACGAGTGGCTGGAAACAGGGGAGCCAGTGGTATTGATGGTTTGCTTAGTTCAGCGATTGGTTTTGCTGTTGGGTGCAGCAAACGAGTGAGTCTCTAAGATTCTTTGTTTCTAGCAAAATTGTGATAGAAATCTCTTTTTCTGTGTGCAAGTTTTACTTTGCTAGTTGTAGGGAAATACTGTTCTTCTTTCCTCTTTCTAGAAAAGTAAATAGTTGGTCACTATTGGGCCACTAAATCTTAGGCTTAAACTTTTGCATCGAATGGATTTCGTACAAGAAAAGTAATTTTAAATCTCCTCATTGGTTGTTACAATAGTAAATTCAAAGTCCATGATAAGTATATTGGTTCATAATTGTCTATAATTGTTCTTAGGTACTTTGTGTAATCGGAGATATTTCTTTCCTTCATGATACGAATGGCTTAGCAATTTTAAATCAAAGGTAAACCGTGAGTATTGGATTGAGGACTTGTACACTTGATTTCCTCTCTTCAAATAGTCTTTAATCTACCAGTCATTTTCTGAAGGATGTTGCGCAAACCAATGACAATACTTGTGATAAACAACAAAGGTGGAGCAATCTTCAGCCTCCTTCCTATTGCAGATAGAACTGATCCCAAGATACTGAATCAATACTTCTACACATCCCATAACATTTCCATTCACAACTTGTGTATCGCACATGGGTATAAATATAAATTCATGCTTATATTTTATACAAGTTCTGATGTGGCCAAATGTGGCCTGCTTATCTTGCTCTTTTATTGTGCAATCTTTCTGCCTACTATTTGATTGACTTTCTTATGGTTATAGTTGCCTAAATTTGGCATGAAGTGGTAGCTTCCTTAGTTGAGCATATCCTACATTGCATATTTCTTATTTAGAAACTAGGGCTGGTTTGTGAAAAATTACAATAATTAGACTTTTGAGTGCTGTGACATTGTATGCAAAGCTAGTGCATCTGTGCTGTACATTTTCTATAATTGAAGATACAGCAATTTGTTTAACATGGTTACTGTATGCTTTTGCTCCAAGTTTTTAACTACTCCCCCTTATACTCCATTAAATCTAATTTAATAAACTGCAGCATCAGACATTTACATGTGTTGACAAAATCAGATCTTCAAGATGCTTTACTTGCGTCTCTCAAAGAGAAGACAGACACTATAATTGAAGTGCATAGCGGCATTGACAATAATTTGGCATTTCACAGGTTGTTAGGTTTGTTCTAGTGTTTGGCTTTGAAAGTTGCATTTCTGTTTTGCGTGGTCTGCTGACCAATTATCCCTGTTAATATCAGTTTCTTAAGGAAGTCTGCACACAGAGCGGCAGACCATGTTTTAAGCTTTCTTTCAGGGATTTTTACTTCAAATTCTATGTCAAGTGGCTTCTGTCAGTTCAAGATCCATAAATTGCAGTATTCTATATACAGGTTAGATTTTATTTAAATAGCTGTAGGTTGCTTTCTCCTTATTGATCTTTTTCAGTTTAATTCTCCCAAATGTTGGTGTGACAGAATTCAACTTTGTGCTCCACCTACTTCTGCTCCTGTTGACCATAAGCAGCACAAGTTCTATAGAAAGGGCTATATTTTATCTGTATGCCTTCAAGATGGGAGTGTTGGTCATGGTGAGGTTGGTATTTGGTTAGATATTTTGTTCTCCTAAAGACGAATAGCTCTATATGTATTCTAACACAAGTATCATTTAACTGATTGAACAGGTTGCACCTCTTGAAATCCACAAAGAAAACCATCTGGATGTGGAAGAGCAACTTCGATTTCTTGTTCATGTGCTTGAAGGAGCTGAGATTAGTTTTTCCCTTCCTCTTCTTAATGGATCATTTGCTTCTTGGATATGGAACAATTTAGGTATCATGGTAGGTTATTCCAATCTATATATATATGTATCTGTACACCTGATTAGTTGCTATTAGAGAAGACCAAAATAGGAAAGTTGCCTTCTCTACTTCTTAGTGTCTTGTTTTACTTTTCTATGACCAAGTCAAACAGAAACATCACTATTATGCAGGCATGCTCACTATTTCCAAGTGTCAGATGTGGTCTTGAAATGGCTCTCCTAAATGCAATGGCAGTAAAGCAGAATTCCAGCTTGTTACATATACTTCAACCCCTGAAAATGAGAGAAGAAAGTAATGAAAGATCATCAAGTGTTAGGATATGTGCTCTCATTGATTCAAGTGGGACTCCGGCTGAGGTTGCTCATGTTGCTTCCTCTCTTATCGAAGAAGGATTCAAAGCTTTGAAGCTTAAAGTAAGTTTTGGGAGTGGAACTGGACTAGTAATAACTACTAAATGTATACCATCTACTTTTCTTTCTGAATGATCTTGGTTTTGTTCACAAAAGCCTACAATACCACATGGAACAGGTGGGACGTAGACTGGATCCAGTTGAAGATGCTATGGTGATACAAGAAGTCAGGAAAAGGGTTGGGAGGAAGGTTGAAATTCGTGCGGATGCCAATAGAAAGTGGAGGTATGAAGATGCTATTCAGTTCGGTGCTCTTGTGAAAGACTGTGACCTGCAATATGTTGAGGTGTGAGGTTTCTCTCCTATAATTTTCAGCTTGTGTATCCTTTTATCCGTTTGGCAATAGTTTACAGCAGTATATTGACTTTATTTTGCTATATATAACTTTGTATCACAGTTGATGCGTAACTATGTTCTTTGTCATAATTCTTTAAGAAGGGGAAAATTGACAAGGAAATAAGGAGTTTGTTTCATTTTCTTTTCAGTCTTTTATAAACTATTGTCACAATAATGTCTATCCATATAAAAGAAGAATCCTTTGATATTCTTTTTTATTGACAATTTAAACATTTCAGGAACCTGTACAGGATGAAAATGACATCATAAACTACTGTGAAGAAAGCGGTTTACCTGTCGCTCTAGATGAAACTATTGACAATCTCAAAGAAGATCCTCTTAAAATGCTTGTGAAATATGCACATCCTGGAATAGTTGCTGTGGTAAGTTGTGCTGAATATTCTCTTAGTTTTGATCTGCATGCATGTTGTAATACCATCTAATGAGCTTTTACAGTGAATGATGTACTAAGATGAGTCGCTCTATTAGTTGTATGATGTGGATTCATGGATTGAGAACAACTACATCAGAATGTTACATGCTAATGGTAACTATTTAGAACATGAATCGATTTTGATCTCATTGATAATAACACTAATCATTAGTCCACTCTATCATGAGTGGCTCATGGTCCAAGTTTGGAGAGTGCTGCTGGTATTGAACTGCTTTCTATTATTCAGTTCTTAATTTTTGTCCAAGTGATTTTCCTCAAGAACGGCGTTCTATCACCATGAACATGATGAGAATGATAGTAAATGTCGTGGAAAACATATTCCTTCTCGCTTCACTTCCTAGATGGGAATCAGGAACTGAAATAATCAAAACTATCACTAAATCTTTCAGCTGGAGAAAGCATATTCTTTCATGACATGACCACAAATTTATCAGTTCAGATTTTGTATTTTTATTCTAGCAAGATCTTTCCTCAAAGTGCTGCAGTTACTGCAGAATAACTTGTAGTGTTATTCCTGATCTTCTTCTTGCTTCACTTCCTAGATGGGAATCAGAAGGACCTGAAATAATCAAAACTATCGCTAAATCTTTCAGCTGGAGAAAGCATATTCTTTCATGACATGACCACATATTTATCAGTTCAGATTTTTTATTTTTATTCTAGCAAGATCTGTCCTCAAAGTACTGCAGTTACTGCAGAATAACTTGTTAGTGTTATTCGTGATTTAATTTGTGTGTTGGTGTTTCCAGGTCATTAAGCCAAGTGTTGTTGGTGGATTTGAAAAATCAGCATTAATTGCAAGATGGGCACAACAGAAAGGAAAGATTGCTGTCATAAGTGCATCGTTTGAAAGTGGCCTGAGTTTGTCCACTTACATTCTATTCTCCCTTTATCTGGAGCTACAGAATGCAAGTATATGCGCACTAATGAGTCGTGAACTAGGCCCATCTGTTGCCCATGGTCTTGGAACTTTCAAATGGCTTAAGGAAGATGTGGCATCTGAACCTCTTGCTTTTAGTCGTGACCCTCATAATGGTTGCATGGGAGCATCTATTGGTGATGCCATTCAGTTTCTGCAGAAGTTTCAACTCAACCAGAATGTTATTCACAAAACTTTTATTGGGGAAGAAGTTCAAAGATGTTATTTTAAAGTGAACACAAAAGGTTTCTCTTTTTCCATCAAAGTGCACCAGGTTGGGCGGAAAAGACATGCAAGTACTCAAAAGGTTCCTTTTGCCACAACACTGTGCCTTTGAACGTACTAGATATATATATATATATGAACACTTGAGTTCTTTTACACAAACATGTCGAAGTCTTCTGGAAACATTGAACGAATCTATATATGGCACTTCCAATTTCTATGCTAATGTAACCCTCAATGATGTTCTTGCTTTCTTACCACTGTGTCTTCTTCTATAATAGAGGCATTACTGGTTTTTATCTTTGTGATTAATAATTATGACTGGAGAATATGTCCATGCAATAATCAATTACACAGGAATTATTGTGCCTTTCAGGACCATGTTGTTGTATTTCTTCATGGCTTTCTTGGAACTGGTGATGATTGGATCCCTATTATGAAGGCCATCTCTGGATCTGCGGTATGCATTTCTATTGATCTTCCAGGTCATGGGGGATCCACAGTGCAGTCATATGATGGAAAAGTGAAAGGGGAAACAACTTTTTCAGTTGAAATAGTGGCAGAGATGTTGTATAAGTTGATTCAAGACGTAGCTCCTGGAAATTTCACCATTGTTGGTTATTCAATGGGTTCGAGGCTTGCACTGCACATGACTTTGAGGTTTGGTGATAAGGTAAATTTCTGAGATTTGAGAACTCAACCAGCTTCCTTTTGGAAATTTGTGATTTCATCGGATACTAACATCATTATTTAGATTAATGGAGCTGTTATTATATCTGGAAGCCCTGGACTGAAAAATGCAACAGCCAGGAAAGTTCGTAAGGCTAAAGATGATTGCATCGCACGATGCTTAGTTGTTTATGGTTTGCAAGTGTTTTTGAAGAGCTGGTATTCTGGAGAGCTCTGGGAAAGGTGAATTCTTAAGTTTCTTCTTTTAAATATATGAAGCTTTAGGACTTTTTTCATGTTATGCTTAACGACAATACTTGTAAGAGTATGGCATGGATTACTTGTTTGACAGCTTCAGGAACCATCCTCGTTTTGGAGAAATAATTGGCAGCCGTCTGCTGCATGATGATGTGCAGAGTCTTGCAAAAAATCTGTCTGAAATGAGCATCGGAAGACAGCGGTAAGTTAACTGAGACTATTGATGTGCTTCCATCTTTTCATTTTATTATGTTAGTATACTTACCATCTCCTCCTTTTATATGATCAAAAGCGATTCTTTGA
>JAOSBO010000001.1:1147932-1164990 GCA_027563915.1 Erythroxylum rotundifolium
TCCTTGTTATTAAAAACTAGTTAATTTATGAATTAATTGGCAAATTTTTATAAATTAATCAATTTTTATAAACAGAAATAAATTAATTAATTTTCATTTAAATCTCCTTTTTTAATTAATTTTAATTAAACTTCTGAGAATAATCTTTTTTAATCATATTTTAAATTTTTCAAATTTTAACAAATTTTATGACAGTACAATATGAATTAAACCTTAGGTTTCTTATCATATCAGTTTATCCATTAATCATTTTTTGTGAATTATTGCAATGGTTATTAATATCTTTTAAAACTTTCCCCTATCTATTTACGACTAGTGTGATGAATCTCATATTGTACCGGTCAAAAACGATACAAAATGGAATGTTTTGATATTAGGTCCAAGTATCAACCTGTTTTATTTGGTATCGACAATATCGAAAATTTAAGAAAATCAGGGGCACTTTTGCAAAAAATTAAAATTTTTAAAAAACCCACCTCACACCACTCAACTCTGCTACCTTCTTCCTCTCTTTATTTTTCCTCTTACATTCTCGCTTTCTCTCTTCTTCACCATCATCATCTCTTTTTATTATTAATAATATAATATTTAAATTCATACAGTAAATACTATTATACTTTTTTACAAAGAATACTTTAAAATATGTTAAAATGAAAGTTAAGAGACCTCAAATTTTTTAATATAAATATAACTATATTTTATTATTAATAACAATTATATAATAAGATAAAAATATTTTTTATTATTGAAAATTAAATATTAAGACAAATTTTATTTTATTATTGATAATAATTATTCTTTTTATTTGATATTTTGATCTAATTATTATGTATTATATGATAAATTTATAATATTTTAAATACTTTGTATTGTTCTTAATTTTATATTTCTATGATGATAAAATAATCCGTTTCATATTAATTATTTAATTATCATTATTATTTATATGTGGAATATGTGAAAATAATATTAAAAAATAAATAAATTGTTATTTTAAATTTCTATCATTATGATTTTTTGAGACAAGGTTGGCTTAAATTATACAGTACAATATTAAAGAATTATTTTGCAATTTTTTAAAAAATTTAGGAACTATTGTATAAATTTAAAAATTTGCCCAAAACGGTACTCGATATTGACTTGTATTGCTAGCACTTCACCTATTTTATTTAAGACTTCATCCCTTATTCAGGATGATCAGCCCACACAACCTAAGCCTCTTAAAACCTACACTCGTAAGAACAAATCTGCCATGTAGGCAAGTTTGTTATAAGGTAGTTATGGAGAGAGAATGTATGGAGAGGAGATACAACTAAACATTCGAAATAGGAAGACAATTTTTGTCATTGTGAAACAATTTGTTAGGCCTGGTCATACCAAGAGGGGGAGCTTGCTCCCACTGTATCTATCTTTCAAATATATCAAGAATAAAATCTTGAAAGAGTTCTCTATCAATTGTTGCTTTCATTGAGAGGTTAAAAAGGTAGAGATTGTATGCAAACGCGAATGGAAGCTAGAGTTTTCACATTAGAAGTATCTCTCAGGAGACAAGAATCATCTCTCTCAGCCTAGGAAGGAATGGTTAAGTCACACGATCCCACTCTAAAAGACCTAAGAACACAGTTAAGTACATCGATGGGCAAAGTCCCAAAGCCTTCTACAGTCAAAATTGTGAGAAGGTTTTCAAACTCTTACGACCAAAAACCAAAGAAGTAGAGTGTGGGTGAAAGAGGAGTAAGTTCATCGGTGCTAATCCAACTTGCATCTTCTTCCTCTGGTGGGCAAAGACCGATAAATGGCACACATGGGTCGAAACCACGTCGACAAGAGAAGCGTACCATTTTCGTGACTACAACGCATGCATGGGAGGAGTACAGAAACGCAGCAAGACAAGTTCACCTTCCTTCGTTCAATGGTGAAGACCCATTAACATGGATCACGTGAGCCGAATCCTACTTTATGATCCACGAGATTCCTTCTGAGCTCTGATTGCCTATGGTTCAGATATGTATGGAGGGTACCACGTTGTACTGGTTTATTACCATATGTGAGTTTAATCCTTGCATAACATGGAAACGTTTCAAGCACTCCTTGTTCAATCGTTATAGAGGGAAGAATGAAGGTAACCTAATCGAGCAACTCAAGTCGATAGTTCAACGTGGGTCTGTGGATGGGTACATCGACAAGTTTGAACGGGTGGCTTCGCAAATCACCCATTTTCCTGAAGAATAGTTTATGAGTTATTTTCTATGTGGGCTCTGTGAAGAAAATAGGAATCGAGTCAGAACCCATGATCCACCGACCTGACCTTGATTGTTCACCGTAGCACGCAAGGTGGAAAGAAAGCTGATTGGAGAAGAGATAATTCGAACTAGTGAATCAAAGTACAAGTCTAGAATCCCTGCTTCAAGGTATGGTTCTCGGCTAGGTACTCCCAATTTCCAGCGTACAGGTCAAACAAACAAACAACTATGTAAACATGAGGGGTGAGGGAAGGGAATTGGCAAATAGAAGCCAAAACACTAAGGTTGATGGTAACAAACAAAATAGACCAAAATAGAAGGGAACATGGAACTTATCATATGAGCAACTTATGGAGTGAAGAGCAAAAGGGTTTCAAGTGTGGCCAAACTTTTGGTCCACTTGATCAATGCCTAGACAAGGAATACAAGTTAATTATTTGGGAAGAAGATGCACAGTAGAGGTTGAGGAACATCAAGGGGAGCTGGTTTGCAAATCACTTGAGTTCAAAGATATTGGAATAGATCAATCCTCACACACAAAATTCATGGTTATGATGGGTAAGCTTAAAGAAATCCCTATTTTAATTATGGTGGATAGTAGAGCTAGTCATAACTTTGTGTCTAGCAAATTGGTAAAGGCCATGGAAATCTCTATTACTCTTGCTCGCACTTTTGGAGTTAGACTTGGGAATGGGCACCAGACTTTTTCACAAAGAGTTTACAAAGAAATTAAATTAGAAGTGAATGGAGCATAATTTAGTGTGGATGCTTGTGTGTTTGATACTAAGGGACTTGATTTAATGTTAGGCATTGGATGGTTGGAGACAATTAGGGGTGGTTAAGGTAGATTAGAAGAGGATGTTTATGTCTTTTGATCAAATGGGAACAAAAGTAACCTTACAAGGCATTAATATGCAAGGTTCAATTTCTAAGGCTCTACAACAGATGCTCAAAAGAGAGGAGGTCGAGATTCAAGGGCTGTTCTGGTCCATAGGAATTGGCGAATCTACGCTTGAATTGAGGGAGTCTTTAAATTCTGTACAACAACAAGAATTGTAGACCATTTTAACCAGTTTTGAGCTAGTGTTCCAAGAGAAAAAAGAGTTACCTCCAAAAAGGGCCAATGATCATGCAATCATTTTGGAACAAGGGGCAAAACCAGGGGCAAAACCAGCGAGTGTTGGTCCCTATAGACATGCGCACCACTACAAGGATGAGATCGAAAGGCAAATTAGGGAGTTGCTGGAAGCTGGGGTCATCCAGCCCAGCATCAGTCCCGTTTTGAGTCCTGTAGTTCTTGTTAAAAAGAAATACGGATCATGGTGAATGTGTGTTGATTCCAGAGGTTTGAGTAAGCTTCCTGTGCCTGACAAATTCCCTATTCCAATCATAGATGAGCTGATGGAGGAGCTACATGGGGCTAAGTATTTTTCCAAAATGGATTTGAAGTCGAGTTTTCACCAAATCAAGGTTAGAGAAGAGGATGTCTATAAAACTATTTAGAACTCATGAAAGGCATTATAAGTACCTAGTAATGCCCTTCGAACTAATGAACACACCTGCTACCTTCCAATCTACCATGAATTCCATCTTCAAGCCTCTGCTGCGCAAATTTGTTTTAATATTTTTTGATGACATCTTAATCTATAGTTCTGGTTGGAATCAACATTTGCAACAGTTGGCCTTGGTGTTACAGCTTTTATTGGGCAATCACTTATATGCTAATAGGAAATAAAAGCCTTTTTGGCCAATAGTATATAGAGTACTTAGGCCATGTTCTTTCATGCGGGGGATAGTTATAGATTCACAGAAAATCAGGAGTATTATAGAATGACCTATACCCAAGAATGTGACAGGAGTAAGAGGATTTCTTGGGCTGACCGGGTACTATAGAAAGTTTGTAAAGGATTATGATAGAATCGCAAAACCACTTACTGAATTAACTAAGAAAGTTGGGTTTATTTGGGGGAAGGAAGCTCAATTGGCTTTTGAGGAATTCAAATGGAGAATGACCACATCACCGAGTCTAGCTTTACCAGATTTATCTAAGGAATTCTCAGTTGAGAGTGGTGCATCTGAAATGGGTTTGAGGGTTGTCCTAACACAAGAAGGCCGTCCATTGGCTTATTTCCGCAAAGCACTAGCCAAATCGACATATTCCAAATCTGTTTATGAGAAAGAATTGATGGCAATAATGCTAGATATCCAACATTGGAAACATTTCTTAATGGGGAGGCATTTCAAGGTCTACACTAATCACAAGAGCCTTAAGCATCTATTAGACCAGTGAATTTCATTCATAGACTAACAATGTTGGCGGGCTAAGCTATTGGGCTTAAACTTTGAGGTTATCTACAAGCGGGGGAAACAAAATAGGGCTGTAGATGCCCTGTTTAGAGTGGAAGAAGACAAATTGTTATTCATGGCAGTTTCCGCTCCCTTTTGGCTCGATATGGATGTGGTCCAGAAGGAGATAAAGGAGGATGCAAAACTGAATTTTCTCATGGCAACCTTACAACAGCATCTGAAATGTCAATCAAATATCACTTAAGGGAAGGCTTACTATTCTACAAGAACAGGCTAGTTCTCTCTTCTACTTCAACATTAATTCTCCACTTACTTTAAAAGTATCATTCCTCTCCCCTGGGGTAAAAACTTACAAAAGGTTGGCTAATGGCTTATTTTGGCTAGGAATGAAATCCTTGATCCAAAAATTAAATAGGAATATGCTACATGCCAAAAGAACAAGTATTTGACTATTTCTCAAGCTAGTCTTTTGCAACCCTTACCCATTCCTAAGCTAGTATAGGATGAAGTTTCAACGGATTTCATTACAATGCTTCCCGAATCCTAAGGTTACGAAGTCATAATGGTGGTAGTGGATTGGTTGTCGAAATATGCTAATTTCTTATTGCTAAAACACCCATTCATGTCTAAAATAGTGGTCGAAGTGTTCAAATGAGGTGTAGTGAAACTACACGGTATCCTTAGGTCTATTTTGAGTAATGAAGACCCTCTTTTCACTAGTAATTTTTGGAAGAAACTATTCAGGTTATAAGGAACAGTATTAAAGATGAGTTCTTCATATCATCCCCAAACGAACAGTCAAAGAGAAGTGGTTAATAGGTGTTTGGAAACCTACCTTTATTGTTTGGCCTCTTTGCAACCTAAAAACTGGTCTCATTGGTTGCCTTGGGTGGAGTATTGATATAATACTACCTACCACATCTTAATCGGGAAGACTCCTTTTGAAGTTGTCTATGGTCGCTTACCACCAACTATATTGCATTTCTCCCAAGAAGAGACTCAAGTAGAATTAGTGGCATTAGCTTTGGTGGATAAAGATGAGGCCTTACGTTAGCTTAAGCACAACCTACTTCGTGCTCAGTCTACAATGAAGAAATTTACAGATGCTTATAAGAGGGAGGTAAAATACCCAGAAGGAGACTTGGTTTATATTAAACTAAGGCCACATAAATAGCTTGCCCTGGCAAAACGCATCTATCCTAAACTTTCTGCAAGATATTATGACCCTTTAAATCACTAGAATGGTAGGACAAGCTACTTACAAACTGCAGCGCCCACCTACATCTAAGATACATTCAATTTGTTCATGTTTCCCAACTGAAAAGGGCAATGGGAGATCACCCTATTGAGCAAGATCTTCCTCAGGGGTTAGAGGTGGATATCACTAAAATGGTCAAGCCAAAGGCAGTCCTGGCCTCACGCATCATCAAATCCAAGTAAAGAGCTATTCAACAATGACTTATCCACTAGAAGGCTAAGCTAGCAGAGGAGGCAACGTAGCAGGATGTAGAATTTCTTAAGGACCAATTTCCTTCTATTCACCTTGAGGACAAGGTGCCTGTTGAGAAACAGGGAATTGTTTACACTTCACCTATTTTATCTTATGCCCCATCTCTTATTCAACACAACCAGCCCACACAACCTAAGCCCCTTAAAACCTACACTCGTAGGAACAAATCTACCATGAAAGCAAGTTTGTTATGAGGTAATTAAGGAGAGAGAATGTTTGGAAAGGAGATAGAGCAGCAAATTCGTTATAAGAAGGCGGATTTTGTCATTGTGAAACAATTGGTTAGCCCTAGTTATACCAAGAGGGGGAGCTTGCTCCAGTTGTATCTATTTTTCAAACATATCAACAATAAAATCTCTACAAAATTCTCCATCATGTATTGTACCAAAATTTAATCCAGTTACGACTACAAATAACTAGTCTAATCAATTTTTAAGTCCCATGGTGCAGTATAGACTAATCCGCTCTCTAAAACTGAGTATGAGCTTGACTCTAAGCTCAAATTAATCAAACTTGACCTATTAACTTTAGTTCAGAATAAGTCCAAATCCTTCTGCCAACCTTAGTTGGGACAACTTCATTCTATGCGTACTAGAATGTCTCAAATCCATCAAACTTTTCTGAAATTGCATTAGTTTCATCAACTCTTATGAGTTCCAGAGCCAAACATTCCTTCCTAGATGTAATCTCCACCTTTCAGAAAAATCAATCATATCAAAGATGGATCAAACTAGTGTCATTTTGGGAAAAAAAACAGAAAAAGAAGCTCCTGACCTGATTTGGTTTAACATTCTAACAGTAAATGACAGGTTCATACACTCTTCCAATGGCAAAATTATCTGATAGCAAGAAAACCTATGTTCCCTGTCCTGTATAAGTGAACACAGCTTTGTCCCTATTTGTGTGGAATATCTGATATCTCCCATTTGGTTGATGAAAGTAATGCCTGAACCATTCTAATGAGCCAAGATTACAGTTAATCTTGCCAGGGATCACTTTCAGTCCTCACTTCAGAGGGTTCAACTATTTCTGCCTCCGACACTTCACCAGCATTTGTGTCAGCTTCTTTAGCATCACTTACCGATGCCGACGCCGATGCCGATGCCTCTGTATCACCCTCATCTGATCTACCCCACCGACCTCCAACTGCCATTGCCATCATTTCATATATTTTATTACCCAACTCTGCTGGACTGTCAGGCTGCAACATCAAATGAAAGAGTTTTATGTGAAACAGATATGGAGAATCAATATTGCCATACAAATATTGAAGATGAGCAAGTAAACTAATTCATTCTTACGGTGAATCCACTAGAGATCAGTGCGGTATCGTAGAGGAGGTCGACAACTCTCTTCGCATCACTACTATCGGGGGCATTCTTGCAGGCAGCCTGTCATAAGTAAGATCAGGAAACAGCTTCAGTTTCACCAGCAATATAAGATGATGCATTAACTTCTTTGAATGTCAAGCATCACAATCAAGGATATAGCCATTTCCCTTGAAACAAATCAAAGTCTATCAATTATTTAAGTAGTTTGTCATCCCATTTATCATTGTAGCTAAAACTTTAGATCAGAACAGAATGTCTGTGCAGACACTATAACCATCTCATAATCATATGCAATCAAATTCACGTTAAATAAATAATTTCAAATAAATAACGGATCCCTCTATGCAAGTAATTTGTATTAAGTAGAATGGTCTTACATTTAAGTCCTTAACGATGGGGTGATCAGGATTAACCTCCAGTATTCTCCTTCCCCTCATGAACTCCAAGCTAGAAGTGTCTCCAAGGGCTTGAGCTTTCATCAGCCTTCAAAACAAAAAGACCTTTCAGTTGAGATGAACTTCCTGTGCTATATTTCTCAATGCACAGCTTCTCAGTGGAAAAAGTATAAATAATACAAAAACTAGAAAACCAATCCTGACCTTTCCATATTGGCAGACCATCCAAACTTTCCAGAAACAAGAACACAGGGAGAAGAACTTAACCGCTTCGAAATTTGAACTTTGGCCACCTTATCACCAAGCTGCTGTTTTATCCAATCACAAAGAAGATTGTATTCTTGTTTGGTTTCTCTTTCTTTGACCTCGTCTTCGTCCCCTGATGTACAAAGCCACTGTCATTAGCAAAGACGCATATCTCCCAGAAAGACAGCAGACTTGACGAGATAAAAAATTGCTGCCATCACCATATAGTAAAAAGATGGTAATTCCTTACCAAGTTCGAGATCTTCCTTGCTAATGTCAACAAATTTCTTCTCTTTGTAGGTTTGAAGGTTTTGGATGGCAACTTCATCAATGGGCTCAACTAAATAAAGTACCTACAAAAACCAGTCGTCCCGTAAGTGTAAGAGAAATGAAGATCAATAATTTAAAACGGTATGCAAAAAAAGTGAAGAATGAAACAGCTATAAGGAACCGTCAGGAGAAAATAGGGGAGAAGAGACTTGTAAAATCACAGAACTTATTGCTGTCCAACATGGGACATCTTCATAAGAAACTAATTTGTTGTTACCCTACTATGTCAGCATTTGAACAAGTGGCAATATGTCTTTTGAACTCCATCACCTTGACGTTTATCTTTTTTCTTTTAACAGAATGAGAGATGTTGTCCGGCTTGAAATGTTCATCTAACACATTAAAGCAGATTAGAAAAACAACTGGATCTAAAGACCGTTGGCATATTTTATCACTTCCAATGGAATTTCAGAAGAAATTGCATTTATGAAAAGGATTTTAAAACTGCTTGCAGATAAACCTGCGTACCATGAGTTCGTTCAAATAAAAGGATCTGCTTAAAAAGCATACCTCAATATCTTTCTGAACCAACTTCTCCAAGAATGGAGCACTCTTGGCACTTTTCAAGCTGTCTGTTGCTAAGTAATAGATAGCCTTTTGGTTCTCCCCCATGTTTTCAACATAATCATCTAAGCTTCTTAGCTCTTCTTCACTTTTGGATGTGAAAAACCGTAGCAGTGGAGTTATACGCTTGTGATTTCCCGAGTCCTCAATGCATCCTAATTTTAGAAACCGGCCAAAGTTCTCCCAGAATTTTTTGTAGTCCTGTAATAGAATCACAAATGTTTCAAGATCAGGAATCAGATCCAACAAGAAAAAAATTCCAGGTTACACTAACCATCACCAACCTCTTTATTTTCACTTTCAGAAAGATCTTGAATCATATCAAATGTTTTCCTAACAAGTCGCTTTCTCATGATTCTGACAATCCTGCTTTCTTGAAGGATCTCACGAGAAACATTTAGAGGAAGATCATCAGAGTCCACTATTCCCTTCACAAAGCTAAGGTACCTAGGAAACTGTCAAGAAATATACTGCAATTAGCAGACTCATTCAAGGAGAGTAAAGATCATAAAGTAGATGTTATTTAAAGACAATTTTATTACGAAAAGGTTTGGCATTTCAATCAATGCAGAGTGTCTAATTACATTATAATCTGAATGAGGAAATAACCATGAAGTATGTCAATCATATAATATACAAACTAAGGCATAGCAATACCAGCAATAGATATTCACACATTTATGATTCTCATCTATATGAAAAAAAGGAGGAAAAAAAGAGCAATACAAGTTTTTTCCTCCCACATTCCGTCATTTCCGCAAAAGATACCACAATGAAGAGCAAAAATACTAAACACGGACTCGGGAATGAACAAACCAGAAAATTTTCAATGGTTCTAAACAATAAAACAAAACTCACCAGTTCTCCATCAAAATCATCAGAGATAAACACCCGCTTCACATATAGACGTATATTTTTTGTTTTTGGATTTATCACATCCTCATTATTAAGGGGACCCATTCCAGGAATGTATAAAACACTCCTGAATTCCACTTCACCCTGCAAAATTTCCCAAGATAAGTTCTCCACTTAGTCAATTAACCTACAGAATCCCCCACCCCCCAAAAAAAAAAAACCCAAAAAATAAAAGAGGGTACCTCTGTAGTGAAATGTGTGTATGCTAGTGGATCCAGGAATTCGTTAAATGTCTTCTTGTAAAACTCTTGGTAGTCTTCTTTTTCAACTTCTTTTGGACTTCGCATCTGCAGTAGAAAAATACAGGGAAAAAAAAACTCAAATCGATTCTCTTCAATTAGATAAGGCAGGTCACAGCCAACAATATATCTTACTTCCTTTGTCAACCAAAGAAAACCCAAATGTTGGAGACTATACTAAAAAGAAAAAAAAAAAGGAAGCTCAGTATATGGCTTCAATACTAACCCATATTGGTTTTGTCTCATTGGCTAATTCCCAATCCCAATACTTCTCAGTTTTTGTGGTCTTCTTCTTCTTCTTCTCACCCTGGCATCAAGTAGAGTATGAATTACTAATAAGTGCCATAGTCCAAAAGCAAAACTCCATGGAAGCAACGCTAGGTATGCCAATTACCTCAGCATTTTCTTCTCCTTCCTTTGGTTCTTCCTCCTCTTCCACCTGCCACGAGTTTGAGCAACAAAAGTTATTGGTTATAACTATTAAAAGAGCTGCTAATCATACTAATCAAGATACAAAGCCACAAAAGAAGGCAGTTGCTCAAGGACAAATATTGCCAAAATAAAAATGCAAAGGCTTAAAAACCAATTAAAAGTTCATGCTTTGCACTCAAATGTTCACTTGTTTCATTAATAATTATGAAATGGCTAAAAGAATAATTAGATGTAGACTTCTTTACCTCAACAGTTCTTGATTTTTCTACCCATGTATAGATGGGGAATGAAACAAACTGTGAATAATTTTTCACCAAATTCTGAATTTTGAGTGGATCCGAGAACTCATACTTGTCATCCTCCTGCAATGGGATCAACAAAACATTGAGAAAGCTCTCTCCAAGCAATGACAAAGTCTATCATCTCTTGGTTCAAAAACCTAGGGAGGTAAATTAACATATAAAGAAACATCCAAGAGCTTGCCCTCTCCTTTCATCCCACAAGTTAAAAGACAGGTTGTTTGCAAAACTAAAAGGTAAAAGGAAATACTGCCTATTCATTAATAAAATCCAGAAGAGCATGGGCACCTTTAAATAAAGTGTAATTTGAGTTCCGCGACGCAATATTTTTTCAGGATCAGTTTCTTCCTTGATCACATATGAGCTGCTGTCAGCTACTGCTTCCCAAACATACTGCTTATCAGACCTAGGGCTCTTAGTAGACACGACAACCTGTTTCCATTGGATAGACATGGCAGGGGTTAGCCATCAACTTAACACCTTGGAGTCAGAAAATCTCTTTAAACAAGCAGAATGTTTCAAGATAGATATTTTGGAAATCTTCTGATACCTTCTCTGCAACAAGAAAAGCAGAATAGAAGCCAACACCAAATTGACCAATCAAACTGTTATCTGCTCCAGCATCTTTGTTTTCCTATACATGATAATGAGTACAAAAATGAGCTTCAAGGGTACAAGAGAACTTGAACAACAAAGAATGTTGAAATTGTCAAGGAATATCATACAAATATACTAAAACTTAAAAGTAAATACCTTAAGAGCCTTCAGGAATTTTGAAGTGCCACTCTGAGCAATAGTTCCAAGACAGTCAATGAGCTCCTCTTTTGTCATTCCAACTCCAGTATCTCTAGAAGTATTTTAAAATATAAACTCCAATAACATACCCAAACATTAACAAATTAGAAGTAAGTGAAATAGGCCAATGAGCATACGTTATGGTGATAGTCCCATTATCTTGATCAGGTTTGATACGTATCTCAAGTTCTCCAGCATCTCCAAGCAAAGATGGCTCAGTCACGCTCAAGAATCTCAACTTATCCAAAGCATCACTCGCATTGCTGAAGGTAATAATATTAGAAATTACCATCTCAAATTATAATGAAATATATACACAAGTTGACAAGCAAAAGAAAAAGACAAAATCCCAGAAGAAAACCAAACAGAGACGCTTGTTCAAAAAGGGGACGAAAAGGCATAAATTAGAGAGCAGCAATAGAATCCATTAAGTTGTAGATGTACATGAAGATTAATGGTTAATACGTCATCAATCATTAGAACTCTGATACGCTTACACTACCAATATTCTGCATACTCACCTCACAAGCTCCCTAAGGAAAACTTCTTTATGGCTGTATAGGCTGTGAACAATCAAGTCTAATAGGCGACTGACCTGAAACATTTAAATTTTTATGCTTTCAGTAACCTGAACATGAGTAAATACAAAAGTATGCACTTAAACAGACTGCAAATAAACATACTGCCAGTAGTTAGCCAGAAAACAAAACGCAAAACCCAAAAAGATCAGAAAACAAAACGTAAAACCCAAAAAGACTCCAGCTTTATCTCCTACAGAATCATAGAAAGCCAGCCCATCATAGTTCTGCCCAAAAAAGGGCTCACTTTTTACTTCTGCGATTCAAAACGTCTATCAATTGCCATGAAATGCAAAAAAAAAAAAAAAACTCACCTTCTTTACTGAGCTAAACCAAATAGGAAGTATACAAAACATGAAAGGAACCAGAACGATGCGTAAAATCCAAAAGGACGATAACTGTATACAATACAACAAATCTAGAACGAAAAGAATACAGAAAGAAAAACAGAGACCCACCTCAGCCTGGTACTCAAACTTCTCGCCGGAATCATCAGTGGTCTCCTTCTCAGCCACAACCGCCTCACATCGGACAGCAATTCGATTGTATCTTCGGTCAAGCTTCCACTTTAATCCAGCACAAGAACACCCTTTTCCGAGAACCTTTTTTTGATGCAGAAACGCACTTCTGAGATTAAAAAATTTGCTGTTGTTGACATTGGAGTGTTTCACTGAAAAAGGTTTTGACGAAGGAAGAGAAACCAAAGAAGCAGCAGCCAAGCTTCTGCCTAAAACTGGAGCCATGATAAGGAACAACTTTTGTTGCAGTAATGCAATAAACTAAAAACCCTTAAAAAGGGCTTAAGGAGGAAGAGAAGAGGGTTCTAGAACGAGCAAGGACGAGACTTTGGGGTTTTGGGTTTGGAGCTATTTGTTCGGGAAATTGTAAGGCCTAGATGCTGCCATATCAGCCTCAACAACATCCATTTACAGTTCCCAATTTTCCATTTTGTTAGTATGTAATGTTCGAAACAGTCCAAGATTGAATCCCAAGTCTCCACCAAAACGAAATTTTACCCTACTAAACATTTTTTTACAGTAAGAGAGTGCATAATTACTATTCTCGAATTCTGATTCAAGATAACAAGTTTGATTCAACTTAAATTAAATTTTGAGATAATTGAGGTTGATTTATTATTGGAACGAACATTGCTTTGATTCTAAAAGTGTAAAGCATAATCATTTAGTGATTGGAAAGTAAGAAATTCTTAGGTTCATCAAATTTGGATGCGTTGACATTCTTGGCCAAATGCTGATGAAGAACAAGATGAGGGATGATACAGATAAACTTCACTTAGAGTTCATTTAAAAGTGCAAAATCTGATTTTTTTGTTTTCCCTAATCATGAACGTTGGTTTTGAAAAAGAATACAGCAAAAAAAAAAAAAACTGAAAGCAATTTGACTTAGAGATTGGACAAATCCTCTTTGTACTAAAGCCTCAAAAAGGAAAAAAACCTAATAAAAGAAAAGTATGACAGGGAAGCTTTATGTGAATCCATACAAAATCTAAATATCAATATCACCCATTGAACTCAAAAAAGAGCTGCATGAAATGGAAGAAAAAGATTGATGTAATGCTTTAAGCCTCAACACCATCTGCCTGAAGATGTTGGATATGAACATGAAAGCTGGAGTGCGTGCTGAACTTTGATCTTCTCTGGGGTGTATGCAGATTTGCCTCAGGCAGTCTATAATCACTCCTATTCAAAGCTTTTATATGATCAAGTGGGAGATATGGCACTTGTGTGGCTGCATTTTGCAGAACTCATGAAGTAATGCAATAGACTGAAGAACTTGGTGATAAACATTATGTTTGTTTCTCATCTAAACTAGGAATATGCTAACACCTTTTCGTTACAACCCGGAACTGAATCTTTCTAGCTCAGGCCTCAGCAGCTGTCTGTTTTAAGCAATCAACATTGCACAATCCAACAGATCTCACCATATCTCCCAACCTGCCATTAC
The DNA here is from genome assembly GCA_027563915.1 of Erythroxylum rotundifolium. Taxonomy (NCBI): domain Eukaryota; kingdom Viridiplantae; phylum Streptophyta; class Magnoliopsida; order Malpighiales; family Erythroxylaceae; genus Erythroxylum; species Erythroxylum rotundifolium. Next base: position 1,162,082 of record JAOSBO010000001.1, read on the forward strand.
CAGATTGGAACTATTAACATGATCCACAAGCAAGAATTGATAAGAACAGGAAAACCAGGCAGGTATTTAGATGGTTAAACTAACCTGTCAAAACTTTTCCTTGCCTTATCTGGCTGATCCGTGCTGTTCCTTGCTTTTGCAGGGCGATCAACACTCTTTCTTGACTTCTCCTTTCTATCAATACTGGCTCTTGGTTTTTCTCGACCATCTGTGCTTGGCCTGGATTTCTCTCTGTGCCCAATGCTTGTCCTACCCTTCTCTTTATGATCTGTGCTTGACCTTGACTTCTCCTTCTCTGTATTTGTCGTACTCAGAGGATGCTCTAGCTTATCAGTATTTTGTCTAGAAGCATCTCTAAGATTTGGAGGCAGTTTCTCAACAGCAGATACGAAATTCTTCAAATGTCGTAAGTACTCTGGATAGAGTTCCAAGTTGCAATGGTTGCCTCCTTTAACCCACAGTGGCTCATACTTCTCCTTACAAAGCTCCCATAGCTGCTTCCCATGGGAAAAATCCACAACTTCATCTTCTGTTCCCTGTATTGAGGAATTGGAAGGGTTTGGATTAACAGTATCTAGCATTCTATGATCAAAACTACTTTTGATTAGAGCAAGAACATTTTCCAGGTAACTATTCAAGAATTCTAGGACTTCTGCTCTTGTTAAGAGGAAACCAACATCTCAAGAATTCAGCAACCCTATCCATCTTCTAACTTAAAAAGACTCTACATCCTCATCAGGACATATCAAAATAATTCTTCATTCTGCATCATCGTTGAGGTTAATTTAAAATTGTTCGAGTTAGAGTCTGAATCATCATGAAAAATACATCCACGACTAGGCATTGGTACAGAAAAAGTAACGGGAAAAGAAACTTACATGAATCACTAAAACCGGGCAATTGACAAACGGAATCTTATCAATGTTCTGCAACAAAAACAAAGACTTCCAATTTAATAACTCACACCAAGTTTCATATACAACATAAACTGGTCAACCAAACATATTGAATTGTCAGGTCTTGAAATGGGTACTTGGACTAACCTTATAAATGTCAAACCAAAATGTTTTCTTTACCGGATACATGACTCGAAGGCCAGACAGGATTGGACTGTGAAGTATTACTGCTCTTAGATGAGGTAGATGAGTAGCCAATTCAAGAGTAGGTCCACTCCCCACTGACTGACCATACAATACGATGTCTTCCTCTTTCGCTCCATATGTCTCTTCAAGGCATTTATATGAAGCCTCTATGTCAGCATACGTGTCTTGCTCGCTTGGCTGATTGGGTATCAATTATTATATCAAATAAGCAATCCTTGTACTCATCGTAACAAGCCAAAACAATAAGCTGTGCAAACTACATAATCAAGCAAGCTTGTAAAGAGATACAGAAAGGTACGGATTTCAGAGTCCCAGTTGACCAAAACTATGACCAGTTCAATGTTGAAGTTTAAGCATCTACTTAAGCAGACTGACCACTTTGCATTGTTGGTATTGGATCCCTTTACATTAACTATACAGTTATCTTAGGTAAGCCAATTGAAAGATAAGTTTAAAGAACAACTAAGCCGTCTCTGACCACTCTCTTTGACAAACAATCACACCGTTCCATTTGCAAATGCCAAATGGTCTCTCTAAACTTGACACTATTGCATCTCATCCTATAGGTGAACGGTGTTCCGTCCACTCCAACTAGGCTTGAGTTAGACTCTGTTTGATCTACTTCTTGTATTCATCCTTACCATAACTCACCTGGTTAATTGTCTAATTTATGAAATGATTAAAACAAGACAAGAGTATACCTTTCCAGATGACTGTCCATACCCAGAATAATCGTACCTGCACGGCACAAAAAGACCACACTCATTGAGACATTTCGCAAACAGATGAAGAACACATATATAGTGTCATGTTTCATTGAGAACATCGATATACACAGAGAAGATCTTCATTCGAATCCCGAAAAGAAAAGGAGAAAACTTTTATGGAAATATCATTTGACAAACTAACCCCATGAGATTGACATTAAGGTGCAAACTAAGCTCAGTGAAGATGTGATACATCTGGCCAATATCAGCTGCATTTCCATGGGAATACAGCACAGTCAAAGAAGCTGAGGGGTTCTTTACAAACATGGCAACAATATCGTTCCCTTTCTTGGTACGAAGCTTCAAAACATCCACGTTGTCTCTCTGCTCAACATCAGAGATCTTCAGTTTCCCAGTTTCTTCATCCACTACAATAGCATAAGAAGGTGGGTTTGGAGGAAAGAATGCAAATTTTGCTGCCATCGAGGATGTTGCAGTCCCCATTTGATCCAAACAATAAAGCTTTGATCTTTATACGGTCTGTGATTGTTTAAGAGGTGTGCATGGTAAAGAAGCAGTCAAAGAGACAAATAGAGGAACAGAGACAAATGAGTTCAGGGAATGACAAAGGGTCTAACTTCAGGTACTAGTATATATGTTGGGGAGTTACTGAATTTCCAAGGTCGGTGCTTGTTTCTTTGAGAAAATGGAGACAAGCATGGACCTTTTCTTGGAAAAGGGTCAGAGACAGACAGGGTAGGGAACAAAATCACAATAGGAAGAATTTTTGTCGGTTATATGTCCAAGTAAATGGGAAGTAAATCTTGAGGATGTTTGTACGGCACAGATCAAGTTATGTAACAAGCTTAGATATAGCCAACATTCAAGCTCTTTTTTAAATTAAAATTCAAGGAAGACTCTTTCCCGTTTTGGAATTATAATAATTATAGGTTTCCAAAATTATAATTTTATTTTTCGAAGAGATATATAAACAACATCAAAATTGGTTGGTTAATAGTAAAAATGTAAAAAATAAGGTTACGTATTTCTAAACTTTTCAAGATGTCACGTATCAGTGAAGAGTATAGAGTCAAAAGGT
>JAOSBO010000001.1:1312201-1324266 GCA_027563915.1 Erythroxylum rotundifolium
TTAGTTTATTAAGCAACTATAAAATCTAGGTTTTATTTTTGAGAAAAATATAGATACACCCTGTTCAGCTTTTGGGCCTGGGTACCTATCATTTACTTCCTGGTTCCTTGTAATAATTGAATTATGCCATTATAAACTTCATTCTATGTGAATAAATATTCTATTTGGTCAGCATAAACTAATTCATATATAATAATATACAATAACAATAACATTTCAGTAAAAAAAACTCAAGAGTCGTATGCAACTTTACCTCACACTAATAAAGAAGTTGTTTTCGAAAATTCATATATAAGATAATAATTATCACTAAATTCTGCTTTCCCTATTCCCCTTCTAATGTCTAGATATCTACATTGCCAAGAACATCGAGAGTATTGGAGACCATGTAAACAAATAATTCCAAGCTAGCTCATGAAAATTACTGAAGACCAAATTTCATCTTTTTAGTACATGAACAAGGACTCTTCTATAATATGTGTTCAACCATTTCTTCATTTGCTAAAAGTACAAGGTAATTAGAGGTTTGCAGGAGAAAAACCATTAAATGACTCTCAAAATCGTATCGTTTAAGTATTAATATAATCTTTTTGGTGACAATTATTATATGAAAATATTGATCAGTGGAATAATTATTAGTAAAACAACTCACGCTTTAGATCTCACAACATTACTTACATTTGTTTACTCATCTAATATGGATCTTTATGGTAATTAATACTTTTCCTATATACACAACTCCTATGCCTGAGATTAAATTCAGAGTTATATAATTCGAACTTATGATAAACACTGGGATTTTGTCTATAATTTTATGTTGACAAACAGAGTGAGTTTTCTTATTAAAAATTAGAGGAACCAAAAGACTTCAAGAAGCAAAACACAATTAGGGATTGTTCACGTACCAAAGGAAGACAATAAATCTGTTAGAAGTATTGTAATAAGTTGAATGACGGATTGAGTACATACATACCTTCTGCAAGAACTTGAGAATACACCATTAATGTGGAAAAATAGTAGGGCAAAAGAAGACAAAGTTTACACCAAATCACACTCTACAACCACCATGAACATTTGTCATTTGAACCTGTCTTCTAGTTCACATCACATGTATACACATACAAAACAGAAAACCAAATATCTACAATAGTCAAGTGTATGTTAACCTATAGGATATGTAAACCCTCTTAACATTTTCTGTCAATCAACCTTATTCTAGGATGTTGCACCAACGTATAGTACCTGCGAGTGTACCAAAGGTCAAGAGGTTGTCATCATTTCGATTTTAGTCAGAATTTGAACAGGACCAACAATCTAATACAAAGTCTATCCTCTCACGTACGGTCAATATCTGTAGGGAAAGGACTTGTAGCGAGGTTTTATGAATGTTGTAGTGTGTTATATTACTCTCTTTTTCATGAATACTGTACGTTTGTAACAGCTAAGTCTGCATGAAACTGCTCAATTGTATATATAGAGATTGAACCACTTTCTCTGTGAAAACGAAAACCCTTTATTTTTATGTCCATGAGATGGTTAAGAGATCTTTGGTAGAGTCCCAAAAACATTAAAGGATGTCTTAAAGTTGACGAAACATACGGATCATGCGTGTTTCTAGCTGGGACGAGAAAACATCAGAAAAATTATGAGGAGAAATAAGGTTTTAATTGTGTTATAAATTGAAAGAAAGTGAAGTTGAGAAGAAACAAAAAGAAGAAAACCCCATAAGAGAAGAACCGATACGAACATATAGATTATGTAAATGAAAGAACTGAGACAGTACCAAGAATCAGTGGAGTACTCAAAGAGCTTCCCTTTGTGAGAGAAGACAATCAAAGCGACCTCAGCATCACACAAGACAGAGATCTCATGAGCTTTCTTCAATAAACCAGCTCTCCTTTTGGAGAATGTAACCTGACGATTGATCTTGTTCTCTATTCGCTTCAACTGAACTCTTCCTCTTCCCATATCTATCTATCTAATCTCTTTCTTTTCTCAGCACACAAATCTTTGTTTCCTCTAAATAACCCCAACAAAACAGAACCCAATAAGAAAAGAAAACAATAAACACCAAACCTGAAAAGGGTTTTGCTCTCCCTTGCTAAATGTGAAGTTTTATCCCAAGAAAGCATGCACATATAAAGCAAAGGGAAGTAAGGGAAGAGAAGACGGTGAATAGTGGTTTAATAGGGAAAAAAACAAATCATGGGCAAAACCAGGGTGGTTTTTTTGAGGTTGTGCTGTCGAGTTCCCATTGGCTGGGTGTGGTACTGTCTAATCGTTAGTGTCATCACATTGTACGGTGTCCCTGTGTAAGAACCCCAATTTTTGTTTTAGGGTTATTTAGAAAGTCTACCTCAAAATTTTCAATGAAATTTATTTGTATTATTTAATTATTTTATAAATTTTTTAACATTTGTTATTACCTCTTTTTATTTGTCTATACTTCTAAAATCATGCCATATTAAAAGTTTAATAATTTTAATAGCATATTAATTTAAGTAATTAATAAAAAAATATTCAAAAGTTTTAACCTTCAACTTTTTAATATTTTAAATTTAATAACTAATTTTTTAAAAATCGTATAACTCAAATTAAAACATTATTTTTGTTTATGTAATTAACAGATGAATATGATATGTTAAAAAAGTAATCCTTTAACTTAATTTATAAGAATTTTAAAAAATTAATTATTAAATTAAAATTTTTAAAATTTGATACTAAATTAAAATTTACTAAAAATTTAACTACATTTTATATTTATTATCTCAATACAAAGTATAAAAAATTGATGATATTTAAATAATGTAATTAATTAAATTTAATTAAAATTATGAAAACTTAGATTAAAAGTTTTAAAGCTTAAAACTTTAAAAGTTTTAAATTTTAAAGATTTAAATTTTAAAAATTAAATAAAATTGAAGAATTTAAAAATGATTATAAAAACTATCTATATCTAAATAAAATTTGAAGTTTAATTAAAAAATGTTTTAAAAATTAATTAATTTATAAAAATTATTAAATTAATTAATAAAGTAATTACTTTGACAATAAAATCATTAAACGAAATCGAATTAAAAATTTGAACGGTTAAAATTTTTTACATTTTTAAAAAGGTGATTAGAAGAATCAAATCAAACGGTCAGTTTTCGACAAGTGTATTATCTATCTAGTACTTTACTGTCAGATAAAAGATAATAGGTACGGTCTCTACTAATTTATTTACATATCCGTAAATTTATTTAAAAATAATTGTTTTGGCTTCCATTTTCTTGCGTATCTTAAATCTTAATGCCCTATACTCGACAAATTTAAAATAGTAATAAGCATTAAAATATTTCGGAAATAAATAGCTGGATAAAATGAAATTTTAAGAAAATCCCAGATTTTTTCCTTAAAAAAATCAGTATAGCTAAATAATAATAATTTTCTTCGTCCGAATGCATAATTCTTATATTAATTGCAAATATTTAAAGTTTTTAAATAAATTATCCAAAGTATTTTCCAAAGTAAATTAATTAACTCTAGAAAATATATATATTTATATTTAAATTTTGGTATTAAAAATATTTTATTTTTATTTTTAATCGAAAATAAAATATTTTTTGATGATCCAAAATAAAAATATAAAACATTGTATGTATCATATAGTTTAGAAATCATTTTTAGTTACTTTCCTTATTAATAAATAGGGTAAGAAGCAAAATACACTCTTCCAATATTATTTTCTTTAAAAAGTACTTTATCTTATAAACCATTTTTATTTATTTATTTTTCTATCTATTGAACTTGAACATATCTTTTATTAAACAAAAAAGTATATCTAAAAATTTAAACAATAAATAAATATGCCAATCAAAATTATATAGATCAAAATTTTAAGAGTGTTAACTATTTATATAGATCAAAATTAGAGTCCTTCATCCGAGTTATTGTTGATGTTGTTGTACAAACAAAACAAATTTAATAAACATAAATAAGATAATTTACATGGAACCCTTTTGTAAATTGGATTTTTTGACTTTAATTTCTTAATTTTAACTTTCTTGAATTTTATTTTCTTATCACTCATACAATATACCTTTAAAATATTTTTAGGTATTACATAGGATAGTAATTGTCTTGGTTGAATTATGTAAAAACAAGTAATACCACGTCGTTTGATCATTTTCGCTTAGAAAAGAGTAATATATAAACATAAATTTAGATAATTAAAGAACAATTTAAAAATTTTAAGATTAAAATATTTGTTAAAAATTTAAAAATGCCAACTGGGGTAGGTAGTGAATCCAAAGCAAGTAAAAGTGTGACAAGTACCGTAAAAAAAAGGCAGGAGCTCTTTTTTTGACAGTCTATCACACATCTGGGGTTAAAAGGTTTCTAATCCAACAAATCACCAAATCAAATGTCAAATCGTTCTCTTGTCATCAATACTACGTGTCGACTGCCCATTGGTTAGTCACTTTTCTACGGCTGTAAAATAGGACAAATCAGTTATCAATACTATGTAAATAATGCAATATTATAAATATCGTGTATACCGAATTAAATTTTGATACGATATTGTATCAGTTTCGATCAATATTAAGTATGATATCAGGTAATTTGTAAATTTATAACATAGTTTTTAAATTATTTTAAAAATTGCAAAGTAATCATTCAGCATTGCACTATATAATTTAACTCAACCTTGTGTCAAAAAAATCATAATAATAGAAAATTTAAAATAACAAGAATTTATTTATTTATTTTTCTTAGTATTGTATTCACACATTCCACATATAAATAATAAACATAATTAATATGAAAAAGATTATTTTATCATCATAGAAATATAAAATTAAGAGCAATACAAAGTATTTAAAATATTGCAATTTTATCATATAATAAATAATAATTACATCAAAATATCGAATAAAAAGAATAATTATTTTCAATAATAAAATATAATTTCTATCTTAATATTTAATTTTCAATAATAAAAAATATATATTTATCTTAATATGTAGTTGTTATTATTTACTAATAATAAATATAGTAAGTAATATTTATATTAACAATTTTAAAAAGAAATACAAAAATTTGAGATCTCTTAATTTTCATTTTAATATATTTTTAAGTATTCTTTGTAAAAAAAATATAACTATTATTTATTATATGAATTTAAATATTATATTATTAATAAAAAAAGAGATGATGATGGTAAAGAAGAGAGAGAGTGAGAGTGAGAGTGTGAGAGAAAAAATAAAGAGAGGAAGAAGAAGGTAGTAGAGTTGGGTGGGGTGGGTGGGTTTTTTAAAATTTTTCATTTTTCACAAAAGTACCCCTAATTTTTTTAAAATTTTCGATACCGACCAATATATGACAGGTAATGTAAATACTAGCAGTACTGGCCAGTATCAGGCGAAATAAACCGATACAGGCTGATATTTGGATTTGGTACCAAAACATCCCATTTTGTACCTTTTTCAACCAATATGGTATGTACCGTCTGGTATGGTATGAGATTCATCATACTGAAATAATGACCAATTTTTTTAAACAAAAAAATAATAACCAATTTTTTATGAATGAAATTTCAGTTTTCTTTTAAATTTTTTCGATACTTTAAAAGCAGACTAAAAATTAAATCGATATCATTAAAAGTTTAAAGTTTAAAGATTCAACTAATATTAGATTGTCATAAAATTGGCATACAATAAAAATTGAACAAATTAAATATTTTGAAATAAGATTGAAGGAGAAGATTGTTCTTACTTATCAAAAAAGTTGAAGTTTAATTAAAAAATATTATTAAATAAAAGCCAACATATTTATTATGGTTTATAAAAACTAGTCAGTTTGTAGAAATTGACTAATTAATTAATTGCTAGTTAGTTCTATAAACTAATTGATTTTTATAAATTAGAATAAATCAGATGATTTTTATTTAATAGAAGGAATGAATCAGTTGGTTTTTAATAACAAGAATTATTAAGGTGAGTCTCTTGTTTACTTGTTTTCTTCCTAGTTTGTGTATTTTTTATATTTATTTTATTATGTATTATATTAATTGCTTTCTATTATATTTTATTATATTATTAATTTCTATTTTTCAATTTTATTTCTAATTAGTATTATCTTATTATTTAATATATATATATATATATACATTTTTTATTTTTTTATGAGTGTCTATTGGAAAAACCTCTCTTCTAGTTAAAAGTAATACTGCATAATACTGAACCTCTCCATACCCTGTATTTCAACCATATTTTTTGTATGCTTTAACACAACTCCATCATTTTATAATTTGCCTTTTTTTCTTTTACTTGTATTTTACTTTTTTATAAATATTAATATTAATTAAAATTTTATATTAAAGTATGCGCTATGCAAAAATTAATTTGTCTAACATTTTTCAAAACGTTTTCATAACATTTTTTTAATCTAATATTTCTAGCTACTTTTGTAATAGTTAGATGATATGAAAAGAATCATACAGTCAAGCAAATCAAAGTCATTGATTTGATTAGCATTGGACTAATCTCATTGGAAAAACCTAGCCAACCACAAGGGTAAAACATGCTTGGTCATTGTCTTCAAATAGGTGGACAAGAAGAAATGGAGACATAACTTCCACCTAAAAATTACACCAAGTTCCGGGAATAATTCAATCCATAGGTAAGCATATATATGAATTTAAGTATTCTTTGTAAAAAAAATATAACTATTATTTATTATATGAATTTAAATATTATATTATTAATAATAAAAAAGAGATGATGATGGTAAAGAAGAGAGAGAGTGAGAGTGTGATAGAAAAAATAAAGAGAGGAAGAAGAATGTTAGTAGAGTTGGGTGGGGTGGGGTGGGTTTTTTTTTAAATTTCATTCACATAAACACCCTTGGTTTTTTGAAAATTTGTAATATCGACTGATATATGGCCGGTATTCCAAATACTAGTAGTACCAGCCAATATCAGGTGAAATAGGTCGGTACAAGCCAATATTTGGACCCAGTATCAAAATATCCCTTTTGTACAGGCTTTCAGCTTGTATGGTACGTATTGCTCATTACGGTACGAGATTCATCACATTGAAATAATGACCAAATTTTATTTTTCAAACAAAAAGTAATAACCAATTTTTTATGAATCAAATTTCAATTCTCTTTTCAATTTTTTTCGATACTTTAAAAACTAGACTAACAATTAAATCGATAATATAAGAAGCTTGAAGTTTAAAGATTCAACTAATATTAAATTGTCATAAAATTGTTATACAATAAAATTGAACAAAATTAAATATTTTTAAATAAGATTGAAGGAGAAGATTATACCTACTTATCGAAAAACTTGAATTTTAATTAAAAATAATATTAAAAAAGCCAACGAATTTATTATGGTTTATAAAAATTATTTAGTTTACAGAAATTGACTGATTAATTATTTAGTTAATCAGTTTTAATAAACTAATTGGTTTTATAAATTGGAAGATTTTTATTTAATAGAAGGAATGAATCAGTTGGTTTTTCATAACAAGAATTATTAAGGTAAGTCTCTTGTTTACTTGTTTTCTTCCTAGTTTGTGTATTTTTTATATTTATTTTATTATGTATTGTATTTTTTATTTGTTATTTTATTATATTATATTAGAAATGTCTATTTTTAAATTTTATTTCTAATTTAGTATTATCTTATTATTTAATATATATGCATTATTATTTTTTTATGTGTCTCCATTGGAAAAACCTCTCTTCCAGTTAAAAGTAAGACTGTATAATACTGAACCTTCCCATACCCTGCATTTCAACCAGATTTTTACTAAATTGTTGTTGTATACTTTAACATAACTCCATCATTTTATAATTTGCCTTTTTTTACTTGTATTTTACTTTTTATAAATATTAATATTAATTAAAATTTTATATTAAAGTATGCGCTATGCAAAAATTAATTTGTCTAACATTTTTCAAAACGTTTTCATAACATTTTTTTAATCTAATATTTCTAGCTACTTTTGTAATAGTTAGATGATATGAAAAGAATCATACAGTCAAGCAAATCAAAGTCATTGATTTGATTAGCATTGGACTAATCTCATTGGAAAAACCTAGCCAACCACAAGGGTAAAACATGCTTGGTCATTGTCTTCAAATAGGTGGACAAGAAGAAATGGAGACATAACTTCCACCTAAAAATAACACCAAGTTCCGGGAATAATTCAATCCATAGGTAAGCATATATCTACGATGGCTATGTGGAGTATGGATACACCATCACTATGGAATGAGTTCCAAGTCATTAATTAGGCAACTTTATGCCAAGATATGACATACCCCAAAATAATAATAATAATAATAAAATATATTTAGTTAATTAGTTAAATGACTTATTTAAATATGTGAATTTGGAAATTTATATAATATATATTTTTAAAAAATGTATAATGGGTTTTCTGATTATTAAAAATAAAAGCATATATATGAAGGAAGCATTTACAACTTCAAACACTAATCAATAATAACATATTAGCATCAACAAATGCTTGTAATGTTAAATGAGAATTAGCTAAGGTCGAAAGTCTAAGGTGATGCAATTAATTACAATGAGCTAAGTAATTAAGTTTTTGCATTTCCATTTCAGGCTACGCAAGGTTTCACATCTCTTGTGACAATACAACAAAAATGGGGAAACTGAGAGAATCTAGAGCTCGTGGTGGTGGGGGAATGGAGGTTGAGATGTATGTGTACATAAAATAGAACCCCAATAATTCTCAACGAATTTACCATGCAGGTGTGGCTTGTCCCGCGTGTCAAAACTTCAAAAGCTAGAAAGATTTTTTTTTTTAAAGCAGAGGAGCTTATTGTTGCTATCTTTTGAACGTGTGCTGGGTAAACCTTTGGATTGACGCAATAACTTACAAATCATGTCATCCAGGCACTTCACACTAGACAAGCCTTGTACGATAGGCTCGATCGAAAGAGTGTAGGTAGGGAGATTCGAACATAAAACCTTTTAGCCTCATACCACCCTATTCCACTAACTCAACTATCCTTATGGAGCTTAGAAAGACATGATTCATACATATATCTATATCAGTATTATTATTTATTTATTTATTTATTTATAATATATTTTAATTTCTATTTTAATTTTAATTTTTATTATTTTAATATTTATATGCAAACACACGCACACTCGCGCGCTCACATACACGCACATATATATATGAGTAAGGTTATGTACTATTGGACTTTTCCTAAGCTCATGTATTAGTTCGAATATCATCGAATTTTGTTGTTGTTGTTATAAAAAAAATGACATTGTTGTATTTGAACAAAAATTTTAATTAACTTATTAGTAAATTAATATTCTATTTTATATTTGAGGCTACCCACTTAAATTCTATCATTAAAGTTTGTCAAAATAAAACTCAAGTTTAATGCATCTATTATCTATATATAGCTCGAAGGGTTTAACTAATGTGCTCCCTAGGGATAGTCGAGTTGGTAGGGTGGGGGGACATGGGGCTAAAAGATCCTTTGTTCGACTCCGCCTACCTACACTCTCTCGATTGAGCCTGTCGTATAAGATTTCCTAGTGTGGAGTACCTAATTGGTGTGATTTATAGGGTATTACGTCAATCCGAAGGTTTACCCAATGTGTATCTAAAGGATAGCGACTGCAGGTTCTTCCGTTTCGAAAAAATAGTTAACTAATGTGATAAAAAGATGTTAACTCTTGGTTTTTAATTGCTTAATTAGTATTAATAGATATAGATATATCAATAAAATAAAAACTTATATATAAAAATTGGAAAAAAATGAAAACTTTTGCAAATATTAGTTTAGAAATCAAATTAATCAAATGTTGATATCATATTCATTAATTTTAACAGAGCAATCGTAGACTTATTAGAAATGTCATATTTAAGAGATAATAATAGATTCAAAAGTGTCCAATTTTCTAAGATTTTCAATTTAGTGCCAAACTTTTTTAACCATTTCAATTTAGTGATTAACTTTTTAAAAATCAAATAAATGACGTATCCACCGAACGCTACGAAAATATCTACCTGTTAGTTACATCAACAAAACAAACATTTTGAATTGACTTGTATAAATTTTGAAATGTTAGTCACTAAATTGCAAATTTTAGAAGTTTGACACTAAATTGAAAAATTTTAAAAGATTAAAAACTTTTAAATATGTTATCTCTTGTGGTTGGCTTGGAATTTTAAAATGTTAGGTATAAGTCATTTTTTTTTAATATAAACTACTTTTATCTTATATCCATTTATAATAATGAGACAACTCAGACATTTTCAACAGTCTCCATCGACGTATGTATCATGAAATTAAAACGGCCTCAATTGACAATACAGAATGGCATTTCCCTCTCTTACAACTTGTGGGCGACGATAATGGAGTCCTAACTCTATGTAGAGGAATAGGGGATAGGGGATAGGGGCATTATATACGCAAGCACATGTGCATGGTCCATTCACTTAAGGTCCCAATCGACAATGTCACACCACAATATGTATTTCATTTTCCATTACATGTATCCACAATTAAGGAAAATGAACAGAAGTATTATCTTAAGCAATGATTAAGGTCTATGCATGCATGAATCTTTATCTTTGATTAGCCTTTCATAAAAACACCTAATCATATATTTTTACATATGATTCTGAATTAGGATCGACACTTGCAATGAAAAGGGTAATGGTTGAGTAGTCAAAAAGAGTTAAGCTAGTAACCAAAAGATGGAAGTGACAGGTGCAAATGAGAGGGATAGCTGAAGAGGAAAGGTGGTGGTTGTGGGTCAAGACTCATCAAAAGATTGTTATGTGACATTTACTTGTAAAAAGTACTTCTTATTGTGTATTTTTGTGGAAGAAGCTATTATATTATTGAAGTTACGAATTTTTTATTATTTTAAAAATATATTTATCACACTAATGATAAATTTAAATTTAGAATAAGAGATGCGAGACTTCTTTATGATTTAAGTTCAATTTTGTAAAAGAAAAATAGCGAAATATACTTTATATAAAAATATGTCCATCATTAACATGTTGCTAACATGAAAATACAATTTAGTTCTTAAACCTGACTTATATTATTAATTTTGATCAGGTTTAATTAGTTTGAATCGAGTTCAAGAATTAAGTTAGTTTTTCACGTAAAGAGTATTTGATTGGTTCATGTGTGATATTCATATCATATGTGTTTCACCATTATTTTGTAATGGAAGTCTAGGAAGAATGTTTTCACAAAATTAAAATAAATTACAAAGATTTTTTCGATAATGTTAAAAATTAAAAATTATTTAAATTACAAGATAACTCATGTCTTTTATTCTTAAACTTATTTTAATCAATTATATTAATATAAGTCTCCTAATTAAGGTTATATGTATCTTACAAGTTGGGTTTAAATACTAATGCTCAATCTGAAGTAAGAATATGAAAATACTAATTAAACTTTGAGTGAGACTGATTCCTCTTTTTGTCATTAAAGGCTACCTGAATTGTCGCTGAAGCAACGCCAACTTTTTCAGAAATAATTTTAATTAAATTGCATTTCCTGTATATATTTAAAAAAAAAGAGCAACCAGAAAAGGCCTACATGGTTGGAGGTAGATCTTTTACAATAATGGTAAGTCGTAAAGTCGTCCAAGAAAGTGGTCGTGGGACACAACTTTGTGCTTGACGTGTACCTGAAAGGAGCACTTATTTTGGTAGCTATGGTCTCTTAAGAAATCATATACCTTCTTTTTCCTTTTTATGATGGGCAGTAAGAAATCGTTTAGCCATTGACGTTTGATCCTCTAAAATCGTAAATGTATTAAATTATTTTTGAATTACTTGTAATGAATACTAATTTTGTACTTAAATGTAAGAGTATTTCATATTTATTAAAAATGAAAATGTTAGAATATTTATAAATGGTAGGAGTCAACTATCTAAATGACTAGTTTTAATTATTTTGACAATGATTGACCTAAACTCAATTCTTTTTAGTGGTTTGGTCCCGATCATTAGTTTCTCGGTTGTCCGTATGAATGTCCAGTCCCA
>JAOSBO010000001.1:1347705-1358001 GCA_027563915.1 Erythroxylum rotundifolium
AATGACTTAAAATTTAATTAAAATTTGAGTAAAATAATATTATTTAAATTTAATTCTTTACATATCGTTTTTATTAGAACTTTTTTTTTAAAATTTCAAATTCAACAATTAATTTGATAAGCTCGAAGTTATCTTCAATCCTTAAACTTATAATCTCCATTTACATTGGAGAGATGTCCAAATCCTTACTGCAACTGATATTGACATCACGCGCAATTTAGGGACAAAGATAGGACCCAAGATTGGAAGCAAACTACTCTGCGAAGACCTAGTCCAACTCTTTGTAAGGTCTAGAGAATATGCAAGTCTCCATATTGCATGAACTCTTGCTTTGGGTTGTTAGAGGTACTGACAAAACAGGTGGCTTCAACTTCAATTTGGAGCTTTCGCTTTCAGTTTCTGTATCCCGAAATAGATGTGTTTCATCAAAATCTGCTAAAGACAAAAGCTAATTTGTTATCAGAAGTGAATTGTGCATGAAGACTTCCCTTGTCACCCACTAGAGTTGCAAATGAACCAAACATCTTATCAGAAAGTTGGGAATTTGGTTTGGCAATGTTGTCTAAACCTTAGTTCTGTAATAACAGAGCTTGAAAAGATCTTCCTGTACTTATCTCTCGACTCCATGCGAAGAAACAAACAAAAAAAGCTGTAAGATAATATTAAATTATGCTATGATTGATTGGAGGTTTAGAAATATAAAATAATTGAATATAATATTATTCTATCGTTTGTGAGAAAGTTTTATAATAAAATATAATAGAATAAGATGAAAAAGGAGAGTTTCACATTACATCTCATTTATCCTAAACAGTAGAAATGAGTTACTTCTGATTTGAAAAATTTAGGATAAAATATAAAATGATAAATATGTACTACCTAATATACCCTTAATAATTTTTTATAATACCAACTATATACTCAATCCTATTAACAAATGTTTTGTTCTATCAAGGATAAAACAATCATTTTTTATTATTCTACATACATTAAATTCTACTCCATCTATTTTCCTAACAATATTTCACTACATTACATTATAAACATTTTCATTCATTCCAGATAACAATAATCTAATTTTATGTTTATTTACGTTTCATTCCATTATAAATCATTCTGTTCTATAAAAAACTTTACGTCCAATCAAACATATCCTGTTTCGGCTAAATCGAGAATCCTCTGCATAATAGCTAAGTAGTTTTAAGTCCCAAAAGGAAGTGTAAAATTTATGGGAAAATCCTCACTTTATTAGTAATAATATATTACATTCAAGTCTTATTTCTCCATTTGGTGATTTGAAAAATAGTAAATTAAGAGTAAAAATATGTTGAATTGCAAATATTAATGGAATCATATTACCCAATATTCGAAATACATTTTATTTAACAAAATACACAATATATAATATGCATTTTAAAATAATAATTATAAATTTATTTCAAGTGACTATTTAAATTAAATTATTAATTTGTCTATCTATTTATAATTAGAGAAGGTTGTTTGACTTAAATCAGAGTTAACAAGTTCGGCTTGAGTTGATCAAACTTTGGGTTGATTTTATTTTATTTTTCATTTTTAGATCAGGTTTAACCTGTCTGATCAAGCTTAACTTGATCCCAAAACTCAAATATATCACATTTTTAATGTTAAATTAAAAATACTCAAACTTGATTATGGTCTAATAAGATTTCGAATCGAACATGAATCTAAATATAATTTTTTAGGTAAGACTTTGACCTAGAGAATTTAACCCACCCAATACCAAGTCTATCTATAATTCTTTGTATACCGAAAATTTATTGAATGTAGAAGGTATATATTTCCTCCTTTATTCTTGTCCATCTCACTTCAGACAACAATTAGACCTTTTCAAGTCTAGGTTTATCTAGTTAGGATAAGATTCTTCACTCAAAAGCGGGAGCCTAAAAGTTGCATGCAAAAGAAGGCAAACAATCGTTTCTTCGTCGGCTCTTCCATTTGTTGATTCAACCTTTTGATTTCTAGAAGGTTTTTTCACCCCTCCGATGGCCTCTCCATCGGTGGAGCCCGCTGGTTTCGATGACACTTGCCAAAAATCATATGCTCAGGCTGTGAATAAATAATAAGACGAATAATCCTAATTTCAAAATACCCATACGTTTTCTAGTGGAAATCGATGGTGAGATGGGATTTGTTTTTTCAAAGGTGGAGATGGCAAAAGCGGCTTTTGAATTCAGATATGCTTTGGTGATGAAATTTACTAAAACATGTCCATCCATTGATAAAATAAAACTCAATATGGTGAAAACTTGGGGGCCGATAGATGCTCCAACTATCAGTTTTATGGATGATTTTCATATATTGATTTATATGAAAAATGAAAGAGACTTTGTGCATGGGCACGTGAAGGAAGAACAATGGACGGTATCCCTTTTTGGATATTAAAATGAACTAAAGACTTTGATGTGAACAAGGAATCTCCCTTCGCACCCCAATGGAATTTTCTGCCCAGGCTACTAATACATTTATATCGGACTGACATCTTATAGATTAAAGCTACCAGGTTTAGTCGGTATCTTGGAATAGATAACGCCACATTGAATCGTATTCATGCATTGAGGGCACGTATTTGCAATGAAGCTAATCTTACTATGGAATCGGTAAAGGGATTTCTGATATTAGTTTCTCCCACGAATTGCATATGGTAGGATGCTAAATCCTAAAGAAGTGTTTTTTATTATTCTAAGTGTTTTAGACAAGGGCATACTTCTATTGTTTGTACGGTGGGTGAGAAGAGGAAAAATGAAGGAGAAGTGAAAGAAAAACAAATTTGGAAAAAAAAAAGGGGATAAAGAAGACAATGGAGGATAAAACTGGCACTGTTATGGGAGAGAAGCTATTGGATACCAGGAATGCTAATGGGAACATGAATAGTTCAGCAGAGATGATGTCTGAGGAAAAATCAAACAAAGTGGTGATAAATGCATAAACGGAATTGATAAACAACGATGAAGTGATATAGCGCAGAGAAGGAAAATAGATTGAAGAAACAGAATGTGGTCAACATGTGCAAAATAATATATCGAGAGATCCTGATAAGAGTGACGAAGAGTGTGAAGAAGTTTGGCATGATGAGGAACCTATTTTGCAACGGATTGAGAAAGCAGATAGAGTGCAGAACACGGTGCTAGATGAGGAAGAGAATAATATCTGTCTAGGTAAGGTAGTCCATCGGGAGATGATATGATAGGCTATTCTTCAAAGCGAGAGGAAGGAAAAATTACAGTTTTGTTGGGGAAGGAAAAAATGTATGACACAGATGGAGAGAGACAATCCACAGCTGCAAAAACCACAAAATCAAATTCAAACAACTCAGCGAGCCCATATTTGTAAAAAAAATTTTAATTTATGAGTGACAATATTTTCTTTTGGAATATAAGAAGGTGGGCAGTTTTAGAGGTCGGTTAAAAAAGTTACCCAATAAGTTTAAGGCGAATGTGTTTGTAGTTACAGAACTGTTTATTAAAACGGATCGTGTGCATGAGTTGGGGAATTTTCTTAATTTGAATTATCATTATCATATTTCGAATGAATTGCAAGGGAGAAAGATAGGGGTGTTTTGGAATGACCCCAATACTTTTGAAATAGTAGCGTGTTCAACACAATCTATTTCTGGCTAGCTGATGTTAAATGGACAAAAAACGTTGATTTCTTTTATATATGCTAAGTGCTCTCATGTGGAGAGAAGGGCTCTTTGGCAAGATTTAGAGGGGTTGTAGGTGACTGATCAACCTTGGATGGTAGCAGGTGATTTCAATGCAATTAGAACGAATTCTATGAGAATTGGTGGTAATCCTCATTCAGCGTTCCATGAATGAGTTTAATGAATTTATTTATAGGTGTGGGCTATGTAAGTCAAATTGCTCAGGACAACGGATGTCTTGGTGTAATGGACAAGTTGGGACGTCTCGGAGTTGTGTGAAGCTAGATAGAGTGCTCATTAATAATAATATCTTCAATCATTTTCAATTTGCAAAGGTGAACTACCTTAGTGGAAAATCTTTGGATCATTGCCTGATGGTGGTTTCTTCATATTTACTGTTTTCTGCATATGGTCCTTCTCCTTTTCGGTTCCTGAGTATGTGGTGTTTGCATGCTGATTTTTTGAAAATTGTGAAGGAAGTGTGGAATAGGCCTGATGAGGTTCAAGGCCTAATGAAGCTTGTGAACTGTTTGAAATGAACAAAGATTGCCTTAAGAGCTTGGAATAAAACTGTTTTTGGTAGTGGAAGGGAATATAAGAGCGCTTGAGGAGAGAATGGACTTTTTATAGGAGAAGCTTCAGCTTGAATTTTTCGAGGAAATTGAGGATAATTTTTTAGCAACTAAAATAGAGGTGGAATTATGGGAGAAAAGGGAAGCCTCTCATCTGGGTCAAATTGCTAAGAAAAAATGATTCAATTAAGGTGAAATTTTTTTATACTTTTTTTCATGCCTTTATTAAACAACATCGAATAAAGGGCATGATCAAGAAAATGGTGCTTGCAGATAGAAAGGTATTACAGAGTGCCAAAGCAATTCATACTGGGGTTAAGAGTTATTTTTTAAAATTTTTAAACAAAATTTCAAAAATCGAGAGATGTGATTTAGGAGAGTTAGTGAATGAAAAAGTGTCGGATAAGGACAATGAGATGCTCTATTCAAAGTTGTCTGAAATGGAAGTAAAAAAAGCCTTATTCTCTGTTCTAAAAAATAGCAGTCCAGGACCCGATGGCTTTAGGTCTAAGTTCTATATGGTTTGCTAGGATATTATGAAGGAGGACATCACAGCTATTGCTAGAGGGTTTTTCATTTGTGCTCTATTATCCAGGTTTTACTCTTCCTCTTTTATTGTTTTAATTCCAAAAGTCCTTACACCGACGAGCTTTGATCAGTTTGGCCCCATAAGTCTTTGTTTCGTGGTGTACAAGATTTTAGCCAAGATTATTATCAATAGATTGACTGGCATTATCGATAAAGTAGTGTCACATGAACAAGATGCTTTTGTGATAGTACGCAGTATTTTTGAAAATATTACTATGGCACAGGAAATGGTTCAATCCTTGAATAAAAAATATGCTGGTGGTAATGTGTTGTTAAAAATCGATATGGCTAAGGCTTATAATAGGGTGAATTGGGATTTCTTATTAAAGGTTTTCCGGGCCTTTGGCTTTTCAGAAAGGTTATGCGGATTGATTGGTAATTGTATAAAATCTCTTAGGTTTTCTATCTTGATGAATGGAACTCTGAAAGGTTTCTTTAAGTCTTCCAGGGGTTTATTTTAAGGAGATTTACTATCCCCCTATTTATTTATTATCATGGAGGAGATTCTAACTAGGTTGTTGAGGAAAAATTTTGAGGAAGGAAGGATTGGTAAATATCATCATCCTATTGGCGCTCCCTTAGTTTCCCACCTATTTTATGCAAATGATGTCCTCATCTTTGCGAATGGGGGGAAACGTCCGACTAGAAATCTGATGAATGTGATTGAGTTATATGAAAAATTGTCGAGACAGAAAATTAATAAGGAGAAATTAGCCTTAATTGCTTCTAAGAGGATTGCATTAAGTCGAAAACGTAGTCTGCATAGAATCTCTGATTTCAAGTAAAGTAAGTTTTCGGTTATGTATTTGGGATCCCCTTTAAATTCGGGCAGATTGACTACCAAAATGTTTGAGTATCTAGTGGAAAAGGTGAGAAAGAAAATAGCTGGATGGAAATTTCCACTCCTTTCATAAGGTGGTAGGTTGATTCTTATTAAACATGTTTTGTCTAGTATGCCTATCCATATTATGTTAGTGATGAATGTTTCGGTTGCTATACTCTCCAGCATCAACTCTCTTCTTGCAAATTTTTTATGGGGGGAGACGAACAATAAAAGAAAATTGCATTGGATGTCATGGAAAAAAGTGTGCAAGCCTACAAAGGAAGGTAGTTTGGGTATTTGAGAGTTCAAAGAGATGAAAAAGTCACTTCAGATGAAGTTTGCGTTCCATCTCATCTCCACCAACAATCTGTGGGTTGACTTTTTCAGAGCTATATATTTTTGCAAAGTTCATATCTTAGCACAAAAAAGGAGGCCTTCGGATTCCCATTTTTGGAAATCTATTATTTTCGTCTTACCAAAAGTTATGGATAATGTGAACGTGTTGGTAAGGGGGGTAATACTTCTTTCTGGTTTGATAGATGGTTATGCCTAGGTTTGCTTTTTGTTAGAGTTCAAGATATTGCTAATTTGAACTTGCGTATTAGTGATTGCTGGGTTAATAACCCCTAAAATACGAAACTTTTAAGTGACTTAGTTCATGTTGTTACGGTGAAAGATATTATTCGACTAGGAAAAGGGGTGTGGATAAAACTGTATGGAAGCCTTCTTTTAAAGGCAATTTCCCCACTTCTATAGCTTGGGAGGTGACTCGAAGCAAAGGGCAGTTATTATCGAATTATGAATGGATTTGACATAATAGATTACCAAAAAGGATATCTATATGTATGTAGAGGAGCTGGTTTAATTCTTTGACGGTGGATGAACGAATTCAACACAAAGGAGTCTCTTTAGCTTCGACTTGTGATTGTTGTAGGGAGCGTCAACAAGAAAGTATTGACACGAAGTTCTAGTGGTGTTTTAGTAGTTGAGTTCTAGTGATGTTTTAGTAGTTTTAATTGTTTTATTAGTAAAAGACTATTTTATCCTTAGGTTTTCATCTTTTAGAATTTATATTATCTTTATAGTCCCTTGACAGCAACTTTGGACCTGTTTGAAAACATTATTTCATATTTCTATTGAATTTTCTTTGGTTCTTCAAAGGGTTTCATACAACCTTGAAAAATACAACGTTATATGCTACGTTAGGTGGTATTAAAGCAAGATGTCGACTAGGAGCGATAGTAACGGTGCTTATGACGGTGTTTAGGAGGCTAAGGCTCCTTTTTAAGAGACGAAGCATTGCAACGTTTGGAGCAACAGATAGAACACAGATTTCGGCATTTCGAAGAGCGTATTGAAGAGATTGTGGAATGTTTAGATACTCTAGGAATTGATACATGCAGGAGGCAGGATAACCGTAGAAGACCAAGGGTGGAGATGGATTGTGGTGAACCTATGGGTAGAACTATGCCTACGAGGAGACAACCAATCCACTATGCCTACGAGGAGACAACCAATCTATAAGGAGGATTCGGAGGAAGAAGATTACCATGAGCCAAATAGACTTGGCGTTTTCAACAACATGATGGGCGTAGGAGGAGAGACGCCTATGGTGGATTTGAAGATAGAGACGCAAGGGATTATAGACTGAAGGTGGATATGCCTTATTTTAATGGTAGTTTGGGTATTGAAGATTTTTTAGACTGGCTTGTTGAAGTTGATAGATTCTTTGAATATCTAGAGATTACACCAGATAAAAGAGTTTAGATTGTGGCTTGAAGATTGAAGGGGGGAGATTCGGCATGGTGGAAAAGGATTTGGTCATATAGAAGGGCGTGAAGGGAAGGGAACCGTGCCTACATGTTATAGAATGAAGTTTCTATTGAAGCAAGAATTCTTACCACCGAATTACAAGCAAATTTTATTCTAGCAATAGCAACGGTATAGTCAGGGAGGACGGATAGTGCACGAGTATACCGCAGAGTTCATGAGGTTGGCGGAGAGAAACAACCTTCTAGAATTTGAAGGGCAACAGGTTGCTCGATATTTGGAAGGGTTGAGACCAACACTTCCAGATAGAATCGGAGTACAAGTTATCCGCACACGGTCGGAAACAAAGAACATTGCCTTAAAGGTGTAGATAATGCAGCAGGAGCATAGCAAAAGAAGTGTAGAGAGCTATAGGACTCCAGCATCTATTGATAAATACAAAGTTGTGCAGGACCATATTCCTCATAGTCATGAGATGCGGATTGTGGAGGATAAAGTTATGGGAAAAAGGCCTACGGTTAAGGCACGAGATAAGGACATGAAGAGATCTGAGGACCCCTATGCTAAATCAGTTGTGGGCAAGTGCTTCAAGTGTAGTCAACCTGGACACAGATCTAATGAGTGTCCTTTGAGGAAGACGGTTAACTTTGTAGAGAGGGACGAAGATGACAAGGGGATCGCTTGCAAAGTAGATGGAGATGAGGATGATGAGTATGAAGTTGACGAGGTTTGACGTATGTGGTGAGGAAACTGAGGTTAGTACCTAAGCAGGAAGACCAGATCCAAAGGAATAAACTATTCTGCATGAGATGTACCATTCATGGCAGGGTATTTAGAGTTATCATTGATAGTGGAAGTTGCCAGAACATTATTGGAAAAGGGGCAGTGAAGAGGTTAGGATTACCATTGTAAAACATCCTAATCCTAATACCTTGGGGTGGATTAAAACCACAGTACATAAGATAGAAGTCAAAGAGAGGTAGAGAGTTTCATTCTCCATTGGCAGTTATAAAGATGAAGTATATTGTGATGTTGTTGATAGAGATGTTTGTCAGTTGTTGTTTGGGAGATCGTAGCAATTTGATGTGGATGCTCAGCATTCGATAAGGAGCAACCAATATCAATTGGAGAAGGATGGGGTCAAGTACACGCTCCTGCCGTTTAAAACCAAGACTTCAACCTCTGAGGGTAATGCTTTCTTATCTATAGCCAAGTGGTTCGAAGTGGAGATCAAGGAAACACAATAAGTGCATGCGTTAGTGGTCAAACAGGTGTTGACAAGTGAGGCAGAGTTTCAAGTTGAGGAGTGCCCAGAGATAATGCGACCCCTACTACAAGAGTTCAAGGATTGATGCCAGATGATATCCCGGATGGGTTACCCCCCATGAGGGATATCCAACACCATATAGACCAGATCCAGTTTACTGAATTTGTCACATTACCAAATAAATCTGAAGAAAAATGAGGTTTTAAAAGAAAAGGTGGAGGAGTTATTATAAAAGGGGCTTACATAAGAGAGTATGAGTTCTTGCACAATCCCAAAATTATTAACTCCAAAGAAGGATGGAAGTTGAAGGATGTGTATTGATAGTAAAGCCATTAACCGGATCACAGTGGTGTATAAATTTCCTATACCGCGACTGGATGACATATTGGATTACTTACATGGTGCGGCAATATTTTTGAAGATTGATCTTAAGAATAGGTATCACCAGATTCGCATAAGGCTAGGGGACGAATGGAAGACGACCTTCAAAACAAAAGAGGAACTATATGAATGGTTGGTGATCCTATTTGGGTCCAATGCACCAAGCACTTTCATGAGATTGATGAAATTGATGAATCAGGTACTTAAGCCTTTTATTGGTAAATTTGTTGTGGTTTATTTCAATGATATCCTGATTTACAGTCATTTGGAGGAGGAACATTTATTACGCCTACAACATATACTAATGGCCTTAAGGAACAACCAATTATACATCAACCTTAAGAAGTGTAATTTCATGACAGATACGTTAGTATTCCTGGGGTATATAGTGTCTGTGGTGGGATAAAGGTGGATGAAGCAAAGGCTAAGTCAATTAAAGATTGGCCAACACTGAACAATATGGGGGAGCTGAGGAGTTTTCATGATTTGGCGACCTTTTACCAAAGGTTTATCAAAAATTTTAGTACCATTGCGAAGCACATGACAGAGTGCCCGAAGAAATGCAAATTTCAGTAGGGAGAAGAGGTAGATAAGGGCTTTACCTTGCTTAAAGAAAAGTTATGTACAACACTAGTACTAGCTTTACCAGATTTTAATAAGCTATTTGAGGTTGACTGTGATGCTAGTGGAATGGGAATAGGAGCTGTACTCTCACAAGAGAAAAAGCCAGTGGCATTCTTCAACGAAGAACTTAATGATGCTAGGAGAAATTGGAGTACTTAAGACAAAGAATTCTATTCGGTGGTACGAGAGCTAAAAAATTGGGAGCACTACTTGGTTGCTAAGGAGTTTGTGTTATATTCAGATCACGAGGCCTTAAAGTATTTGAATAACCAAAAGCAGATTAGTAGCGATTTGCATGTGAGGTGGTGTCAATTTTTACAAAATTTTTTGTTCAATTTAAGGCACAAGTCAGGAGTACAACACAAAGTGACGGATGCTTTGAGTAGGAGGGCATCCTTATTACTTACTCTCAGTTATGAAATTATGGGCTTTAAGCAACTGCGAGACAATTATGAACAAGATGGCAACTTCACAGAGGTTTGGGACAAGATTTCTCATGGTGTGCCTATTGACGGATTTTATATCAACGATGGGTATTTGATGCATTACAACCAATTGTGTTTACCTAGAACATCTTTAAAAAGGAAAG
>JAOSBO010000001.1:1446547-1456820 GCA_027563915.1 Erythroxylum rotundifolium
GCCTTTTTTTTTGTGCTCTTTCTTGCGATTCTGAAATCACACACACTCTCACACAGAAAGCACAGCTATCACATACATCGATTAAACTATCCAAATCTCTTCTAAAAGATCCATGTTGTAGCTGCCACAAAAAAAATCCCCTAGTCCCATTATCCTAGTTCTGCTCTACGGAGATGTCAAAGCATCCTATTCATCTTCATCATCAGAGGTCAAAGTGTACTGTTCATATTCATCATCAGAGGTCAAGCACGCGACGGTGAGCTTGACCCATTATAGCTCTTCTCTGGAATGCCAATGGTTTTACGTTTCGGTGGTTTCGCCCACTAGTTCAGTCTTTCAAAGCTAAGGTATAAAAGTCGATGCTGGAAGCTGCATCCAATTCTTCTCTTATGAACGTCGAGGTGCAGTGGTATTCGTTCTGGATAGATCGACTCATTATATTTCACAATTTTGACATGATAATATATATTTGTTTATTTTGCAGCCAAGGAGCTGGAATCCTTGCAAACGTATCGACGATCACCGGTTGCAATGAGAGAAGCAAGACGATAACCTCCTGCTGAAATGACGATAACCCATGCTCCTTCTCTCCAGTGTCAGCAACTTCATGCTTCACATGTACGAAAACGCAAACATGCAAAGCACCCAAAGAAATCGCAGAAACTGAAAACACAAATATACAAACCAACCAAAGAAATCACAGAAACAAGCAACGCAGTATATACGTGGAGAAGTCCCAAGTAGATGCGAAAGCAAGCATAGAAAAATATGTCGAGAAATCGAAGGAACATAATAAGCACAGTAATAAGCAACAAAAGCAGCACAAACCTGCGGCGCGAGAGGGGCAGAAGAACCTGTTAAACCTGAAGTAAAGTCCGTGCAACCGATTTAGAGTTTAGAAAAACTTGTTGTCATATATTATGGAAACGTAATTTTTGTGTTTCCTTAAAACGATTGCAGTTTTTTATTTTTTAAAACATCACAACGTAACGTAACGAGCCAAACATGTTTAATTACGAAGTTTTACTTTTTATAAAAACCACAACTAAAAACGGTAAAAAAAAGTGGAGCCAAACATGGCCTCAGTAAATAACTAGCAGTAAATGCAGTATTGCATGCGCGGACAACAGATAATGGCTATTAAAGTTACCTACATGCAAAGACCAGTAAGGTAATAAAATTAAAGATAACCCTTTTCCTTACAACACTGTACTGCTCCATCAAACATTTCATCGAGCCCATATTTATGACTAAATCCACTTTTCAGTAACTTCTGTGACGACACATCAGCCGTTTTAACGCCCTTTATATCCTTTAAAGATCCGCCAAGCAAACAATTATTATTCGTTTAAAAGTATAAATTACTCTTTGAATATTTTAAAATAATATTTTAAAAATATTATTATCTACAATATCACATTAATATTTAATTTTTAAATAGTATTAATAATATCTTAAGTGCTAATTATATTTTTTTAATTTTTAATATGAGTCATTAATTTATACAGCTAACTAATTTATATCACTAGTCTTAAAAATTAACTTTTAAGATATTAGCAAAGGTAATATTTTAAAAAATATAAATAAATATATATTTTTATCTGTGTTGTCACTTTTAGAATCTAAAATTACTAATAAGATGTAATAAAAATTTTATTTATTTTTAAACAAAACTATTTAATTTTTTGTGAAATATTGAAGACATTTAATCACTTTAACATATACTATTAATTTTAAGATTATAAGAAGGTCCAAAAATCACTCACTCCACTGTTGGTATTGGGAATTCAGGATACTTGGTAGAGAGGAACTTGGCCAACTCCTGATTTGTCATGAAGTGGGAAGAACAATTATACCTCCCTTTTGCTTCAGGATGCTCAAAGGGGAAGGTATGTGCTCTGGCCTGATCTTCCACATGCACCATAGGCATGTTGATAAGAGGAGCACCAGCTCCTTCTCACCTAAAACAAAACAAACCAATCTGGATCAGCTTTCCAATTTTGGTTTAGTGGGTAATAAAGAAGTTCACGAGCACACTGTTCATCAGAATACAAACTGGAGCATATGTAATAGTTGAATAAGTATTTCAAATTGCATATTAAGTATAATTTGGATAAATAGGGATACAATTACAAAAATTATAGTTTGGAGTAGTTTAAAACTTAGCTTGAAGCATTTTTAGTCACTTACCCCATAGCATAGCCAGTGAAAGGCGTACAGAGAGAGGGACTTTGGGACATATGAAGGGGCCAACCACTCCCGTAGGGATTATCGTCACAAGGTCCAACTTATGTTCCTGGGCAAACTCAAGAGCTGTCTTCTCAGTTAGAGTCTTGGAGATGAAGAACCTCCAGATGTCATCTTAGCTCTAACGTAATCCACGTTAGTCCAGTAAGTTTCGTCCATTAGGTCCACATCTTCGCAGTTGAGGAAAACAGCTGTGGCAATAGAAGTTTACACAACTAGTTTCACGGTCTGGGCTTTCAAGCATGCTTTTAATATGCCTAACTGATGATTTGTGTTGTTTTATGCAGCCTGAAATATTGAAGTTTGTGGAGGAATTTGCAAGTTCAGTGAGAGTGAAGAAGAGGAGCAAAATGAAGAACAAGATTTCAGTGTTTAAGAAGAAGCTAGAGATGATGATTCTTGCAGCAATTCAAAAATATCTGGATCCAAAGAATAGAATCCGAATGGTAGAACATCAGAGTAGGAATGAAGATCAATGCAAGATAAGTGAGAACAATGGAGTTATAAGCAATGAAAGATTGAAGAATGAAGAGTCAGCAGATATTCAGCAAGTGAAGAGCTGAAATCACATCAGCTGAATTAAAAATCTGAAGCAGAGTTTATCAACCTCTGAAGCAATTTCTGAAGCAAAACCTGAAGCAGCTGAAGAGAAGTCTTGCAAGTCAATGAAGTTAAAGAATACAAGTCAAAGTAACAATTGTCATTAAATGAAATCAAGCTAACGAAGTTGAGGATCAGCATCAAGCATCAAGCATCTTTTGTCTTTTTACTTTTTGTAGCTTTAAATCATTAGGAAATCTCATTTTTAGTCTGTGTTAATGTATCAGCCAACAGTCCACTTTTGTACTTGTTGAACCAATGAAAGTAAGATACTTGTCAAAATCTTACTCATTGGCTGTTTTTTAATCTTTTATTGTGAGCCATTGATGTAACTAGGCAAGAAAAGTGTGTGAGAGCTAACTTGAAAAAGCTCCAGAACACCAATGCAATAGTTACAACACTTTATGAAAAAATCATCTTCTTCACTTCTTCTCTTCTTTTGCTTCGTATGTTTTTTATGCTTTCAGTGTTGGTTCTGAGTTGTTGTGAATGTGTATGAGTAGAGAGTTATGGTGAGAAGTTTCTAAGAATGGAAAAGAAGCAAATTTGAAAAGTGCAAATTTCCATTTCTGAAACCTCATAGCTTTTATTCATCAAGACTTTACAAACACTGTTTTTCGAATTCTTACAAACACTTGAGAGTTACATACATTGCTGTTAGAGAGTGACATACACAAAGAGTACATTCAGTCCATAGGAAGCAAAATGTTGTTTTTCTGAAGAGTATTTTTTATTAATAGCAAATCAACTTAGTTCAGTTGCTATTGGAAGAGACACCTAATTTTCGGCTCATCTTTGCCGATGTGCTATAGAGGCCAGAGCTTAGAGAAGACTTGAAGTTCAGGCCTTTCTGTTGAAGTTTAAGGAGTACAGCTCTCACTTTCCACAATCTTGAATCTTCTTCACCTACAATTGGGTTGAGAGCTAAATACAAATCATCTGGAAGTGAAGAAGCATCAAAGCAGAAGAAAATGAGGAAGTTCAGATGAAAAGGTTGAAAAAGTTCCTGGAACTTAGATCATTTCTTTTGTGTTTCCATTGATGAAACTCATATTTTTTGTGGTCTGCTCTTTGAAACAAAACTAGATATGAATCCGCAATCCCATGAACACAGACTAAAATGACTAAACTTTTGTGTTTTCGAATCAACCTCCTCAGTTTTACCCTGGATATCAATGGTTTTGCCTTCCCCGTTGGTAGTAAATGATCTGACAGACTTGTATACCTCTACCAACAGATCGTCCTTCATCACAGGAGGATCAATCATAGATAACAGTGACCCTCTGATGTGTTTGTGATCAGAACCATGAACAGCAGAAACGTTGGTTTTGCCAAGAATATCCAAAGTAGATTGCGGATAGCCTGGAACAAGTCCTTTAGATTCGCTCATGAGGATGATCATATTGAGCTTAGGATCCATGGAAATAATTGTTGGAGAGCCCAGCACGTGTGTTTTTAAAGAAGCTTCCATATCTATCAGGAAAAAAAGAATTTGGATCTCTCTAAGAACGCTGCAATAAGAAGAAAGTCTTCTAGTCGTCTCATGCAAAAGAACGAAATCGGCAGACACAAAATTCCATTTTTATACACCTGACATTGTTAAAACTGTTCAAAGAACTGACAGAACCTGGAATGCTCTTCCTTTTTCTAGGCTACTTATACTTCAGGAGTGATGATAGCAAATAAAGAACATAATATCCGCCACGAAAAGGGATCTTCAACGTCCTGACAAGAGAAAGATATCAGAACAACCATACGTAGCTCTTGTGTCCCTTCAGGAAATTAGGTCCAAACTTGAGAAACTCAATGGTCTCGCCAAAAACTAGCCACCACATTGTTCCTGGAGGCAACCCATTTCTTGGATACTTCATGTCGTTCCATTTCAGTGTCAGAGTAAAGAAGCTACAGACACTTGAAACCAGCCCGCAAAACAACCATCCTGACCTGACGCTGCCATTATTACCACTTAGCTTAGCTTTGGATCAGTACTTTATAGGCCAGTGTAGTGAAGGGAAGAGTCTAATTCATTTGTATATATATATATATATATATATATATTTGCATACAGGGGAAAAAAACTATTAAGCTACATCGCGTACAGCACGCCGATAAGTAAAGCCCTGCTGGTCTCGTCGGAGGAGGGGCTGGATAGTCATGGGGGCCTCATGCAAAATATGTATGCCCAGGCGTCGGGTGGTCGCTAACGCTGCCAGGTGATCCGCACACTGGTTGCCCTCGCGATGGATGTGTTGGATGTGCACCTCCCAAGCGCGTCGGAGTAGGCTGTGGATACCTGCCAAAACAAAAATAGTTCCATTAGTCTCCAAAGTGGGGCAAGACAGCAAGGTAATGACTTCCGGGGCATCGATTTCTAAGATGACTCTGCGGTAGCCACGAGTCCACGCTAGATGCAGACCGGAATGAATGCCCCAGAGTTCGGCCATCACAGGAGACCCACTACCAATATGGTGAACAAAGCCTCCACACCATTGCCCATAGCTATCGCGAAGAAGCCCTCCGGCTGTGGCGATTTGCGATCCTGGATTAAACGACCCATCCGTGTTGAGTTTGACCCAATGCCAGGGAGGGAATGTCCATTCTATTGGGTGTCCTAACGGGAGACCCAAGTTCGGTATGACGCGCCGTTCCATTTCACTGGCCCTAATAATCCACTCAACATAGGCTAGAACAGGTTTTGTGCCGTCTATGGGCCAGACAAAGTCCTCCTCAAAGATGCTTTTGTTCCGTCATGTCCATATCATCCAGCAGGGAACCCCAAAGATCATGGCCCAGGGCACTGTAAGCACTTGATCATGTTTGAGTAGATTCGATCGCACCCAGAGGGCCTCATCGTGGTGGAAAAAATGTGGGTCGAGCACTGGCGGGGTGAAAGTCCTCTAGAAAGCATGAACACGCGGGCAATCTCGAAGGGCGTGTAGGGTGGATTCCTCTTGATCGCAAAACGGACAACGACTATCGGAGGTGAGATGTCGCAGAACTCGATGTTTGTTCGTGAGTAGTTTGTTGTGCGTCATGAGCCAAAGAAAACTCTGGATGCGTTGGGGGCCGAGCCATTTCCAGATTAAGTTCCAGGGCCCAGGGTAGGTAGGCGAAGGTGGCTCTTCGATGAGCTGATATGCTGAAGCAGTCGTAAAGCGGCCATTGTCGGTGAACCGCCACTGGGCTATATCTTCGGTAGCGAGAGAAGGGTTGGGATTGATATCTGCGATGCCCATGCAAACGGAGGCTGGGAGGTAATTTTGAAAAGCGTGCCACTTCCAGCTGCCATCCCGGTAACGGAAATCTGCTACCGTAGCAGACAGGTTTTCCGTCGGGATAAGGGCAAGCTCCTCAGTAATCAGTGGGCCGCGGTGAGGTAGCCAATTGTCCAACCAGAACCGTATGCGGTTTCCCATACCGACAGTCCAGGATAAACCTTGTAGGACATACGGCCAAACGGTCGTAAGGCCTCTCCAGAAGACCGAAGCTCCGACTCTATTAAGCATAGGAGGGACAGTGTCCGTATCTACTCGGTATTTATGTCGTAGAAAGCGTGCCCATAAAGTTTGGGGATTCTTAATCAACGTCCACCCCAGTTTGGTGAGCATCGCGTCATTAGTCGTCCTAATGCGCCAAAGACCGAGTCCCCCAGCGTGTTTGGATTGGCAAGCCATCTCCCAACTGACAAGAGAGAGTGTCCTCTGGCCATCAGTAGAGCCCCAGAGAAAGTTGCACATCACTTTTTCCAATTCATCACAAACACGTCGCGGGAGTCGTACAGTTTGCATAGTGTAGACGGGTAGAGCCGAGAGGACGGATTGGATTAAGGTGATACGACCGGCGAGGGAGAGTTGTCGAGCCCGCCAGCCAGAGAGCTTCTTATGAGCGACGTCCAAAATGTGTTGATAGGTGTTCGGGTGGTTGCGCGCAGTAAGCAAAGGA
The DNA here is from genome assembly GCA_027563915.1 of Erythroxylum rotundifolium. Taxonomy (NCBI): domain Eukaryota; kingdom Viridiplantae; phylum Streptophyta; class Magnoliopsida; order Malpighiales; family Erythroxylaceae; genus Erythroxylum; species Erythroxylum rotundifolium. The sequence continues at coordinate 1,453,337 of JAOSBO010000001.1, forward strand.
ACGCCGAGATATGTGCCGAGGTTATCAGTGGGCGTGAGACGGAGAACTTGGCTGATCCGACGGACAGTAGGCAAAGGCACATTCTTGGAAAAGAAAATATTAGATTTGGCCATGTTGACCTTTTGACCCGAGATGGAGCAGAAATCCTCCAACGTCTGGGCTATAACTTGAGCCTGAGAGATCGTAGCTTCAGAGAACAGGAGTAGGTCGTCCGCAAAAAACAAATGGGATAGCCCTGGCCCGGTAGGGCTCAGCTTAATCGGTTTCCAGGTGCCGTGAGCCACCGCCCTACAAATAAGGTGGCCCAGACGTTCCATGCAAAAGGTACGGGGAGAGTGGGTCCCCTTGCCGTAGTCACGGGAGGGCATAATACGGTTCGACAGGGCCCCCTGCCACACCACTTGGGTAGTCACAGTCGTAACACATCGCATAATAACCCGCATAAGATTGGTCGGAAGACCAATATCTTCGAGGGTATTAAGGACAAAGTCCCATCGAAGGCGGTCGTAAGCTTTTTCTAAATCGACTTTGATGGCCAGCATCCCCTTCCGACCGGTTTTACGCCTCATGGAATGGATAACTTCCTGAGCAATAATGATGTTATCAGTGATTTTCCGCCCTGGGATAAAACTGCATTGGGTTTCCTGCACGAGCTGAGCTAGATGGGGTTTTAGGCGATTCACAAGAACTTTGGAGAGAATCTTGTAAAGAACATTGCAGAGGCTGATGGCCCGAAATTGATCAATCTGAGTGGGGGAAGGAATTTTAGGGATAAGGACTAGAAGAGTGTAGTTTAACTCCTGTTCCCACCTGTCATGTGTAAAGAGCTCTTGAATGTAGGCAGTCACTGTAGGTCCAACCCTCTCCCATTGGGTCTGGTAGAAAAGGACGTTGAATCTATTCACTCCCGGTGCAGTGTTCGGGTTCATGTCAAAGACGGCCCGATGAACCTCACCGGTCTGAACAGGAGTCTCTAAGCCTTGCCGAGCGCCATCAGAAAGTGGCAGAAAGGCCCTAATAATTAGGCAGGGATTAGTAGTGGCCGCTTCACTGGTGAGCAGATTGTCAAAATAGTCGTGGGCTAGTTGCCGCAGTCGGTCCGGATCGGAAACAGTGGGCCCCTGAGAGTCTTTGAGAGTCATTTGTATTTTCTAAGTAATCAATTAAATGAAGTCTGTTACAATGTATAAATTACACTTATTTACTTAAAAACCTTTTTTACATTTTTTAAAATTTATTATTCTCAACATTTAATAAAATTAGATGCAGATAATAATAATGAAAACAATTTCTATAAGATAGAAATAAAATTGCGTATTACTGAACCTCTTCGTATATATATATATATATATATATTTACAATAATAACACCGGCGTGTCAGTGTGCACTGAAATGCAAAATCTGAAGAGGTTTAGTAATATATATTCGATAAGTCCTTGAAAATATAAGATTTGGGAAAAAAATGTTTCTATTGGAATTATAATAATTTTAAAATAATAAAGATGTACGGATAAAATTAAATTATGATCAATAACATGTACACATGTTCTATTAAACCGTTTTCCTTTTTAAGCTTTTGTTCCTTTTTTATTATTTATTCAGCTTTTATTATTTTTTCAACTTTTGTCATATCAATATTATGAATGTTGAAATGATATTATTCTTTATTTTAAAATAAAAGTAGATTTTACTATAACAGAGTGAGTTCTATTCTCTTTAATGTATGTCAATGGTCCATTAACATGTAATAATACATTTCATTGTCACATGACAATAAAATTCATTTTCTAATTTTAAAAAATTAATTAAATGACAATGAAACCTACTTTCTATTCAGAAATATATAATAGTTTTATGTCAATATTGACATAATATTTAACTAACGAAAAAGTTAATTTTGTGAAATTTTTTGTCTATTTAAAGTTTATTCTAAATATTTTAAAAACTTCATAATTCAATTTGAATATTTTAAAATATTAGAGTACAAGTTATGTTTTATTATATATATAACTTGAACTCTAATTTTTTTTTAATGTATATATCATATACAATATGTAATTATGACTGAAATATTATTTTTATCTCTCTATTTCATCTTAAAATAAAATTTAATAAACTCTATAACATGTTTTGTTGGGATAATACTTCTAAAATTTTTTCGACATTTTATAGTAATTTATTTTACTCTAAAATTATAAATAACTTCTTATAATTAATTTTTTTCTCTTTTTCAATTTTTTTACCGCCCTCTTATTTAGTTAGCCTAAATATTTTTTATTTAACCTAAATATTTTCTTGTAATGACTTTCTATTTATGTATTTATTTACTTATTTTATCTTTTATTTTGACCTTTTACTTTGTTCTATGATCTTTTATGTCTATTTTTATTTTATTTTTAACTATTACTATTTTAATATTTTATTACTTTTTTTCCATCATATGGATCTATCATAAACAACTTTTTTAATAATTAGAGACAAAACTATATATTACTAGACTTTTTTAAACCTTACTTATTAGCAGGATTTATACTGAATTATTGTTGTTGTTGATGTTGTGGTCGATATTCTTCTAAGAGTGGAGTGTTATATAACAAAGAAATGAGCTTGTCAAAAGATTTGCAAGCAAGCTAATTGAAAAGGAAGACCACATATTTATCTAATTCTAACTGTTTAGAACTTGGATTAAGCCACTATTGTGCTTGCATTGTCCATTATTTCCAAGTATTACATCTGTCTTTGTCACTGAAATTCACCTTCTTCAAACCTTGTAACTCTTCTACTCAGACCAACCTGTCCTGTCTTGGTCTTGTGTTGCTAACCTGAGCACACTTTTTTGATGATCCAGGCTACAAGGAGTAAAGATTCAATATAAATATTAAGCTTCAAAAATCATGATAGAAGTTAAATGATATAAACACTTAATTTACGATGGACTAATTAAATCCGATTCAGAATTATAATTTATTGTAATTTTCTTAATTCATCGATTTTCAATTGAGTATGGTTGTCTAGTTTAAGGATTATGTTATGTAAAACATGTTTTATTTAGATCGAGAAAATCATATGCTTTTATTAAATCATGTGTTATGGCTTGAATCCGTAGTCAATCCTATTTCCGGATAATGAAATCCAAATTTTCCCATTATTTTTGTATTTGTAATAGTGCGAAAATCAGGTCCGATTCTAAATTGTTCAAAAGTAGTGACGTTGAGTTTCTTGGGATCATTGTATTAACAACATTTTGTTGATCCAAATTTAATATTCATGTGAAGTGTGTTTCTAAAAAAGAAAGAGTTTTTATTAAAAATTATAAAATGTTTTTTGGAAAATGTTAAATATTAATGTTTTTTTAATTATAGAGAGTCCCACCCCATGTCTTTTGGAAGATAGTTTCAATCTTATCTGAACCATCTCACGACATAACTCACCAAGCATGCAGTAACATCATTACAGCCACACAACAGCTTTCCATTCAGAAAG
>JAOSBO010000001.1:1499108-1510222 GCA_027563915.1 Erythroxylum rotundifolium
TAATTATTGTGAATTTGTAATTTTTGTTTTTAAATAATAATAAATATTCTTATTACTAATAATAATTATAAATTAAATAAAACCTAAAAACAAATTATTTTTTAATAATTTATATAATAATTATTAATAAAGTGTTAATAAAATATCTTATTTTTTAAAATAAATAATATAAAAATTATAAACTAATAGTTATTATATATATTTTTAATTATTAAATCAAATTTATTTGAAATTTATGTATTTTTTTAAATATTTTAAATTTAATTATATTTATTAATAATTATTAAATTAAAATTGTGATTATTATTTATTATTATAATTTTTTGAGACAGAGTACAACTGTAGTCTGTATAATATGACAATGGACTATTTTGCAATTTTTAAAAAAATTTAGGGACTATTTTATAAATTTAAAAAATTATCCGAAACGGTATCCGGTATTAATCGGTACCGGTACAATACCGTTTCAGAACCTAATCCAATACTGAATCCGGTACGGTATTTATAACATTACATTAGGGCTTGAGTCAAGTAAAAAAAAATTGAATTTAATTTCGAGTTTAAATGAAAGTTTAATTAATAGCCTAAAATTTTTTCAAATTTTGGATTAAACAACTCAAATTCAAACCTAACTCAAAGCGAGAAATTAAAAAAAAATCTCAAAACTTCAGCTAAAGTTTAATTAACACAAGTTAAGTCTGTTAATTTTGGATCAAGCTAATCTATTCAGGTTTTACCAACATCCTCATCCCTAATAAGGTGATTGGTTTATCTGTTGGAATAAGTAAGAAAGTGAATGATTATTCTTAGGAATATAATAGACGAGGAATAGAATGAAATAAGTATTACTTAGTTTGGTTTATTTATAAGAATTTCTAATGATGATGTATACTAATGTTTGGTTTGAAAACATTAATTTAAGATAACAAATAAATAACTAACAAAAAGATCAAAATATCCATTGTAGTCTCCACTAATAATAATAATAAGAAGAAGAAGAAGAAGAAAATTAATAATAATAATAGAAAGAAAATTAATAATAATATAAATTAATAATAATAATAATAATGTAATAATAAGGAAATTAATAATAATAATAATAATAAGAAGAAGAAAATTAATAAATAATAATAATAATAAGAAAATTAATAATAATAAGAAGAAGAAAATTAATAACAACAACAATAACAATAATAATAATAAGAAGAAGAAAAAGAAGAAGAAAATTATTGATAACAACAATAATAATAATAATAATCTTTACCTACTCGGTAAAAAAATAATATATAAAATAATTGATCCCAGGTTTAATTATTCTTACATTTTCAAAAATAGCTAAAAATACCTCCTCATCTATTCCGCAAATATATTTTATATATTGTTTTTTAACTAAACAAAAAATAACTATTAATTAAAAATAAATAAGCAGTAGAATAGCTATTCCACATGTCGTCATGATCAAAACAATAGGATTCTCCTTTTATGAATAAAACCCACCCAACGCGTGGCTAATTCCGAGAGGCCTAAGCAGATTGACACTTGGCAGCTTCTGCTCGCTTATTGGGTTCTCGACACGCGTCTCACCTAAGCCCAACTTTGGTTGGGACAAAGACAAGCACTTCCCGAAAGGACAAAACACTTGGAAACTGGAATTAAATTAAATAAAAAAAACAAAAATAATTATTCAATTCATATAAAAAAAGGGTTCGTGTCAGTCACACCCACGTGTCCATCAAATGCTTTATTGGTCGCCACTTGGCAGTCTGACAGGTATCTTTTCTTCGCTGAAAAGGGTATTTTGGTCATTCAATATATTATTGACGTTATCATCTCTTTAGTCTTTATTCACCAACTCAACACGCTCTCTTTCTCTGTCCGTCTCTCTGAGTCAGTGCGACTGTGTTTCCCTTTCCACTGGTCCTAACAAATCAGTAGATTATAGTCTTCTATCTTGTTTAATCTTTTCTTTTCTTTATCTTTTTGGGATTATTTTACTGGGGTTTTTTTGCAATGAGTTGTGAGAAAAGAACAAGCGAAGCAGAAGGGAATTGCTTTTGCTTTTGTTTAAGCAGCTGGGGTGGTGTTACAACTGGTGTTTAACTAAGGAGTCTTTGATAAGGACAAGAAAGTTGAAAGCTTTTTCGTTTTTGCTCATGGGTTTGGGCCAATCTGATCAACTGGTGGTTCTTCTCAGTGTTATGTTTCAAGGGCTTGATGTTGATATCTAATGATTCTAATCCATTAGAGCACTTGGTTTCTAGCTCTGTTTTGTTCTTTTTGTTTTTCGTTCTTTTTCTTTGTTTTATATGAACTGCACGCATGGGAGACGGAAACAAGAACGAAAACAGAGGAAGTAGTAGTAACAGCAGCAAAGCAATGGAGCAGCTTTCCTTGGAAATTAGAAGGTACCCCAGAGATCTATTACAGAGTTTTATGCCAAGTGATACACAGAAACACAGTACACTGTTGACCGAGGAAGAAGATAAAAACGAGATTGAGCTAAACCTGGGGCTGTCATTAGGAGGACGATTCGGTGTAGATAAGACACCAAAGAGAGGATTGACGCGATCATCTTCTATAGCTGGCACCATACCTCTAATCAGAGAGCATGATGTATTCAGCACACCACCTGTGTCATATCCTCCCCTGATGAGAACATCTTCTTTGCCGGCAGAGACAGAAGAGGAATGGAGGAAGAGGAAGGAAATGCAGAGTTTGAGAAGGATGGAGGCTAAGAGGAGGAGAAGCGAGAAGCAAAAGAACGTGAGTTCTGGCTTGAGAGGTGAAGTGAATTTGGAGGATGAAAGGAGGCAATTGAATTTGAATAGAGGCAATTGGATGCAAACATGGGCCAGAGAGGGTGTTATTAGGACTATGAATGCCAACAGGAGTAATAGCTTGCATGGATTGTTGGTGCAGAAACAGAGTTCACAAGGTTCTCTGGAGTCTCATAAAGGGGATTCGTCGAGCTTTTCGGAGATGGAGAATGTCCAAAGTACTCTTTTTATCATCCTCTCTGTGTCTATTTGGTTGCCAGTTCACTGTTTCTGTGTTTTTGGAGTTTCTGGATTTCTGTGCTATAATGATCATTTTGGTTCGGGATAGAATTCAATTTTTGAGTTGTCAGCTACACTGTCATTACCTATTTGGAACAGTATTTTGTTTCAACTATGGAGAAAGGAACTAACTTGGGATTGTTCTCTGGTCTTTGAGGATTTGAACTTTACTGGTTGAAGCAGTAGTGTTAGGCTCTTTGCAGGAGATTCATTTAGTCTCTCAAAAACATTGAAGAAAGTGAATGAATTCTAATTCTAATGAAGCAAGAAATTTGTTTTTGTTTAAATTGATTGGTCTTAGGAGTTGATGAGTTGAAATGATGATAAAGAATCCTTTGATGTCATATGTTTCCCATTTAAAGCTTAGAAATTTCTTGAAATTTTCTCAGTTTCAAGAAGGAGAAGTTTCAGATAGAGTTAATGCATTGTTCTTTTTGTATTCATATCCTCTTGTATGTGCTAGAGCATTAGTCAGCAGTTAAGTATTTTGTCTTCAACTTAGCTCGATATTTGTGTATCACATATGACATTCTAGAGCCTCTCAACTAGACCCTGCATCTCAGTGAGATTCATACTAAGACGTCATCGGATATGACATTCTAGAAAAACTGCTATAGTATTGTTGTATCTATAGTTCTTCAGGATTTGAAAAACATTGAGGATTTGCATTGTTTGAGAGCTGAGGGTTGATTGTTAAATAGATTTTCATCAATACTGAGAGATATTTGAAACCACAGCAAGAAAAGACACTCTTTCAGCATGTTCAGAAGATTGAAACTTCTCTTTCGTAGATTAGTGTTATCCATTACTTATGCCCATCAGATGGGCAATGTTTGAGGTCTAATCAAATGCTTCCTGTAGTATCTGCAATAAATAAAAGAAGTGAAAGCACTCCTTCTTCTTCAGGTTGTTGAAGCTTTTTCACATTTTTCCTTCCCAATAGGCAAAGTATCTGTAGGAAATACATGTTTTCACTAATCTATCCTGACATATAGTATTTATCGGTACTTTGAAGCATTTTCAGTTGGTCTATGATTTAGGTTTCTATATGGTTGTGAACAATGTCATTGCGGTATAAATCGAGTCTCTATCTGGTTGTGAACAATGCCATTGCGGTATACAATTTTTAGTTGCATTTGTGTAAGGGAAGTACGATTGAGCAGGGAAACTTAAGAATAAAAATTTCTTCTCTGATAATCTGTCGCTTGTATCCAGGATCAAGCAGTGTTGGTGAAGCAAAAAGCGGTAGCAGTAATCAATCAGCTCAAGAACAAAGTCACCATGAAGGTGTAGATTTTTCAGCATCAAAAGCAAATGAAAATTTACATAGAACCTCAAGATCAGGGTTTGAGAAACATCCCTTGGAAAAAAAAGAGAGGGAAGTTGGGACGAAAGCAATGGAAGACATGCCTTGTGTGTTTGCAAAAGGAGATGGTCCAAATGCGAGGAGAGTAGAAGGAATCCTGTACAAGTATGGTAAGGGAGAGGAAGTGAGAATAATGTGTGTATGCCACGGCAACTTTCTCTCCCCTGCAGAGTTTGTTAAGCATGCAGGTGGAGGTGATGTCGATAATCCTCTTAGACATATAAAAGTTGCAGACCCTGCTGGTGCTTCATTTTCATAAATCAAAAGCAAACTTGAGGATGTGAAAATAGGAAGAGCAAATTGCCAGAGAATTTCAGGAAGATGGGTCTTAACTTTATTCTTAAGTTCTTCAAGCGAACTTAATTATAATTGACTATTCTTTTGATGTTTTAGCTGAGTTTTTAATGGATCTTTCAGGCTGTAAACTAGTACTTCACTTTCATTTCGTTCCTATCTCCGAAGTTAGCAACTAAGATTGTAAGCAGAAGAAAAACCAGCAGCAATAACTATTGTCCTGCAATGTAAGGGAGATGTTGGTTTTTAGAGTGGAATTCTGGCAACTAAAACTGAAGTAAGAGAAGTTCTATCAGATCAAGATAAATTTGGTATAGAATTAAGTATCTGGATACTACGAGTTCTGGAACTTGCTTACTAGTAAAAACCAAAGATTTTGTTGATATTCTGTATTAGTATCAGTCACTTGGGCTGTTGTATATGTTTAGGATCAAGAGGGGACTAAAATAAAGTTTGATAGACATCCATTTCCATCTCAATATAATGGTTAGTTCTATTCCCTCTTAAAATGTACTATTTCGATGCCAAACTGTATGATCATATATTCATCTGCGTTCTGGTTTTCTTGTGGGACTTGGAGAAGATGTACAAAGTAAAAGGAAAGTTTCAGGCTTTCAATTCATTTGCATTTTATTTATACCATCACAATAAGTAAATGTTTGATCTTGGTTGCAACGTGTATCATAGTTATTGATCAACAAAACTAAAGTTATTTGAGAAGCAATTGTGTTATAAACAAGTATCAACTGACAGGGATTTGCAGATTTTAACTCCAAAGAGAAATCATGTACAGGTTCTTTCTCAAAGTTCATAAACACTGAGTTTGGCTGGTGTGGTATTGATCCAAATGTGTAGTGTCAGTAGAGATTCTGCAGGAATCAGTTCTCAGCAACAACGGCAACGAGGTATAGAACACCATGACCAGCAATCAAAGCTACGAAACCAACTATAATGAGCAGGTATCCTCATCACTCTGGACTCTGATTGCTGATTTCTATTCCTTGGTCTCCTTGAGAAACTACATAAATCAGATGAGCTATTAAGTAGCAGTGATCAAAATTGCACTGCAGTATGGATGGCTAGCAAATGTGCAAATTTTTACAAGTAGTTGCTGAGGATGGGTAGAGAGGAAGAAAGAGAGTGAGGGACGTACATATTGAAAGGAGGGCAACATCTTTTGCAGCCATAGTTCCAGTTGCAGCACCAAGACCAACTACAATTAGAGCAGAGGTTGCAAGGAGGGCAACATCGTTTACATCCACAGCTCCAGTTGCAGCACCAAGACCAACTACAATTAGAACAGAAGTTGCAAGGAGGGCAACAACAGCACCCAAGCTTGCAGCTTAAACACCCAAACCTGCAGGTTGGACACCCAAACTTGCAGCTTGGACACCCAAACTTACAGCTGGGACACCTAAAGTTGCAGCTTGGACACATACAATCACAGCTAGGACACTTGCAATCGCAGCTTGGACACCTAAGGTCGCAGCTTGGACAGTTATAATCGCAGCTTGGACACTTGCAGTCACAGCTCGGACAATTACAATCGCAGCTTGGACATCTAAACTTCCACTTTGGCCATGTACAACAGCACAATGATCGGCTGCAACTAGAACAGTAGCATGATGGCCATGAACTCTTCTTTCTTCTGCAACACATAAAAGGTTGGAAATGTTATCTGATAAATTCATAGTGCATGATATAGGCATGATATCACAGTAGATATACACATTCTTTAAAACTACTTACACTGGAACCGAAGAGAGAGTTCTGCTTCCTCTTTCATCAGAAGGGTTGGAAGTGCTAGTAGGTATCCAGGACACCTCTGGAGTTTGTTTTATTGGATTGAGCTGAGGGTTTGTAATTGATTTTATGTCATCTTTGATGGTTACATTGATTAGTCCACCTTCTGTAATATCCTTAAGTTTGAGAGAATTAACTTTGCAACCATCTTTGCCAATTTCACTCAATCGTTCATCTGTCTTGTGCTTTTCCGCTGTAGGATTTGCAGATTGATTTCGGATACTTGTTACTACAATCGGAGGTGGTGGGGTAATCATAATCAACTCGCTTGAACTTTGGAGTTCTGCATTCTTGGTTGTTTTACTCCCGCTCCTTGTTAGATCATTCTTCGCAGAGGCGTGGTCTCTAGTGAAACTGTTGTTCCCAAAACGAATGCTGAATAGTGAATCATTTGAAGCAAGACTCCATTCTGTTGCCGTTGGAGGTTTTTCAAAGATATTTGAAGGAATCCTATGTGGGTCGAAAACTTGTGGTTGTTCCATGACCTGGACTGGAGGGGATTGAGTTGGCGAAAAGCCATGTATTACAGACTCATGAGCCATATCAGAAGCTGGAGAACCTGTTGTTAGACCTGAAGAGCCATTCCCAACATATTTCGGTTTTGAGGAATTGCTACTAGAGGTATCATTTCCTTCATTTTTGTCAGTGGTGAAAGGTATAGAGTTGAAACCTTCAGTTTTATTCATTGGAACGAGATCTTCCAATGCAGCAGATAGAGATGAACGAGAACGTAAGTGAATGACTGGAATGTTTAGAGAATCAATACTACCACCATAGTCTGATAATGAATAATTTATACTATTGCTACTCCCATGATTTATATCCTGATGTATCTTTAACTGATCAGATTCATTGCTTGCTATCCGGGAATGAAGCTTCGTATATGGCAGGAAGCGACTGAAGCTCTCATTTGAACCAATAACCTCTCTAGATGAATCTGAAAGGTTACTGGTTCCACTATCATCATCAAAGTCCATACCTGAGAAGATAGAATTTCATGATCAAAACAAATGCATTTTAGGAAAAAATATGGAATTCCTATCAAGAAATCAGCAAAACGGTGTTTTATTTGCTCTCACAAACATTCATTGATGGCCCATAAAGTTATAAGATTCTGTGTACTATATGAATCTCATATCATTTAGGGCAAATGCTGCAACATATATTCCAGCACTGTGTTTCTACCTTTTATATGATTTCAGGCGTTCAGAATTTTCTTACAGGGATAATGATCGGAAAACTGGAACTTGTTTGTGCCATTTCTAGTTATTCCTCATGTTTTGTTGTTGTCATTACACAACTAGCTTCAATTTTTATATCTGTTTCTTGTCAACGTTCCTTCTGATTCCCTCTTCCATTACCGGAAAGGAAAATTGAGAAGTTGCTCTCAAGAAAAATAAGAATCAAGCACTCACTTTTTCGTCATGTTATGCTCGAATAATCTTTAACAATTTGGCTCCTGAACTTATAGCAGCAGAAATCAGAGGCCTTGAACACCTGTTCCTTGATTAGTTCTTTCAATGTGCACATTCACCTGAGGGTAATAGGACGGAGATGATAAGAAAATCACAGAAATGGATGAGAAATAAGATGAGAGGAAACAAGAAAAGAAACAGTTTGCATCAAACCCTTTACGTTAAACAGCTTGACAAAACAGGACAAGGGGATAAAAAACAGGAAAATCAATTACCTGAAGTCAAACCCTGGAAATCGAAATCGATCTTTGCTTGATGATTTTCTTCTGCTATACATGAAAATCTTGTATAGGTTGTTTCTGTTCAACCTGATTGAAGCTTTGAAATCAAATTCGTTGTTGTTCGGAGAAATATGAGAAAGTATAAAGATTTAGGGGTTATGCAAAGAAACTCTGGAATTGCCAAAATTTTGGATTGAATGGAGCTGGAAGCTGTTGAGCACTAACGTACCTTTGGCGCCATTTTTAACTACCTTCTGACGAAGTTAACGAACTTTGGTTTCTCGCATCTCTCAAAAGACACCTTTTTTTCTAAAAAAAATTCAAAGATCTTTCCTTTATCGTTAATTCGGTTATCTATGTACTTATTATCTTCAACATTTATAAGAATTTACAAGAAATAATGATTAAAAAATTCAACCCATTCGGTCGGTTTAATCGTAAAAATTTCAAATCGTCCAATTTATCAATTCAATTTTAATTTTTTGGTTCGATTTATTTTAATAACTCTTGTTGTTATAAATTGGTCAATTTTAGTAAATTAATAAGTTTTTATACATTAAAATAAATCAATTAATTTTTATTTAACAATCTATTTTTCAAATAAATTTTAAATTTAAGTAAGTACAATCGCGCCCTAAGGGATGGTCGAGTAGGTGAAGTGGGGGCATGGGGACAAAAGGTCTTGTGTTCGAATCTCCCTATTTACACTCTTTCAATCGAGCTTGTCGTACAGGACTTGCCTAGTGCGGAGTACCTAGTTAGCGTGATTTACAGGTTATTATGTCAATCCGAAGGTTTACCCAGTGCACATTTAAATGATAGCAGCTGCGTATTCTTCCATTAAAAAAAAAAGTACAATCTTTTTCAATCATAGTTCAAATTCTTTAAATTTATTTAATTTTTAACTAGTCTAATACCAGTTGAACTTTTTAAAGTTTAAACCAACCGGTTTAACTTCCAGTCCATTTTTTAAAACATTGATAAGAAATAAAAATTGAAGCCACAATTTCTTAAAAATGTTTAGAATTAAAAAATATATAACTAAATAAATCCTAATCTTTTGATTATTTTTTATTATTTGAAAAATCCTCTTCTCATATTTCTAGGCTTTTGTTCTATCTATTAACTCTTGAATATTGATTTATGTTAGCTAATAATAGTATGATTACCATAACCAACTGAAATAAAATCTAACTTTTGTCATAATTTAAGTTTTTTTTTTCGTAACGGAGGTACCCAGAGCCACTATTCTTTAGATACGCACTGAGTAAACCTCCGAATTAACGCAATAGCTTGCAAATCACGCCAACCTAGTACTCTGTACTAGGCAATTCCTGTACGATAGGCTCGATTGAGAGAATATAGGTAGGAGATTCGAATACAGGATCTTTTGACCCCATACTTCTCACTCCACTGACTCGACCTCCCCTGAGGAGCCATAATATAGGTTTTTCTTGTGATTAGTCTAACTATTTTTATTATTAATCTTGTGATTAAGCCTAATACTACAAAATACATGGACCGAGTTAATTCGAGTTTATTAAGTTAGATTGGGTTTAACTAAGGTTTAAATGTATAATTTGTAAAAATTTTAAGTACATGTTCATCTTGCCTATAAAATGAAATGGACCTCAATTTCAAATTCAATTTTTATTAATTATAAAAATTTTAAATTTAAGCTCAACCATTAAATCTTAAATTTTAAAAGTTGTTTACAATTATAAAAAATAAAAAATATTTATTAAAATAATGTATAATTATTTTGAAACTATAATGTAATATGCAAAATATTGATCATAAAAATAAAATAAAATAAGATAAATAACTATAAAAGATCTTAAATAATACAACCTTATATAAATACCAATTAATCTAAAATAAATATTAGATTATAATTATAAGTTACTAATAAAAATCTAAATTCTTTTCTTTTCTTATATAATTCAAACTTGACTTTTAATTTTTTAACTCAATTTTGAAATCTAAATATTATTTGTGAGTATATTTTGAATCCTTAAGCCATTTCTTAATTAATATTGGAGTATTATGTAAATTTTTAATTTACCCTTTTTAATAAGTTAATATTGCAATGAGAATCTCACTAATACGTAAGATCTGGAGAGTTTAAGTAGTACGCAACATTACTCCTAACAATAAGTTAATAACAGAAAATCGTAAAATTTTCCTTGATTTGTATTATAAAAAATAATTTTTTATGAATAATTTTTGTACATATTTACTCTTTTAACCTGTATCTTTTTTTTATTATTATATTTATGTATGGATCTATCGGAAATAATCTTTTTATTCTGTAAAGGTAAGGTTGTATACTATCAGACCTCTCTAAACTCCGCTTTATTGCGAGATTTAGACTGAGTGTGATGATGATGAAATTTGGAACAAACCATTTTATTAATTTTTGATTATCTTGATTAATACTACATTGATTTATATTATGCCCTTAAAATAAGTTTTGAAGAAAGGAAAATTGTGAATTAATTAAAATCTCACATATTGAATTTTCAATAACATCACTAAAGAACACAAGTAGGTAGATAACCTGTCGACGTGTCGGGTATGGATCCGTTGATCAATGAAGCAAATTAACGTATAGTAAACGACAGGTAAACGAAAGGAAAAGCCGACAACGGCCATCCCTGACCGTGGTTATCCTACAAGGTATCAATAATCTCACGTCACCCCCAAGTTTCAGGAGCCCAAATCCACATAGAACGTTTTTTTTTATATGATCAATTTTGCGAAGTGTCTTTCTCCATTTTCCCATAGAACTGAACCTTGTGTAGAACTTCAAGTTTGGAACTTTTATCTTTTTTCTGGATTCGTAGTCCGAGGTTTCTTGTCCTATAGGTACGGTTCTTGTTTCTGCCATTTGGGTTTT
>JAOSBO010000001.1:1852798-1863529 GCA_027563915.1 Erythroxylum rotundifolium
TAAATTTTAATATTCCTGTTTGATGGATATTTATGAGTCTATGTAGTATTTCTAACAATCATGATCCAAGAATTTCTGTTGTACTGTTATAAATATCAATCTTACATTTGGTTCAATTCATACTCTTCCTTTATCATTTCTCTCCAATAGAATGGTATCAGAACCACTTCAAGTAGAATTATGATGAACAGCACGTTTCCTTTCTAATCTCTAAAACTTATCAAGGAGAACTATGAAAATTGGTGCATTAGAATGAAAGTTGGTTTAGGATCACAAGATGAGCGTGGGAGATTATAGAGAAGAAGTATGACCAACCGGAAAATATGAAAGTAATAACAACCACACAAAAAGATACTTTGCAAAAGGTTTAAAAAAAAGACTAGCAAGCACTTATTCTTATTCGTATGTTCTAGGATAAGATTTGGAGTGAAATGATAGAAAATCAACTTTTGGGTTTTTTGCAAGCCTATGAAGAGACATCGAGGAAAAGAGAATCAACAATTACATAAGCATTACATGCAAAATTAAATTTTAATAAAAAAATATAGGGATGGTTGGGTAGGGTTGGGCCTGAGCTTGGGGTTCAGATTCAGCCTAAGGTTCGATCTGAACTGAGGTAGCAAACCTGAGTCAAATTCATTTGGGCCAGAGATAACCTAGCCCAAGCCTAACTCCTACTCATCCTGGCCTAAATTTTTTTAAAAATTTAAAATGCAAAATTAACGCATTTTTATCAAAATAACATTCTTTTATTTATAAAAATGAACTCTCGGGTCGGACCAAGCCTAGGCAGACTGAGCCCTAGTTTGACCTGAGGTCTTGCCCGTTATCTTTAAAAAAAGAATATACACATCAGTAATTTATTAGAAGACACAATAGAAGTCGAGGAAGAATAAGAGACAGAGGTCGAGATTGGAGTTAAAGAAGAGTTAGAGGAGGCAAAACTTTGTCTAATGTCAAAGAATTAGAATTTTAAAAGTCAAGAGAATATGATAGAGGTGGTTGATTTCAAGGTGATTGTGGTAAAGAATTTAATATACATGTGATATAATTATTAAGGATTTAATCATTTTAAAGATGAAAAGGCAATTTTTGTTAAGACTAAAGAAGATAAAGAGTCCACTTTATTGTTGAATTACAATGGATATAAAGAAAGGAATCATGAATTTTGGTATCTCAAATCAGGAACCAATAATCATATAATTGATAATAACGATATGTTTTATAATCTTGGTAAGCTACTAAAAATATTTTTATAATTAAATTTATTTCCCATGTTTGTTATATTTCAACATTGAAAACAAAAATTTTGAGCATTGGCCAGTTTTTAGAGAAGGGTATAACTTATAAATAAGTATAAGTAGGCTAATTAGGAGAGAAGACAATGATTGCAGAAGGGCTAGTGTCAAAAAATAAAATGTTTAAACTAAAAATTAGCAAGTCCCAAAGTATTTAAAGACTTCTTCAAATGATTCATCATGGCTATGACATCTTAGGTGGTCATTTAAATTTTGGTTGATTGGAGTTGTTATCCAAGAAAATATTAGTGTATGATATACCTTTCATAAGTCATATCAATCAAATTTGTGAAGGCTATATGTATGGTAAGCAATATAAGAAAACTTTTTCAAAGGACTCTCTCACTTGAATTGATGTATATTGATATATGTGGCACCAAGTTCTTATGGGAAGAATATGAATTTTTGATTGTTTATTGATGTTATACTCATAAACTTGGAGTTATTTCTTTAAAGGAAATATAAAACATTTGAAGCATCCAAGAACTTCAAAGCTCTAATTGAAAATGAAAGTGATTATTTAAATGAAGTTATAAGAAGTAAAGTTTACATTAGACAAGTTTATTCAAAATTGTGATTATCTTGCATTCGATATTCATTGATTGTTCCAAAATCACCCCAAAAAATTAGTGTTGTATAATGAAAAATAGAACCTTTTTTGGTTCATAATATGCTAAAAAGCAAAAGGGTGTCAAAGAAATTTTAGGATGAGGTAGTGACATGTGTAATTTATTTAAATAATCAAAGTCCCTACAAAGAAATTGATGCAAATAACTCTTTAAGAAGCTTAGCATGGAAAGAAACCAAATATTTCTCATTTGAAAGTATTTGGTAGGATCGATTATATTCATAATCTCGATAAGACAATAAGCAAATTAGATATAAAAATAATAAACTTGTATTTATTAGTTATGCAAAAAAAAATCAAATGATTATAAATTATATAATCCTCGTAAAGGAAAAACTATCATTAGCAGCTATGTAAAGTTTAATGAAAAAGGCTCTTTGAATGTTACTCAAGATGAAAATTACAATCTTCTTCTTTATTTCATTTTTTGATTGCAAATTAGTCTCAAAATCAAGTTGTTACTACTACACCATAAACTCCTCTTCATGTAGCTCAAATGATCTAAGAACAATTTCTTCCTGAAAGCTTCTCTTAAAGGTCGTCTCGTTTGTAAAATTTAGATGAGATTGTAAAGTAATAAAAGAAATCACCATTTTATTTTGTCGATTTGTAGATATAAAATCAATATTTTCGAAGAAGATATCTAAGATAAAAGATAAAGGTAGGCCATAAACAAAAAGATGAAAGCTATTGAAAAGAATGATACTTGACAATTGATAACTCTTCCAAAAGAAAAAAAACAACCTATACTAGTAAAGTGGATTGACAAAATGAAGAGAATGCTAAAGGTGAAGTAAGAAAGAACAAATCTCAATTTATTGCAAAGGTGTTCACTCAAAAGGTTGAAATTGATTATGATAAAGTATTTGTTTCAGTGGCTCGTGTAGAAACTATTCAACTGATAATTTTATTGCCGGCTCAACAAAGACGGAAGATTTTTCAGATAGATATAAAGTCAACCTTCGTAGACAGAATTTTCGAAGAAGATTATGTGGAGCAGCAAGTAGGTTATGTTGTTAAAGGATAAGAAGACAAGGTATTAAAATTGAAAAAAGCTTTATACAACATTAAACAAGTTCTAAAGGCCGAGTACACTTGTATTAATAAGTATTTCTAGAAATAATTTTTCAAAGTACCCTTATAAACATACTTTATATGTCTAGGAGGATAAGAACAAAAAAGTTATATATGATTATTTATATGTTGATGATTTGATTTTCATAAGCAATAATTTAATGATGTTTGAAGAGTTTAAGAAGATGACTAATGAATTTGAGATGATTGGTTTAGGCCTTATATCTTTTATCTTATATTTAAGATGTAGTAAAGTGAAGTTAGGATTTTCTTTCTCAAATGACATTTCCATAAGCAATCTTGAAACAATGCAAAATAGATCAAATCAACTCTATTGCTACACCAATATAATTTGGAATCAAGTTTTATAAGTTTGACAATATTAAAAAGGTAAAGCCTACTCTCTTTAGAAGATTGGTTGGAAGGCTACTTTCTAAGGATAGATATTTTGCATGGAGTTGGTGTCAGTGAATTGTTACATGGAAGCTCCAACTTTGACTCACATAAAGATAGGCAAAAAGATTCTTCTATATGTTAAAGACTTGTATGTTTTCTTTTTTTTTTTCTTGTTCTTGTTTTTAAATTTTGTAAAAAAAATTATTTGTTTGAGTTTTTAGTTTCTGTTTTTAATTTTGATTTTTTTAGTTTTCAATAATTATAAAAACTGTAAAATGTGGTTTTTGTTTTTTATTTCTATTTTTTCCATAATCTAATTTACTATCAACTAAATATATATTATTTAATTTTTTAATATATTAATTTTAAATAAAATTATGAATAATTTAATTTCATATTATGTATTTAATTAATGAATCATTTAATTTCATATTATATATTTAATTAACTAAAATTAATTATTAATAAGAATTATGAATAATTTAATATTACTTAATAATTTTATTTTTTGTAATAAAATAAATAAAATAAAATAAATTTAATAAGTATTAATAAATATAATTCAATTTAAAATATCTTCAAAATATATATAATTGAAATAAAATTTGATTTCATAATTAAATTATATTTTAAATAAATAATAATTTATAAATTAAAAGTTAATTTTAATTATTTATTTTAATAAAATAAAATAAAATAATTAATAATTTGTTAAGAAATATTATAAAAGATATTAAATTAAATTTATTTAATTAAAAATAATTTACCTTCAATTTTATTCTAATATCTAATTATTATCAATAATAAAATATTTTATTTTAAAAATAAGAACTGAAAATAACAAACAAAAATCAAAACCTAAAACAGAAAAATAAAAGTAAAACTATTAATCACTAAAATATAGTTGGACAATGGTTGATTTTATACTACCACTAATGAATTTAAATTATTTGAATTTAGTTAATGATTAATGAGGAGAAGATGTTAATGATTAAAGTTTGGAAAAGTAATGGTGGTTTTGTTTTGCTTTATAGACACTTCTATGTGAATTGAAGTTTAAGAAACAACTCATTGGTAGTCATTCTGACATATGAAGGTAAGTATGTTGTAGCTACTTCTCCAGTTGGTCATGCTATTTAATTGAGGAAATTTAAGCAAGAAGGCTTTACTAATATTTTTATTAATACTCAATTAGTTGTTCCATTAATCCTAAGGTGCTACTAAATTAAAAGGAAGGGATCTTATCAACGTCCATGAATGATAAATTATAGATCAAACTGTTGAATTGAAAAAATTGAGTGTCATTGTATAGCTTTATATTGGCTAAGTTCGCGAGTTAAACATAAGCAGACTCGAACCACTGACATCCGCTACAGTGTAAACCACACCTCTAATAGCCCAAATTTTCATGATAAAAGTAAGTATATTGATAGAAAGTACCATTTCATGAATTGTTTAGGTAAAAGGAGATCTAACTAAAGCATGAAAAATTTAAAGATAATAAATTTTTAAATTTTGAAAATTTTTGTAAATTAAAAGCTATTCTAAGAGTTGTTAAAGATTAAATTACAAGTTTAAGGAGTTTTGGGAAGATAAATTGTACTTAGTCATATTGATAAATATGCCATTTTAATATATATATGTACTAACCTTCGTCATTTTTTTCATTGTCATATTTACATATGAGTTTACCAGAAATAACTTTTCTATTTTGTAGAGGTAAGACTACATACTATTAGATTTTCTCAGACCTCACTTTGTTACGAGATTTTAGACTGGATGCTATGATAATTATATATATATATATATATATAGGGTGAGTTTTGAAGTAATTGGTAAAGTTAATTTTTTGTTACGATAAAGTCACACGTTCAAGTCACAGAAACAATCCTTTTGTAAAAATACAAATAGAAGGTTGTAGTTTTAAATTTGAGTGACATGAATTCTCTACTTAGTGTTAAAAGATTATTAATTATCTACATTTAAAATTTTATAATCGGTTTGACTTATTAAATTGTCAAAATTTTGCACTTTTTAAATTTTTTGTTTGATTTTTAACTTTTTGAGTCAATTTACTTTAATAATTCTTATCATTAAAATCTGATCAATCTATTATTCAATTGATCAATTTTTGTAAATTAGTAAAATTTTGTTATTTAAAATAAATTAATTAAAGTTCAATTAACAATATCTTTTTTAATTAAATTTTAAATTTTTCAACAAATATGAATAAAATTTTTAATTATATTTTAAAATTCTTCAAATTAAAATCATGATTATTTCTGTAGATTTGATCATCCGCTCCAGCGTAGCCTCTGGTCAAGGTCCGACAAAATATATCGCACAAAATCAAGGACAAGCTACTCTTCCTTTGGAACTCCTTGTGTCAGATTGTGTCTTTGCACAAAATCCAGGATCACCTCTGCAGCAAACCTTAGAGAACCATCATCAACTCTGTGTCTCCACCAACCTTTAGATCTCCGCCGCTTTTGGCTGGAAACCCATTATGAAAGTTTTGATTTTTTTCTCGATCATTTGTGTTTTGACCACCATCTCTGTTTCCAAGGTCTCAATCTCCGTAAACCCCACTATTGTCAATAAAACAGGCGATGTGGTCACCATTTCTTGGGCCAACGTTGAGTCACCGTCGGAACTAGACTGGCTCGGCATCTACTCGCCGTCAGACTCAGCTAACGATCACTTCATTGGCTACAAGTTTCTATCTTCATCACCAAATTGGCGATCTGGGTCGGGCTCCATTTCACTACCCCTCGTGAACCTACGATCCAACTACTCTTTCCGGATCTTCCGATGGACGGAGAACGAGATCAACCCCAAAAAACAGGACCATGATCGGAATCCTCTTCCTCAAACGAAACACTTGTTGGCAGAGTCCGAAATTGTCGGGTTCGGGTCTGGAAACGGGCCGGAGCAGATCCACTTGGCGTTTACGGACTCGGAGGATGAGATGAGGGTGATGTTTGTCACGGAGGGTCCGGAGGAGAGGAAAGTTAGGTGGGGTGAGACAGACGGAGTGTGGAGTCACGAGACGGTGGCGCGTGTGGCGAGGTATGAGAGAGAGAATATGTGTGATGAGCCTGCAAATTCGAGTATTGGGTGGAGAGACCCTGGATGGATTCACGATGGAGTGATGAACAACTTGGGAAATGGTGTTAAATACTTCTATCAGGTAACTACTCTACATGCATTGGAATCCATTTGATGTGATTATCTCTTAGAATTTATCTTCTTTTCTGCTACAAACTCGATTTGCTTTAGCTTTTTACGGCGATTTGTTAACAGGTTGGAAGTGACTCTAAAGGTTGGAGTAAATCTCAAAGCTTTGTGTCACGAGATAGGGATTCAGATGAAACAATAACTTTCTTGTTCGGAGACATGGGTACTGCAACACCATACACTACTTTTCTGCGTACTCAAGATGAAAGCATATCAACCATGAAATGGATTCTTCGAGACATAAACGCTCTTGGTGATAAGCCTGCGTTTGTTTCACACATTGGAGATATAAGTTATGCTCGAGGCTACTCATGGTTGTGGGATCATTTTTTCACTCAGATCGAACCTGTTTCTTCCAAGGTGCCATACCATGTTTGTATTGGCAATCATGAGTATGATTGGCCTTTGCAGCCATGGAAGCCTGACTGGTCCTATTCTGTTTATGGGAAAGATGGGGGTGGTGAATGCGGTGTTCCTTACAGCCTAAAATTTAACATGCCTGGAAACTCTTCAGAATCAACCGGGACAAATGCTCCTGCCACACAAAATCTTTACTACTCATTCGACGCTGGGGCTGTGCATTTCTTATACATATCAACAGAGACCAATTTCCTTTCTAGAGGTCACCAATATGAATTCATTAAGCATGATCTGGAATCAGTTAATCGAAGCAAGACCCCTTTTGTGATAGTTCAAGGGCACAGACCAATGTATACCACAAGCTATGAGAATAGGGATGCACCAATGAGGGACAGAATGCTCGAACACCTGGAACCTCTTTTTGTGAAATACAATGTTACGCTTGCATTATGGGGTCATGTTCATAGATATGAAAGGTTCTGTCCAGTTAATAACTTCACCTGTGGACACACCTGGAAAGGGTTTCCAGTCCATGTTGTGATTGGGATGGCAGGACAGGATTGGCAGCCAATATGGCAACCTAGACTGAACCACCTAGATTTGCCAATCTTTCCACAACCCAATTATTCTATGTACCGTGGAGGTGAATTTGGTTACACAAGATTGGTAGCCTCAAAGGAGAAGCTAACACTTTCGTATGTGGGAAATCATGATGGAGAGGTGCATGATATGGTGGAAATTTTTGCATCAGGAGAAGTTCTCAGTGGTGATGAAGATGTTAGTGATGATGATGGTGATGGTGAAACTAGTACCAAGATGAGTTTCTGGTGGTACGTTGAAGGAGCAAGTCTCCTGGTGCTTGGAGCTTTTATTGGCTATGTTCTTGGGTATTTTTCACATACAAGAAAGAAAAATGGGTCGAGAGGCAGCTGGATTCCTGTGAAGAATCAAGAAACCTGAAACACTGAGATGAAACTGTGCTGTTTGCCTGAAATGCATTATACGCTCGCTGAGATTCTTATCCTGTTTGCAACAGGGCACTAGGATCTAAACGTCTTGAATGATATTGTAAATAAGTGTTTAAGAGGAACTATGGCAAAGTATAGAATGTAGATATTTGTTCTTTGTTCTTTTAATTGAGTCCTTTCTCTGATTATCTAATGCACCTATGATCTTAATGTTCTCTTAAGAAACTCTTTTCTTTTGCACCACCTGCTTTTGAAGTTGACTGTTTTATTTACATGTAGTCGTTGATCCCATGGTTAGATTCAAATTCTCCAGTTCAGAAGACCACAGTCTAAAAGCAACCCACGACGGGATTGATAAGTTGTCATTATTGTTTCATTGCTTGAATATCAAGTAAATTTGAATTTACATGGTTTTCTGAGATACGTCTCCATAGAGAATTATATGCCAAAGAATAAAAGAAATATAAGATCCTGTCAAGAAAAAATTTCCTATACAAACTGAGTAATTCCCAGATGACAGCTAAACGTATACAGCGAGGGTGGTCATTCGCTTAAGCTGAAGAAAGATTAAGCAAAGCCAAATTCAGGAAGCCATCAAGTGTGTCACTTTGAAAGCAGATGGCGTGCACGTTGATTGGCTCCTTTCACTCGGGAATTCAGTTCATCCACATCATCACTAAGATGATCAAGCGCTTTGTTTTGCCTGAAATTGGCAGAGAAGCATATAGGAGATCAGAACAAGAGGGAGAGAGGTAACAACTTCACTGCAGAATAATAGTATAGGATTTCTCAGGGTGTGGAAACTTGGAAGAGAACTTTGAACTCACCTCTCAAGTTCACTTCCCATGTCCACAGCCATGTTCTTCAAATCACCCAAGATGTTACTTAGATCTGAAAGTGCATCATCTTGCTTTGCCTTCTCAAACTGTGATAGGTAAATTGTGGAAATCAGCATTTCAGCATACTAGAAATGTACACTGGTGACCTGGAGTCAAATGAGACAATCACAAACCTCGACTTTCTGCATAGCATTTGCTTCAGGAGGAGGCGTCACAGGAGCTGATTTTGCTCCAGGTTTACCCAATAACTTTTCTTTCTGCTTTTTTTTATTTTCAGCTGCTTTGGATGTACTATCTGTAGATCATAGCAAATAGGAGCAAACCATTGGCAGGGACAATCCAGGTTAATGATATTGAATATTGAATGACAGAGGAAAAACCTGCTGTTATTAAAGGCCCCGTAATATCACGAGTCTTCTTTGGCTTCCAAGGCATAGAGAACATGCCTCCCAGATTATTTAAAAGCTTCTCACCCTGTAGTATCAACATATAAATGACCGCTTTATCAGCAAAAGAGATCCACATGTAGCTGTTTTTACTATTCTTCAAAATTTCTACCATGAGAATTCCTATGGTTTAGAACTTCATATCTACCAAAACGTATTACAAATGCCACAGATCAAGTCATGTATTGATCTGCTATAAGGTGTGAAATTATATTCTGATTCACACCTTATATATTCATAAGATGAGTAGAAGATTAAAAACAGTGAAAGTGAGTTGTTTACCTTGGAAAGATCCTTATCCATATCAGCCGCCATCTGGTGCGTCCTAGTAATTTGCTCACCTTGAGCATGCAACATATCGAGAGTCTTGGAGGCATCCTCTCTAATATCCTCAGCAATTTTCAGGCAATTGTTCACACTCTTGGTTGTTTCCTCAGACTTATACACTGCATAGTTCTCCAGCTCTTGGACACTTTGGTTCTCAAGCCCTCCTGAATCACGAAAATCATTCTTGTACCTATCTTTTGATTTTCCATCAGTAACTTTGTTTGGAACATTTAGAACAGGTTCAGAAGAAGTTCTTCTTCCTGTCAGATTTCCTTGCTCAGCCGCCTTGGATTCATTATTTGCTTGTGATTTCCTAAAACCAAACATGTTGGATCTGACCAAAAATGGCAAACTTCAGATGGGGAATTGTTGGCTCCGCTAAATGCATAAGAATCAAGAACAGTAAGATAGCTTTCTTCGAAAGTAACAACATATTTATACATGTTTATGACTGATTTCTGACAAAAATGCTCACTTTATCCAAAAACAAGGATCAGTAATAGAAAAACACAAGATTGCATATATATTCAAGAAATGCATTCTCAGAGATCCAAGAAAGAACCTTTCTTGAAAGTCTCAACCAAACTATAAACTGAAACTAAAATCTTTGCAACCCAAAACGAGAAAACTGAACTAATGCAGTTACGTGATTAATAACATGGCATAGAACAATCAACGAAGCCCAGATACAAAAAGGAAACTCTCACTTACAAGTCTCATTTACGAGGAAAGATTATGCAGATAATGACCAGGGACGACAAGATGAGAGGAAAAAATGAAAAAGGGCACCTGTGATCCTGATAAAAGAGTCAAAAGAACTTGTGTTTTTGGACCCCAAATAGAGGTTTGTTTAAGAAACTTGATAATAATAGAATGCTTTGAAAAAATCAAACAAATGGGAGGCAGGAACCACCAGAAAAAAAAAAGAAGAGAAAGTTTCGAGCCGTTAGGATTGTTTTATCCTTTTGCACATTGAATCGATATTGTATGCAGAGTCGTTAAGCGCCAGTTATGGCAGTTGGTTGATCGGTTTGTTATGTTGGGTCGAGGTCCAAGTCACAGCCCAACACGTTACTTTTCTCATTGAAAGCAAGCCTAGCTGGCCTACTCTGTGCATGGACCTTCGTACTATGAATTGGAAGTGAGCTGAAGTCTCAA
>JAOSBO010000001.1:1933681-1947356 GCA_027563915.1 Erythroxylum rotundifolium
TGTGACTGAAATTTACCTGTTGTAGCTACACTTACTCCGTCATTATGCAATGAAATTGAAAATTCTTTGTTTCAGTCAATTCTAGCCCCTTAAAAATTTGACCATTTAGTGCCATGTTAGTGCTATTCATCATAAATTTCTCTTGAAGTCCTTTATTTTCAAATCATAGCCATCTGTAGTTCTTGATGTGTTAAGAGAAATCAAGAATTTGAAAATTAAGAGTTACGAGCATTTATTGCTTCCATGCTCAGGGAGTTCTTTCAGAAACACTTGGGACAAATTCCAGTGATCATGTTTTTACTCTGGTAGAAAGTGTGGTTGAAGGTAGTAGGAGTGGTGGAAATGGCAGAGGTCGTGAGGATCTTCTCGTTGGTGATGAAGAGGGAGAAAACTCTGTAGCCTCCGTTGAGGACCAAATACGCAAGGAAATGACCATCTACGAGGTATCCAATATGATATAAACTTTACATATGATTCTGGACATTCATGTCAGCAAATAATTTAAATTCTGTTGAAACCAGGCTTCTCTATATGGTAGAAGCCATCCTAGGATGAAGCTTGGCTTTTAACTTGAGCCTGGTTTCAGCAGCTGGGATTAGATAGTTAAAACATCATTACCTCTAGCCACCTAAACGACATTTGTTTGGTGTAGAAATTTATCATGGGGATGCTCACAAATTTCAGCAGCATGCCATTGGACCGCATTCATAACACCCTTAAGGTAATTGCAGTGCTAAGATTATGATTAACTTCATTTATATGCCTTATTTGTTTTACCAATTTGTTAAGTTCTGTATATTGGTCCAGATGTTTTGTGTAGCAGATCCTACCTATGATAAGTCACTCCAACAGTTGCAAAGCTTTCTATCAGGTTTAGTTTCTGAAGAGAAATTGGAAATGAGAGACGGAATGTACGCCTTAAAGAAGTAAAAATCGAAGAATTCTGAAGCGAAGTAACAGTGCTTCGGTCATGAGTAGCAAATACTGTGTCAAATGTGCCCATTAGCATCATCTTTTCTATGGGATAGGGAACTTAGAAGATGTCAGTGGCACAGG
Organism: Erythroxylum rotundifolium; assembly: GCA_027563915.1. Taxonomy (NCBI): domain Eukaryota; kingdom Viridiplantae; phylum Streptophyta; class Magnoliopsida; order Malpighiales; family Erythroxylaceae; genus Erythroxylum; species Erythroxylum rotundifolium. The sequence goes on from JAOSBO010000001.1 coordinate 1,934,738, forward strand.
ACCAGTGGAAACCTGTAAAAATTGCTTTGTGAAGATGGAGAACACCTACTTTTTCATCACCAGTTGTACTGGTAGATCAACTGATTGTTGGTATGTATGCTTTACAAGATAAGAAGCCTCTTCCTTTAGGATTTTGTGGATCTCAAATGTGAAGTCAAAGATAACAATCACATTGGCAAATGATTTCCAATTGGATTCTTGTGTGATGTGTGTTTTTCTTATAAAATTTTTTCATAAGATAGGTTATCCACACATAGAATTTTAATAAATACAACATAATAAATTACAAATTTATGATTTCCAATTATTTTTCAAGTGGTTAATTAATTTTTTTAATTAAAAATATGATAAATTGAGTTCCGAGAGGCAAATTCTAATGTACAAGACTCCGCTTTGCAAGGGTCGGGTAGATTCAAGGGTCCGGTAAAGCTATCAATTGTGCGTAATTTTCTTTATATATTTTACAAATAGACTGTTTCTATAATTTGAATATGTGAATTTTTGGTCATAAAAGAATAACTTTATCTATTGCTTCAAATCTCGGTCTCAACTTTTATTTTAAGGTTAATAAATTAAAATGATATTATTTTAGTTTTATTTCAGATTGTGAATTGAACTTTATTGAATTATACGAATTAACAAAGTTGATATTAAACTTACATTTCTTAAAAACTAAATATTTTTAGTATCTGAATATTAATATTATAAAATAAAATAAAGTTACATATTTAAATTATAATTTAACCTTTTATAATCTTATATTCACATTGGATACGGTAACAAAGAGAAGTTGCCGTTACGAAATATGACCGTTACAGTTCACACATATTTGAAGTGAGCAGAGGAGACAAATTCATTGAAGATTACGAGAAACCACACCAGAAAATGGGACAGGACGGCCAAGAACATGTTCCCACGGCGGAGGAGCTCATGCAAGAGCTCAGAATCAAAGCCACGGAGCACCTCATCCGAGAAGAGTGGCAAGACTCCATCCAAGTCTACTCTCGGTTCATCAAACTCTGCCAAGAACAGATCTCAAACACGCACCAACAAGATCAGATAATCAAGCTCCAAAAGTCCCTTTGCTTGGCTCTATCCAACCGCGCCGAATCTCTGTTCCGGCAGAGAGATTTGATTTTGGCACTCAGTGACTGTGACCAAGCATTGGAAATTGATAGTGCCCATGTCAAATCTCTTGTGTGTAAAGGTAAGATCTTGCTCAGCTTCAACAGATACTCTATGGCTTTCGACTGCTTCAAGGCAGCCCTTTTGGATCCACAAGAGAATGCGAACCTCGAAACTTTAAATGGGTATTTGGATAAGTGCAAGAAACTTGAGTTTCAGTCAAAGACTGGATATTTTGATCTCTCCGATTGGGTGCTAAGTGGGTTTCGCGGCAAACCACCGGAGATGGCTGAGTACATTGGGCCAGTGCAGATTAAAAGATCTGAGCTCAGTGGCAGAGGTCTATTTGCAATAAAGAACATCGATGCGGGGACTGTAATGTTGGTGACTAAAGCAATTGCCACTGAGAGAGGGATAGTATCAGCCGGAGGACCCAGTGAGAATGCACAAATGGTCATGTGGAAGAACTTCGTTGATAAAGTTGTTGAATCTGCCATAAAGTGTAAAAGAATTCATCAGTTGATAAGTACGTTATCGGCAGGTGAAGATGGGGACAGTCTTGAAGTGCCTGAAATTAGTCTCTTTAGACCCGAGGCAGAGCTGGACTGCCAATCAGTTGAGAAGCCTGATATGGTCAAGATTTTAAACATATTGGACGTAAATTCACTAGTTGAGGATTCAGTTTCTGCTAAAGTTTTCGGAAAGAATAGTGATTATTATGGTATTGGTTTATGGGTTCTGGCTTCATTCATTAACCATTCATGTAAACCAAATGCCAGGCGCTTGCACGTAGGTGATCACGTAGTGGTTCATGCTTCAAGAGATATTAAGGCAGGTGAAGAGATCACGTTTGCTTATTTTGATGTGTTTTGTCCTTTGGAGAAGCGAAAGGAAATGTCACTGACATGGGGATTTCAATGTGCTTGTAAAAGGTGCAAGTTTGAAGAGGAAGTTTGTTCAAAGCAGGATATGAAGGAGATTGAGATGTTGCTTGAAAGAGGAATAGATGCAGGTAGTGTGGTTTTCAGGCTTGAGGAAAGAATGAGAAGATGGACAGTGAGAGGAAAAGAGAGGGGTTACTTGAGAGCATCATTTTGGAATGCATATGGTGAAGCTTATGGCTCAGAGAAGCTGATAAAGAAGTGGCGAGGACGGATTCCAGCCACTGATGTGGTAGTGGATAGTGTTGTAGATGCTAACGGAAGTGATGATAGGTTACTGAGGTTATTGAGGGAGGAGTTAAGCAGAGGTGGTGCCAATGTCGTGGACACGGAGAAAGCAAAGAAGCTGAGCAGGGGGATTTATGGGAAAGTGGTCAAGAAACAGGCAATGAGATCTCTTCTTGAGCTTGGCAGTCAAGAACAGATGCTATTGAGCTAATAGCAAACACCATTTTCACACTTCCAATTTTTCACTTTTCAGTCTGTTTTTCCTGGACAGATTCTTGTTGTTCTCTCCCTTCTGAATACAAAATTTCACATATACAGTATTTCACATTCCACCGTTTTACATCGTTGTCCACAAAAAGAAAAACCCAATAAGTAGTTTCAATTTACTTAATATGTTACAAACTCTAGTAATTAAACTTGTGCAGATGTTGACAAGCCATGAAATTGTCAAGAAGCAGGCAATAAGGCCTCTGATTGATTTATACTCTTAGCAATACATTTCCGAGTTCAAAGTTCCAGTCTGTTTCCTGAGAAACTTGTTTTTCTATCAACTCTCTTGAATAGAAGTTATGTTCGCAATGCAGCTACTTTTCACATGTTTGTCTACAAGAGTTGAAAAAGAAAACACATTAAGTAGTTTTAATTTACTAATAATTGTATTAATACTACAGAACCAAAATTACAATTCCAATGAAAATTATGACCGAAGGCTCCAAGAGCAACATTTCCAATCTCAAAGAGCAGTCATTCTCACAAGCTTGTTATAAAGAATGTGGTCATCCCGCCCAGTGTTGCTCTCCAACAAAGCACTTTGCACAAGTTCCTGGCAAAGGACATAAAACCATTAGGGAGTTGTGAATTATACCAAGATAAACAGTAGACCATGAAAAATAAGGAAAAAGAAAAAGAACTTCTAACCTTCACATCCCTGTGGGAAAGAAATTTCCCCAAGTTATGGATAATCAATCTCAAGTCTTCCACCTGAAAAGGTAACAAAGAATCAGTTAGCATTGAGAAAGAATTATCAGTTAGAAACCAGGCACTATAGCAAGGCAGCAGTCCCAGTACAAAAGTAAGCTGAAGAATAGTATATCTTACCCTAATGTACCCAGTTCTATTGCGATCAAAGAACCTGAAAGCCTGTTCAATAAATGACAAACGATCAAACCTAAGTTAGAGCAACGAAAAGAATGTTTTAAAGAGTTAGTCTGATGATAGGATCAAAGAACCTGAAAGCCTGTTCAATAAATGAAAAACGATCAAAACTAAGTTAGAGCAACGAAAAGAATGTTTTAAAGAGTTAGTCTGATGATACCTGCAATAGTTCCTTATCAACTACAGTCTCCTTCATGATGGAAGAAGCCTTCTTGCTTCCATCCACGCTAGCTCCCTGCTCTGTAGAAGTGGCATTAGATGTGGTCTTTGCCTCTGCATCTGTACCGTTACTTTTCTTCTTTTCATCTTCACCAGCCTTGTCTTTTGCATCGCTTAACACTGGTTCATGCTCTGTAGCCACATTGGTTGTCTGTTCCTCTTTGTTTATCTGTTTACAGGGTTACCAGATAAAATAAATAAAAGGAAAAAGCTATTGCAGGCGTGTAAAGCAACTTGGTAAATTTGGAAAGATCATCCATCTTAGATTTACAATAGCAGAGTCTATTAACAAATCTCTCAGAAGATCTAAATAATTTCTAAAGAAAATTCTTGCCTCTTTAGAAATATCCTCCCCATGATCCTCCATTTCCTCGTAGTCCTCCTCTGGGTCTTCCTCTGGGTCTTCCTCATCATCAGTCTTGTCTTCCAGCTTTGTTTCATTAACATGAACAGCAGAAGCATCCTCTTTTCTTGCAGTTTCTTGATCCTCTGACTGATTTATGCTCAACATTTCAGAGCCAGCAGAAGTATTTTTCACAGGAAGCTCACTAGTCTTCGGACGCTTTGCTGGTGATTTCTTATCTTCATCCTTCTCTTTGATTTCCTCCCTCTGCCTCTTACGTTGGTTTCTCTTAGTTATGAATTTAATTCGAAGTTTCTGCAAATCATGCCCAAACAAGAAAACATTGCAGAAACGTTTGTCATCACTTTACCCCAATTGACAGTTCAGTTGATTGTATTTTAAAAAAATAAGTTGACAATAGGCAGCTAACCTCGAGAAATGCCAAAATGCGAGAACCCATTTGATATTGAAGCATTTCATAAAATGATTCAGCAAATAAAGAAACCTGTAAAGATAAAGGTTTCCATTAAGTGCCAAAAAGAGGGCACCAAAGCAGGTAAGAGCAAAAATTTCAAACCTCAAAAGTTGTTTCTTCAACATCTTTATCTGAGTATTCCAAGAGCGAGTCCAGTGAAAGTGATGTTGAACGCAACTGTTGTGGTCAAGTAAAAATAAATTATTAACTAAATAAATTGCTGGTGCAGAGAATTTTTACTGTGGAAACATATGCTTGACAGATAAACATACTTTATTTTCTTTGTTGCCCTTTGTTTGCAAAATAAGTCCAGGATGTCTTGGAGCTTCATCAAGCCTTTTGTTTTCTTTTACTTCTTTGTTAGATTTGGTCTTGGACTCATCCTTTCCATTTTTCTCCTTTTTCTCATCCTTCAGTTTTCCATCATCCTTCGGTTTTTCTCTCTTGTCATTATGGTTATGCTTCCCGGAAGCCTTTTTGTCATCAGCCTTAGTCTCAATTTCAGGCCCCGAGCCACTGTCCCTGCTGATATCCTTAGCAGCACTCTGATCTTCTTTAACATCACTGACTTCTATTGTATTTGAATTAGACACACTATCATTGTCCACAATCAGAGAGGTTGACTCATTGTTATTCATCTGAGTCTCAGCAGTTTTAACACTGCCTGCAGTAGCGAGCTTTCTTTTGAGAACTCTCTTGACAATTTTCTTCTTTATTGTTGTTTTGGCATTAGAACCTTGACCAACTGCAGCACCACCGGCATTTGAATTCTCGTTTCCCTTATTTGCAGTAGCATCCATTTCTTTCTCAGGTTCCACCTGAGTCTCTTCATTTTGAGTGGCTTTTTTCACTGGAACCTTTTTTACAATTTTTTTCCTCACAAACGTTTTAACCCCTGAAGGATCAGATAGCAATTTACTTTGCTCACCTGGAATATCAGAAGGCCCAGTTGTTTCTTCAACATGTTTATTATCTAAAGAGTCGTTCTGTTTGCTACCAGCACTTTCGGTATCGGCTATCTTATTGGCAACCTTCTGCTTCACAATCCTTCTTAAAATCTTCTTCTTTCCAGACTTCAAATTTTCAGCTGTCTGGGCACCGCCTGTTTCTCCTTGTTCCTTCGTTGCCTTCTTGGCTTCCTCATTTGTATCAATATCATCTTTAACCCCAAGTTTCTTTTCCTTATCACCATTTTCTGGATTCACATTGCCTTTTATGTCATTTCCACCGTTCTCCTTTTTGTCAACACCAGAGGATTCTGAATCTTTGATTTTTTTTGACCTGTCTTCCCTCTTTGTTTCCTTAAAAGAGTCAGTTCCCCTATCTGATTAACACCCAATATCAATTGTACAGCTAAATATAAGAAAAAACTGTAATATCATGCATGAAAACTGACTGATTTACCTTTCTGATCTTCCTTCTTTTCTTTTAACTTCTGAAACAACATGTAAAATAGATTAGCAAGTTACTAAATTTAGGAAAGGGCAGTACCAGCGGCCCAAGTCATCAAGAGATCTACCAGAAACTAAATGTCAGTGGGGAAAAAATGAAAAATCATGTGCATGACACACCTCTTTGAAGGCTAGTTGGGGCTCTCTCTCCATAACAGCCTTCTTGTGAGCAAGCCACTGTGCTCTCCAAGCGTCCAACGAAGGAAGACATTCAGATAAATCCGGAACAAATAGAACTGTAACTTCCTTATGGCTAAAGAAACCATCCTTGTCAAATCTATCATAATGTATCTGCACACACCAATAACAGTCTACACATATTAGCTATCTTAGTACAGGTCGACTAAACTTACTCATTCATTCAACAAATAAACATGAACAACACAAAATATGCATAGGATACATAAAAAGAAAAAACATGAATAATGGTTCGATTATTTAGAAAATTCTTTTTATGGTTTGGATTCCTATCCAGCATCCTACAACTTGTAAGCTAATGGATTGGAAATGATAAAATTCAAAAACCAACAGAAAAAAAAAAGAACAGAAGAGTTTGTTCAGAAGTGGAAATCATTTTCTGTAGGTGTTTAAAGTTTCAATAAGTAATGCAATTTGTACCAACAGATCTTACTATCCCAAAAAGTAATGTGGCATCAAGTTACAAAAGCAGGACTTATGAAAAATATTTAGTTAGAGATTCCCATAAAAGTATTTTACAATTTGTTTTCTGAAGGAACAAAAGAAAAGGAAATGTTCACTGTTTTAGTTTTACTACATATACTAGGTGGTGCAAGTTTTGGTCTCCATAACATTTACTATGTTCGCAATGACTAAAACACTAAAACCTCAGTTGCTTGCTGGAGATAAAGATGGAGCAAAAATGTCATACAATCACGATATTCTATTCTTGATATGCAATCAGCCTGCACTAGTCACCACAACCAAAACAAATGGATTTGGTGTCCATCACATAAACATTAATATACCATCTGCAAACTAACTGCACATCCAGCTAAGAGATTCTAGTTCATTTCAAAGACAAGAAACAAGTAAAGCCTACCTCAAGAAAGCGATTCCAGGTACGGCAGTTTTGCAAATCAAGCTGAGTGACATCCTTGGCATATCTACAAGCACATATTAGTTTAATTCACCAGAGAAGGCCTCAATAAGCAATATGCTGACTTAAAGAAAGATAGAAAATACACACCTAAGGGCTGTTTGAATTAAAGCAGAATCATCACTGGAGGGGTTACCACCATCAGCAACATCCCATGGACCACCAATAGCCATGAAACTGTGATCTCTTTTTAGAAGAGCAAACCTTAGAAGATTACAGATATGGGGTATGCGATCATCTGAACTTTTATCAGATAACAGCTCTTCCAGAACATTTTTGCTAAGCCCACTCATTAAAATTATCTGAAACCAAGAGACAAAAATATTACACATACACCAGGAAAAAACATTAACCACATGGCCACACTGTGAAGCGTGCTGCAACAAAAGAAAGATAATTAGAAAGGAGTGGGCAACCACAGCACATAGGAGTTGCGATCTTTTACTTTTACAACTGATAAGTTGTCTGACAACTCATAGCCACTCCAAATGTTAGAAAAAAATACGATATATATTTTTGGTTTTGGTTTATAAATACATGTCCTATTCAGTTGTATATTCATGCAACCTTAGCTTCAGAAAATGATCCATCCAATCAATACCTTTTTAAGTAACTTTAGTTTCCACTTGGACATTCCAAATCACTATCTTTTACTCATAGGTAATGAAAGGATGAGAGTCTATTGGGGGCTAATTGGTGCATTAACTATAAAAAGACAGAACACCTAGGTTTTTCACCTTAGTGGTGATGAAATAATATCAATCCACAAGATTCAAATCTTGCTGAGTGCAAAGGAACAAGGGTCACTTGGCTCCAAATGGATTCTTCTTAAGAATTAGGGACACAAGGACGTTTTCAATTGTCAAGGAAGTCAATTTAAAAGCTTCAGAAATGAGCTGTAAACTGTGACAGAAACATGATGCATAGAAATGATTCATAGTTTGAGCATCAGTTGACTTAAACTCTACATAGCTAAATAATAGAACCTTGAAGATGAACTCTAACTCCAAGCAGATATAAAGGAAATGAAGAAAACAACAATCACCCACTTTTGCATTCCAAATTGTTCTTCCATAATCTGATTCTCCAAGTTGTGTGTTCAAGAGTGTATTGGATGGTTCTTTCAGCTCTGCGATACTCTCACCCTCCAAAAAGTCATGCTCAAAGCTGTTCATTTCCACAATTATTGCCAAATTATCTTAGAAACTATTCATACTTATGCGTACAAAATTGAAACACACTCAATAACTGATAATTATCAGTTTACAAATATCGCAGCTACATGGCCGCAGATTCATCAGCAAGCATTTAATGTCTATATCGACAATGAAACAACTCATTGAAAAGAGTAAAAAATATAATAAAAACTCCTAAAGCATGCAACTAATACAAGGAAAAGCAAATACCTAATCGGTGTATTGACCGCAAGATTAAGGTTCCCCTTTGGCCAGTTCACAACAACCTGAGAAAGAAAGTTCATCATTGATAAAGAAATGATCAAGGCATGATTCCCTCAAAAAGGAAAAGAAAAACAAAAAGGAAAAGCTAAGCATAAACCTTGCAAAATTCTGGAGATATAAAGAGTCTGGGGTATCGCTTGTCTATTGACAAATAGTCTCGCTCTGTATCTACCAATCTGGACGTGTAGACCTACATTCAGAAAGCATTGAGTACCCAAATATAAATCAACCAACAACTTGGTACTGTAACTGGATGTAGAGATATGAAGCAGAGAAAGCACAGAAACAAAAGTTATAGTTCCTTTATCTTTCTTGCAAGTATTATTTCTGATTTTGAAAAGCAGCAACAGCCACAGTAGACAACCACCTATCATCAACCCTAGAACATCTTATACTGTGAAATTCCATATCCGGTTCTGTTTGATCCAATCCGGAAAGTCTCAAGAGATAAGCATCATGGTCTCCGAATGATGCAAGCACATAACCCATTGAAACACGGAGAGGTAGAAGAATTTACAAGATGAAAGACCTCATACAAATGGGAATAGACAAGTAAACCAACAGGAAGATAGTGTCAACTTAATGGAAAGAAGAAATCAGATTGATTTCCCATCGAGACTAGGAGTGAAGAGAGCAAAGGAAAACTTTGGAAACAAGATGAACACAGCTATTGGCAGATCAGGGGAAGATGCAAAGCAAAGGAGATCGGTGGAATGGTCAGTGAATTTAAGAGACTGAAGCTATTTAAAGCATAATGCAAAGGGAAAAAGTTCGCATAGAAACAGGAACAGAAAGATTCAAAGTGCAGAGACTACGGCACCTTGAATTCTGAAACTGAACAAGAAAAAAGAACAGAATTTCGAGAGTTAAACATCATGGAATGACAAAGCTCTTGCACTGTTCTGCATTACCTTGCATACATATTCTCTCCTTTTTTCTTTAACAGGTGAATGACGCCTTCAGCATAACAGAACATCAAGTTAGTTGAGAGGCTACAAGAGATACATGAAGCTATATTTTTGAATTTTAGCAGGATGCAAAATGAACATCAAGATCCACCTATGTAAAGCTTCATGCATTGGGGAGTCTCGACGTGATAATTTCACATCCTTGATCAAAGACGAACCGCGACGATCCCTTGAGTGTCTTAACGGAGTTCGTTCCCGCTTGCTTTCAATTTCACGTTTCCGTTCTCGTTCCCTCTCCTCTCGTCGCTTCAAGAGGCGCTCCCTTTCACGTTTTCTTTCCCTTTCCCTTTCCCTTTCTCGTTCACGTTCCCTTTCTCGATCTCGTTCTCGATCTCGTTCTCGTTCACGTTCACGTTCACGATCCCTCTCTCTATCCTTCTCCCTTTCACGTAGAATCTCTCTACGCCGTTCCTCCTCCCTTAGCTCGAACTCCCGAAGATAACCAGCTCTTTCATCCCTACGCTCATCAATTCTTAAATGACTACTACGGTAATCTAACTCAAGAGATGTTCCATGAAGACCTTTTCCCGAGCCATAATCCCGACCAGGAGGCAAGCTAACTCCATAACCAGGATTTGATTTACTTTGAGAGTACAACAGATCATCCAAATTTCTCTGCGGACCTGCTCCTAATATAGATGGAGGATGTTGTCCACCATATGAAGAAGCACTAAGCATCGATGAACCGCGTATATCAGCATCAATTCTTCCTCCATAAGACATAGTATCCTGGGTGGGATGACGATTAGCAGCAGTTCTTGCTGCCAGATAATCAATTTGTCTGCCAGAAACACATGCTACTTAGTGCAACAAAACATATATACCAACTAGCTCAGTTGTGCACAGACTGTCACCATTGTTGACAGGACGAATTTTGGTACAGAGAGGTCAATATCATCCTCTTCTTCAGTCAAAAGAATATATCTGTGACTAACAATCCTATCCGCGACATGCATAAGGTCCATTCAAACACATCAATCATATAGAAAATATTTGAACATTAAATTACCTGGTGCCTCCATCAAGAGAACCAGACTGCATTGACTGAGATTTCAAGAGCTGTTCTTGTCGTAGCAATGATGTCTGATCAATGCGCTCATACCTCTCAGGCTGTTAAGTACAGGTGATAAAACAACATTCAACATTATTATCCTAAGAGTAATAATCGTGCTAGAACACACTTTGTAATACAAATATGTGCAAAACATTAAATGTAGAAGAAATTTCAACGAGGCCAAGAAATATAACCTGATGTTGGCGACCAAAACCAACAGAATCTGCATATCGTGCAGCTGGCTCACTTTGAATGTCTCGTCCCATATAAGAACTCGGTCTATCAACAAATTGTCGTCTTTCAATAGCTGGGTATTCAGTAATCTTCTCCACATATAATGGATCACTTTTATGACTATATCCATGACTTGATGCTGTAACATAGTCACTAGATGTAAATTTAGGAGAATCAGTTACAGCTGACGAGTAGCCACCACGTCCTTCTAAAGTCAGTGATGCACTCCCTTTGCCACTTATTGTAGTAACCTAACGAATAAGATGTAAATTGAAGCTTAGGAAGATTCCCAAAAGGTTAGTGAAAATTCATTAGAATATTAGAATTCCAAGCAAGAAGAGTGTCATTGTTTGAATGGCATCACATAAAGGTTGCAAGTTGAAAGCTTACATTTAAATTTCCACATAAGATTCCAAAGAACAAAAAAATTGCCATGCATGCGTCTTTACGGTTATTGTATCAAACTGAACACGATTTGGGTTTTTCATAAGCATCTTATGTTATGAAGCAAGCAATTTTCAATAAAATTGCAGAGATATAGCAGAAAGTCTGATAAAAGAATAAGCAGAAGCTATGACATGAAAGAAAAATCATCAAAAGGACTTTTTTAAACATTAATATAAAAATCCCTGGCATTAGCATAAACATAAATCCATAAATCCCATTCAACCAACCTGCTGACCACCACTCATGGCAGCTGATCCATAGACAGATCCGTACTGGCCCCCATAATGTGCTGCTGAACCATGGACTCTATATCCGCCAACATCACCTTCCTGAGAACCACCCAAAATTGATGCATGCCTAGAACTCATGGAGTGTTGAGCACCATCTGTACCCCCAACAGAACTCCCAGAATAAGCAGCTCCAAGCTACAACGGCAAATGAGATGTTCTCAGCAATAAACTCAAAGAAAATGATATGTTTTTGCCAAACACCATGTCCTAATGCAATTGAAAGCACCCAACCACTGTTCAAATATCCACCAAAGAGTGTTTGATTAAGAAAAAATAAATTATTCCCGCGAACAACAGTCATAAGAAGATCCAACGCACATCCAACGCCCACGTATGTCTCACAAAACCAGTCACTAGCAAATTACGGCATAAGGGAAGAACGTTTACATGATTATTCAGACCAAAGCAACACATAAAATAAATTATGAGCCTATCTGAAGAGCCAATTCACAAATAGGTTAAATTACTCCGACCCATAGATGTAATACATAAAAATTGGCCAAAAAACGAGGAAAGCTGCAATCTTTTATCTCAACAACAGAAAGAACTTACATTTTGACCATACCCAGATTGCGCACCATACGTTTGCTGTCCATATGCATTACTCCCTCTAGAGGAATACATGCCTACCTACCTGCAATTACAACCATACACAATTCAACCATATCATCTAAACCCAACACGAAACTGGAATCCACAAACACAAAGTGAGGAAATTCACAGCTGAATTTACGTTTAAATTAGGAAAAAGGAAATTAAGCGACACAGCTCATACTCTGGAATTGGCGTCTCTTTAAAACCCTAAAAGATATAATAAGGACTAACCTCAAACGGACAGCTTTATGTATGAAACAAACACGAGTGGCCCCCGGTTCGCGCGATTCGGAACTGAACCGGTTTTTGGGCCACCTTGGGTCAGGTGAAAAAACTTCTGGCCCACTTGATTTTGGGCTTGGGCCTATAAGAATCTGAGCCCTAATTACTTTATATTAGCATTAATAAAGTAAAATATAGGTTTAGTTTAGGAGAGCGGTGGTGGTTGATAACCTACTGAAATCAACCTGTTGAAATGATAAGTCAATAAGTACTTATGTATTTGGGATTGCTGTTTT
>JAOSBO010000001.1:1991997-2002220 GCA_027563915.1 Erythroxylum rotundifolium
TTTTTGTTTGCATTCTTCCCATTTCAAAATCTCTTAGCCACTGAAAGCACTAAAGAATATTTATATGAACCTCTCCAATTTTCTCATTTATTAATTCTAATCTTCTAAGAAAAGTTTGGGGTCCAACATTGTTGTTCACAAATACTATGGATAAAGTATTAGCTAGAAGATTATTCTAACTAAGAAGATCAAATTCCAATCTTCTGTGACAACACAAGTGTTATCATTCTCTCAAAGAATCCAATTTAACAATCAAGGGCAAAGCTTATTGAAGTTAGACATCATTTTATAAGAGACTATGTAAAGAGAGGAATCATCAATCTACAATTTGTTGAGAAAAAATAAAAAATGGGCAAATATCTTCACCAAACCCTTAAGTGAAGACAAATTCAAGGAAGTCAGACGAAATTTGAATGGTAATGTTAAATGACCATTCTTCTAAAACTCTATGACCCAGATGATACGACCTTATGAAGCAGAAAAGTCGTAAGTTCTTAAGAATGAATAGTAATGGTAACTTTCACTCGGTAGTATCATTCGTTTGATTACTTGTGGATCTATCACAGACGTTACAAATGGTAACTTTTCAAAAGTTTTTATAAAAAGAAATTCTCTAATACCTAAAACACTCTACATTCTAGAATTCTCTTAGTAATTGACTTGCTTCTAGGTTGCTCTCAATAAAGACGATTCAATCTTTTGTTCATTAAATCTTTCTTACTTTCATTTCATATTCCTCTTTCAATATCTTCTATATATTAACCTTGCTTCTTTAAGAAAAATACATCTCTGTGTTTAGTGTTTATTCATTACAGATTAGAAGCATGTCAAAATCTCTTATTTATGGGAGACTTGTCGATTTCACTTCTCTGAAGGATGATTGAATGGATATCGAACCTAAGATCAAAGCAATTGGTTGGGAAAATTTCTTCAAAATTTAAGATTCAGTGTATCCAAATGAAGTATATGAGTTCTGGAAGAATGCAAAGGAGGTAGATGACACCTTGATATCAGAGGTAGATAGGTTGACGGTGATTGTCACACAAGAGTCTATTGTGAGGGCAACTGAATGTCCAAATGAAGGACCAAATTTGCTCACCAATACAAAATGGTTTGTTTAGAAGGAAGATGACATCAATCGAAAACTATATGGAATGAGTAATCCAGGAGTCAAGAAGTCTTCAAACCTAATTCCAAAGGCTAGGGTTCTTCATTCAATTCTTCTTCACTTTATTTTACCAAGAGTGGGATCAAAGGATTTTGTGACAATGCATGGTGAACACTGTTTATTTCATCTTCTCACTCACCAATTTATTAATCTTCCATTTTTGATCCTGAAATGCATGATAAAGGTTAAGGTGGATAATAACCAGAAAAGTGGTTCGTTGCCTTACAGTATGCTATTGACAAGATTTTCTAAAGAATCTGGAATACTACTTGATAAAGGAAACAAAGTAAAGTCGAATATTAAGAGTGTTGTCAATGGTTCAACTATTCAGAAAATGGGGATCAAGCCTGAAGCTGAAATAGATAAAGAGTTCACACCTAAAGCACAGTCTAAGGTGGAGGTTTTAATCAGATGAAGCAGGAAAGAAGATGTTTCATCTAGACTACAAGCAAAACCTCAGTGGTCTAGAAGAATCTCAGCAGAAGTAAAAAGTGAACAATCTTCTTATAAGCCACTACAAACTAAGACGATTCCTGATGACCTTACGACAATAAGAACAGAAGAAGTAAAAAACTTTGATTCTTGGTCAAGGTTCTGAAAGTGCAACGGAGCAACAACAACAACAACAACAACAACCTACGAAAGAAATTGGCTTTATCCTTTAGACGCAGTCAATACAATCGTCTGGAGAGACTGAGATAAAAAGGAAGCTAGGGTAGCAGAAGAAGTCTCAACAACAACTTTCTTCCAAGCTAGCAGAATAACTAGAAAAGATGAGACCAACTCAGAAAAGGAAGGTTTCATTGTCTGATGTTCAATAGAAGACACAGACCGTGGAAACATAGCAAGCTACTTATAATCCCTTACAACCAATGAAGAAAGAAGACTTGAAGATGAAAATAATAAAAGAATCAGTGCCTGATCTCAACAAAGGTTCAGTGATCATAAGAGAACTTTCTGTACAGAAAGTTAAGGTTCAAGTTGAACTTGTAACAGTAAGCGATCGGATGATACACTTTCTGAGTCCTGAAGAAAGAAGATTGTATAGTATTTCCTGAGATGAAAAAGGAGAACCATATCCATTGAAGATGATGAAGAGTCCTTACACCATCTATCCCGTGACAATCAGAACAACAAGAAAGATTGTACCAGATTTTCAACCAAGATGTCCAACACTATTACACAGCATAGAAAAAGGAAAGAAGAAGTTCCTTGAGAGACAAGAAGATGATCTCACAAAAAAAGAGATTTGAGTGACGATGAAGAATATAGACGATGTATTTAGTGCAACTCAACCTATAGGCATCTATATTTCACACCACATATCAAGGCCATCAGGAAGTAACTTTGGTGCACCTACTCAAGATGAATGTTTCAAGGTAGTTAGGACAATTTCAGAAGGAAGTTACAAAAGTATCTCAATTGAAGGTATCAATTTCTACTTAGAATCCTTTGTACATCTACTTATTCATTTTAAACCCTTAGGTTTCATTCCTTCAATCAAAGATATTCTACACCTTCTAGGAAAACCAAATTCAAACTACCCAAACCTGATGATCTTGACATTCCTTACCCAACACAATCTTTTCGACTACCCTCTATAAAAATTATTGAATTAGACGACTCAATCAAAAAACCATCTGTCTTTGAATACCTTTATCCACTAAGTGAAAAGATTTAAGACCCTACCATTAATTCGGAGCTCTTGAAGAATTTCATTGATTAGACGGAAGCTAGTCAAAAGTAGAAGGAAGTTCAAGAAGCCTTAACCAAACACATTGAAGAAATAGATACTAAAATTGATGATCTAAGAGACTCAGTGTGTGATCTTCACGAGGAAGTAGAACTTCTACGTGTTTCTACTGAACAAGACCTCAAGATAATCTGCATTGATATTGAAAATATGTTTTCTGAAATTTTGAAGCATATGAAGTGATATTCTTTTTTATTAATAATAAATAGCGGGAGAATAGTGAAAAGAGAGGAATTTTTTTTTTGCTATGAACATTGCATAACTTGCATCAATCGTCTAAATAACGATATCGATTATTTGAATGTTATTTGTCTGAATATTATTACTATTCGCTTTAATAATTCTCTTATCTTCTAATATTTTGATTATTTGTTATCATCAAAAGGGGGGAGATTGTTAAGTCAAGAAGACTTCACTTCTTCTATTGATTTTGATGAAATTCAAATAATAATAATAATAGAAGTGTATGAACTGTTTTGTTGTGTTTATTAAGTGCGTAAACTCATTAGACGATGCACAGTCATAAGAAGATACAGAGACATTAGACGATGCGCAAACATTAGAAGATGCATAGTCATTAGACGATGCACAGTTATTAGAAGATGCACAGTCATTAGAAGATGAACAATCATTAGAAGATGCATAGTCATTAGAGATGTACATTCATAAGACGATACAGAGACATTAGACGATGCACAGACATTAGAGGATGTACAGTCATAAGATGATGTGAAGTTATAAGAAGATGTGAAGATATAAGATGAAACATACAAATCAAATCAAGATGACATAATCTGTAACTACAATTAGTTAGTTGGAGGCAGTTATAAGACTCAACTAACAACAGATCTTTGAAGATTCTACAATTGGTTTTTTTTCAATAAGACTGCTGTCAAATTAGACTATAAATATCAGCATATTCGTAGACAAAACAACTTTTACTAAACATTCACTATACAAAATATCATGAGTGAAAAGAAGAAAGATAGAGATCAAAAACACCTATAGCGTGAGTTTAGAAAAGCTCAAATAGTATCTTTTCTAGTGAAAGGAAGGCTAGAGCCTAAAGAGGATAAGATAGCAGATAAAGAATACTTTGGGAAAGAGATCTAAAGAGGCTCTGAGAGAAGAAATAATACTTGTAAAGTTGAAGAGAAAGTGAAATCTCAGATAAACTCAAGGACTGAATGTAGCCCAAAGGTTAAAGGTGAACCAGTATAAACTGTGATGTCATACTCTCTAACTCTCATCTCTTTAATTTCTATGGTTAGAAGAAAAATATATTATTTCCGTTGTTGTATTACTCTAACAAATTAAATACGTTGTTTTGTAATCGTCAGAGTTTTCAATAAAACCAAAAAGTTTTTAAAGATAACCATTTTAGAGAATTTTACATAATTTAACCCACCTTCTTGTGTAGTTTACATATTATAAGTGATTTCTATATTAACAAGTGATTTACTTCACCATTATCGATGTGCTTACTTAGTTAGAATACAAAACATCACTGATATGAATCCAAATTCACAATATATCTCATCTCAACAATACATCATCAATTTCATACATTTCACACACTCATTTTAGAGTAATTCAATCATCTATCTCAGTCATTCATATCTTCAAGATGTATACAAAGCAACATGTACACATTATTGCATATCTATATATCAACATAATTTGGCAATTATTCCTAATCATTCACATTATACAATTAAAAATACATTGGCAAAAGCATATGCACATGTGACTCCTCAATTCTACCTCAATTATACTCCAATTCCCCATTAATATCATCTCTAATTCTAACTCAAAATTATTCAATTGACAGCTTACAAATCATTGTCATTCATACATCAAAAATCAAAACAAAGAACTATCATTCATTATTATGCATGTAGTCCTGGTTCTTTCTCATTTCAAGAAAAGTCCATTAGCATCTTTCTTTAGCATAAATTTACTTTCATTATACTTTGAATCCCAGTCCAATTCATCAATGTGTCAACCTATAACCCAAGGTTTTCATAGATCAAAAGAAACACATAATAGTATCCTAGTTCATCCAACATATTCCAGCACACTTCATCATCAACATCATATACATTTCATTCCAATTCAATCATCATTATCATTCTATTAAACCATGCCATAAAGATCAGATTTCTACTTACTTGTTAAACGCTAATTCCACCTTAATATATGAAACTAACCTGTCCCTCCATATAGCAAGATGAAGACAACTATGAGCTAGTTCTTTGGCTATTTTGAGAAGGATAAAAGTGTGGTTTTGGTATACAAATTTAGCTAGGTTAAAACCAAACTACATAGATGCAAGATAGGAACAATTTTCGATGGAGATATAAAGTGAAGACAACAAAAACCATATATGCATAAACTTGCTTTATAAGATGCTAGGCGTCTTTATCTTTCAAAGACATATGTCTTTAGGTATGTATGCCTTTTGCCCATTTAATATGTTATCATTTATCTCCTAGGTATTGGTCCACTTGTCATTCAATAATTGATCCATTTGTTAATTAATTACTAGTCCATTTGTCACTCATTTATCTATGCCAAATGCCACTTAATATAGAAGGTTAGTCATCCTAATTTTTCATATACCAATTTATCTTATCACTTGGCATTTTTCCTATTCCAAATGTACATATTAATTTATCAATCTCCCAATTATAACAATTAATTCTAATTCATCAAGTTTCCTCTTAAAGCAAACACACGTAAAAGGGGGGTGAATTGTGTGTGACTTAAGAATTTTTTTGCAAGTTACTATCAATTCATGTAAACTATAAGAACATGCTAAATTTCAACAAAAAGTTTATAAATAGAAGGAGTATGTTAAATTTTAAAACAAAAGGAGCCTATTAACATTTGAAGAAAAAGGGGCTTGTCAATGTTTAAAAGCAAAACGAGCCTGTTAAAAACGAAAGGAGCATATTAGCAAAGGAAACCTCTTGTAATATTAAAACATACGAAGCCTATTCCAAAAGTGAAGGAGCCTCTTGTAAATTGAACACACACACTGTAGTGCAAAAATTTTTAAGTTAAAAAAGAGAGAGAGTGAAATAGTCGATTTATACTGATTGGCTTATAACGAAGCCTATGTTCAGTCCCTAAGTATTTAACTTGAGTATGTCACTATAAAACTCCATGTAGAAAATTTAGTACTTTGATGACAACTACTATCATACTATAGTTTTTTAATGGAATTATTTCACATAATTTAGCCTACTAAAAGCATAGTTGTGGACTACAATTAAAGGCTTAGCTATAGCATGATAATAGTTGCCGTAAGAAGAAAAATGATTACATGACTTTTCTTACCTGTACAAGATATGACAGAGATCATATGTATTTCTAGTTCATGCTTATGAGTATTTGATACTGAATTTATATTCAACATTGTTATAATTTTTAGAGCATATAGGTAGTTATGTAATTAAGGTAGGATTCATTACCTTAAAGTAATTAGGGAGAATGTTATGTTATTCTTAATTAGTATTGATTTAAAAAATCCTTAGCCAAGGTGGAATGACACTTTGTAAATAATTTTCAAAAGTTATTAACTTAATCAATAGCTAATAATAGAGAACTAATATGATTGGACTAAAAAAGAGTAAAATATTAATTCCATGTACAGTCTAATTGGAGCATTGTATGATGAAATGATTGAGTTATATGAAAAACCATGCACAAACGTTTTAGTTAATACCATTTTGACATTCCTAAATATTTGGGTTGTCATGATGTGTTGTTAAACACCAATCTTGATCTATGATTAAAAATTGTTTAATTGGAGAATTAAAGATAAAATAAAAGGAGTTTTAATTTATCTAATTCTAACTTTGAATTAGAATTATAATTTATAATAATTGCCAACATATTGGGGAGCCTAATGGCTCACATATAAAGAACAAGCTATAGAGAGAAAAGTTATTTTTATCAAGTTGGACTTGTTTGTAAAGTTTGGGAAACTTTAAGATTAAATATGTGATATTTAATAAATATGGATCAATATAAAATATTGGATCTTATTTGAGCTTAATTGGTATTTAATTAGAATTATTTGTAATTCCAATTAAATTTTAATTTAGTTTCAATTAAATTACTATGATGTCCAAAATTATTATAAATATGTTTAAGCTCTAATGGAACCAACACTTTTTGGTTAATACTTTTTGTGAGAATTACAAAGTTCTTTAAACCTATTTTGAAGATACATTTAGAAGTCGGACGGTTGCGTGGTTGTAGTGGTTTAGATGGATTAGTTTCAAAAACTATTCGATGGATACGACAATAATAGATCAGGCTTCAAAATAAGGTACGAATTAAGATTCAGCCTTTGTTATGAATTATGTGTTAATAGTTTTATAGAATTAAAATGATCTTGTTTTTTATGAAATCAAAATATGAAAAGTTTTGCAATTATTCCGCTATAGCCGAGATTTGATCCTATCCTAGTTTTCTAATAAAAAGTTGGTATCTATTGGTGCATTAAGTTGGAGGATTTTTCAGATACTCTACTAAGGCTAAAAAATAATAAAAACATTCCTAAAGGTGACCTTATTGCCTACTTAATTAGACTTGGAACATGCGTATAAGTTATCAGAAATACAAAGAATGAATCATTAGGCATGTATGTCCTGATTTTGATGAGAAGAATAGTTATAGAACTTACTAGTTCTAGATAAGGTTATTTGATCAACCCAAAGTCAAGCCCAATATTAAATGTTCATTTGGGCTTCTAAATAAAATAAGCCCAACATTCAATCATGGGCTTTAAAAACTCTTTTTATATTTCTTGCTTTACTTGATAACCTTCCTAAAATTCAAATGGGGAATATAATTGGACTTATATAATTCAAGCTCTAATAAGCCTAGAACTAATTTAGTCTTATTAGAATTAATTCTAGCTTATTAACCAAATGTCATTCTACTAAAGAAAATTGGTTGAACTCTTGAATTACTAAGTATTATAAGAATACATGTTTCAAATAATATGTCCAATTGGAATATTATAACCATCCACTCTATAAATGGTAAAATTACCGTTTTGCCTTTATGTTGGTTTTTCCTTCTAGATGTCCGGTTTTACTCTATATGGTGATTAACACACAAGATCTTCTCTTAGTGTTAAAACTTGATGGGTAGCTAGTCCATCAAACTACTGGTGCCAGTTTAATCACCAAACTCCGTAAAAACATTTAAAAGTGATGATATCACTATAAATTCTTATTTAAGTGAATGTTCCCTGATACATGTTTCAATTAATAATTCCAACATGCAAACACTGAATTTAATAATTTATACAAATCCATTATGATCATATCAAGAATTATAATGAAGCACATATGAGTTCACCACTCATCAAGATTGTGGTTCGTAATAATAGAATGCTAAGGAGTATGTTTTAAGATTAAAGTAACTACCCACTTTATTCTTAAAAACATACTTGATTCCATATTTATTTAATAGTACCATTATCGACAGTCAACTACTGTCGTGATATGAAACTTATCATTCCCTTGAAGTAAACTCTTTTACTTACACAAAGATAAAACACAACACTGCAATCCAAACCATAATCAAGTGACCAACTTGATTATTCAACTGTGAATCAACTAATTTATATGCTAATAATATACATGTTTCCTATACATCTTCATGTATATGTATATTACTTATAAAAGAATCTTGGTACCTTATGACTAGATATATAATTCTTATACAAATAAAACCAAACTCTTTTGTTTTATTAATAGTAAATATTTTCATTACAAAAGTAACTAGAAGAAAATTAAGTTATATGTAAATACACTTACTTTCCAGGGCACTATATTTACATAACTCCAACAATCTCCCATTTTCCCTAAAACAAGTTTGACATATCCCTCATTCCTATCCCTGCTATGTGACCCTCAGAACTATTTTAAGACAACTTCTTCAAAAATAAATCAACAAGGTTTTGCTCCGTGGGAATCTTTACCACATTCAGCTCACCACGTTGTATTATCTCCTTTATGAGAAGATACTTTCTCTCAATGTGTTTGGAAGCTTTATCATTCCGAGGTTCTTTAGAATTAGCCACTGTCCCACTATAATCATAATAAAGTGTAATGGCCCTTTCTACCTCAAGAACCACCTCCAAATCATTCAGGAACTTACAGAGCCAGACTACTTCTTTTGTTGCTTCACAAGCAACAACATACTCAGCCTCCATAGTGTTGGATTTATGTAAATATAGTGCCCTGGAAAGCAAATGCATTTACATGTACCTTAATCTTCTTGAGTTACAGTTTTGTAATGGAAATATTTATCATTAATAAAATAAAAGAGTTTGCTTCTAATGAGCATTATACATCTAGTCATAAGGTACCAAGATTCTTTTGTAAGTAATATACATATATATAGAGATGTATGGGAAACAAGTATATTATTAGAATCCAAATTAATGGATTCATAGTTAAATAATCAACTTGGTTGCTTGATTATGGTTTATAATGTAGTGTTGTAATTTATCTCCGAATAAGTAAAGGAGTTTACTTCAAGGGAATGATTAGTTTCATATCATGATAATAGTTGACTATTGATAATGGCATTATTAAATGAATTTGGAATCAAGTATGTTTTCAAGAATAAAGTGGATCGTTACGTTAATCTTAAAAAGCGTTCACTTATTATAAACCACAATCTTGATGAGTGGTGAACTCGTACGTGTTTCATTATAATTCTTGATATGATCGGAATGGATTTTTACAGAGTATTAATCTAGTGTCTGAATGTTGGAATTATTAATTGAAACATGTATCAAGGAACATTGACTCAAATAAAGAGTTTATAGTGATATCTTCACTTCTAGATGCTTTAAGGAGATTTGGTGATTAAACTGGCACTAGTAGTTTGAGAGACTTGCTTCCCATCAAGTCTTAACTGGGACCAGTGAAAAAATGTTGAGGTAAAGGTTTCGGTGTATCCTTTTGTGTATTGGCATAGTTTCGATTTTGTGAAAACAAATATGCTGGAATTTTGTTTCAATGAATCTAGTTTTGGCTTTTAATGTAAAAACAAGTGATGGATTTTTGTTTCAAGGAATCAAGTTTCGGTTTTGATAAAATACTAAGTGCTGGTTTTTTGTTTTAACGGAATGAGTTTCGGTTTTAATGAAAACAAGTGTTGGAATTTTTTGTCATGACAAAGATTCAGTTTTATGAAAATCTAGTGCTGGAATTTTTATTTTCAAAGTGACAAAATTCGATTTTTATAAATTCCATTACATTTTATTTA
>JAOSBO010000001.1:2014900-2031029 GCA_027563915.1 Erythroxylum rotundifolium
ACTCATAGGCCTATATTCAATTGTTTTCAATTACCTGACCCATGAGTTAATCCCAAATCTAGATTCAAGTAGACTCAAGATCTAATTTTAAAAAATGTTATTTTACACTTTTAATTTTAAAAATATGTTATTTTACACTTTTAAGTTTAAAAATATTTTTAAAAATTAATAGGACTAACACATAGTCCGACCCATTGTCTTTCCTATTAATAGTTGGTAATGGTTGCTGTATGTGATTAATCATAAGTCATAACATACCTTACATCTTTGTACATTGGAGGTTAAAAGTGACAGAAACTTTTGGAAAGTTTGCATTTGTACTTGTCCTATCTCATGTCTTATGCTATCTTATGTCTTATGCCAAATGATTCACATGGAAAAATATGGTCTGCAGAATATGAATTTTAATGTGTATAAAAATGTGTTTGAAGGCTAAAGTTCACAAAAATATGTATATATAAAGTCGGGAGTCTCAAAATATTACATAAGATTGAAATAAGCATGGATATCTCAGTGAGTATAAAAGTAATAACTATTGTTTAAAATCATTTTTAATCTATTGATAATTTCGTTAAAATATTAATTTTCATTTTTTTAGATCTCCTCAAACTTGATCATCGAATACAAGATGTTAAAAATATTTGGATACTTATTTTTATTGGTTTATTGAAAGAACATATCAAGCCCGGTAATAGAAAGTTTTATCTTGATAATCCATCCATGCATTGAATGTGGCTTTTCTTTTTGTAATAATCTTGAATTTTTTATCCTCGTTAGTTTTTCGTCAAGTGTGCACACACAAAATTTTCTAACTTTTTTTAAATATAACTTTGTCAACAATTTCAAATAACTTTTAAGAAATGCCTTAGCCAAAATAAACATGAATGTTGATGGATTCAATTCTTTGTAACTTGCTCTAGAAAACCAACAAGAATTCAATGGATATTTGCTTAACTCCCTTAACTATGCTATTTGAAATGGACAATGATTTGGTTTCTATTATGAAATTTTCTATGACTTATTAAGAATGCATGATTTGCTATGATTTTGTTTATAAATTTCACCATATTTAAGACAATCTTAACATATAACTTTTCTTAATAATTACTTAACACTGTTATCTAACGTTAGTTTTGCTTTTTTTCTCCTGCTCTTGTTACTATTTATCTTACCTCCCTACCTAAATATACTTCCACATATATCTGCTATACTACGAATATATAACAAACAAAATATAGATATTATCCAAGTAAATTTTATTTTGCACATTTTACTTCAGCTGGGCATTATAGTTTTGAAGAACTCACTGCACAATTGCGCAGTGACCACCTGCTAGTATCTTTTAATAAGATTGTACATCCAACAAAACATCCTCATCTCCATCACCACTAACTTATGAGCGTACACATGTTTGATGGGCCAACACTTGCTCCATAGAGTATGGTCGAATTTACCTTTGAGCTTGAGTGACATATTCTTGTCAAATGAATCTCTTTATGCACTTCTCCATTTAAGCCACCCTAATATGATACGGTGAACAATATTGAGTTATAGTTTGTTAATCTTGACAAGCGTGCAATTAACAATCACATATCACATATACAATCTGAATAACAGATAAAATAAATATGAGCTCCTCCTTTTCCTTCTGGTTCATAATTGAAGTCAAACCTAACTTATTCCCACTCATAAATGACTTCACACTTCGATTATTTAAGCCCCCCATTAACAATTGAAAACTTTCAACAACAATTTTTGGTTATAAATACAACTCTTCAATTCATGCTCGTATGTGTGGAAACCCCTGAGGTTAAGTCTAAAACTCCCCATGGCACACTATAATGAACACCAAGTAAAGAGAGGTCCACAAATTAAAACAACATCACAACCCTATCCATAACATATTGCAGACAAGTTTTATCCGATGTGTTATGATAACAAAATCAAAAGCCTAATTATATTGATTTTGAGAACATTTGGCCAAAGTCATACTACTAAATTCACTACCACTAAAATTCAAGCTACCACCATTAATGCCCCATATTTATATGATGGATTCATGTGATCAAACTGTATAATTGGAAAAAATAATAGACCTATATGGGGAATCAGAAATTGTAAGGTGTTGAACTTTCTGGTCCACTTTGATAAGCCCAATAAAGGAATAAAAAAATTGGTAATTATAAGTAGTTAAAAAACCAATTCAAGAATCACTTTATCGATGACCGATATAGACCTTGCAAAACGGTGAATTTGTTTAAGATAATAAAAATTGAAGAAACCTCATGAGATCATACTAAAGGATTCAATATGGAAGTTAAACAAATAATCAATCTCAATACCTTCATTTGTAGATATTGCTTTTGAGAAATGGTTGAAATGATACTAGTCCTTATAGATGGACATGGCACATATCTTCGAGAATGTACAAGAGTGGGCCATAAGGTATATCAACCTAGAGGAAGCTGAGTTATTTGTAGATAAATCGAATAGATCCCTAAAGCGTATACAACACATTAGACTTAAGAGCAATATGTATTGTAAATTATAGAAAAATATATCAATAGATTTGATTAGGAAAGTTGAACAAGAGAGTGTTTATAAATAGAGGAGCAAGCTTAGAGGATGAGCATAAGTGAAATTTCTCCCTTTAAATGCATCCATAAATCACCATTCTAAATTTCATAAGAGAATAAGATCTAGCAATTCCTCCTCAACCTATGCTAATTGAGGAGAAATCAACTAAAAGCTACTATACAATCGATTAGGACTATAACCTTGACATTGAAGATTATAAGAACCATATAAGAACTTTTAAGAACCTCTTACAAAGAGGAAATTTGATTCAATTTCTTAGAAGAAGTAAAGATACCTTCTTATAAAGGCATCAGTCATAAGGATAAGATTAGGCAATAGCAAGGCACATGTCTAAAACAGATCATAAAAATATATAGCACATTAGACATTAGAGCAATAACTATTATAACTTGAAGAAAAATATATTGATAGATTTGATTAGGGAAGCATAACAAGAGAGTGGCTATAAATAGAAGGGCAAGCTTGAAAGACAAGCAGAAGCGAAATTTCTCCCTCTAAATGCATCCACAGATCACCATCCTTAACTTTATAAGAGAACAAGATATAACAATTCCTCATTGACCTATGCTAATGGGGAAGCAATCAACTAAAACCACTATATATTACATTATAATTACAACCATAACACTAAAGATTATAAGAAACCTATATGGCCATCGAAAATCTCCTATAAAGAGGAAATTTGGTTAAATTTCTTTGAAGATGTAAAGGAACCTTCCTATAGAGGCGTTGGTCATGAGATGAGCTCAAACAGTGTTAAAGCCTTATTGTATAGAACTATGATTATAGATTAAATAGGATTTTTAATACCACTTCTTTTCGTATAACAACTTATTTATTTATTTTTATCACTGCTAGTTTTTCTTTTTTGAGCTCTCATTCTCCTCTTTTTCTCTCACTACCAATTCTGTTTCTTTTGAACTCTCACCCTTACTCACGTTCTTTTCTCTCTCTTTTTAATCTCAATTAGTTCTTAGCAACCTACTTAGGAGTTAAAGGTATAAAAGTAATATGTTTATTGTGCCTTGTAAATGTATACTTATTTTGAAGTCGTCATAATCATATTGTCATGGTCTTCCCATCAATATGTGACCAATTTGTATACGTATGATATCACATAATATTTTATCCTTATACTTCCCATTAGAGAATGCCACTAACATCTTACCCTCAATAGTATATTTCATACCCTCAACACTTCAATCCTCCACTAACGGTATAATCTTATTTTCCTCTGAATAATTCTCATCACCAACTCTTCATCATCTCTTATGGTCATAACCCTCTTATTTGGTAATTGGCGACATGTCATATTCTACAAAAACGCTTAAAACTTTACTTAGAAAGGATTAATAATCAATCTTACATTTACCCTCGTTATAAACACACTCTTTAAGCTTAGATGGCTTCACTTTTACTTTAGAAAGACTTATATCATGCTTTCTCCAATCAAACCTCTAAGTTACAAGTACAATAGGGTGCTTTGGCTTTATATTTTAGTTACCTCTTCACCTTTATTCCTATATATAACGTCTCATCCGAATTGATATAGCGTTTTAATTCCACTACATTGGTTATATCTTTATTAAACTTATTCAAGAATCTGGTCATATTCATTTCTTTGTCCTCCACTAAATTAGATTATATTATGAATATTTTTATTTGCTTATGATAATCTTCCACGTCTTTTGATCCTTGGGTAAGACTTTACATCCTTTAATACAAATCCTCGTAATAATGGCTTGCCACAAATCTCTCCCTCATAAGAGCCTTCAACTTATTTCAATTCTTTATCAATCACTCATAATTTTTTCTTCTATTATTAACCATTTGATTCGACTGAATGATGGCATAATCAGTAAACTCTACTACCACTAGCTTTACCTTCTTTTTCATATAGTAACTATGATAGTCAAAGATCAATGTTATATTTTTCTTCCACTTTAATTAAGTTTTGAGATTATTTATATTCATAAAGGAAGGTGTGGTCATCTTGATGTTGCATAGATTCTTATGCACTATTTCTTAAACTCTAGGCTCCCTTCGTTGCTCTCAATCACACCAAGCTTCTTTCAAAGCTCTAAACTTATTCCCTTCAATCTTAAATGTAAAGTCAACATCATTAATACTTAATTCATCATTCTCCTTATAAAACTCAACTGGAGTTATTGGATTACATCTGTTGTGCCTTCTCTTATTATGGACTTGAGGTTGTCATTTCCCTTATAATTTAGCAATTTGTTGTGACTGCTTCGCCAATGTATCCTTTACCTTAGCATACATCATATTCAATCTTTCAAACTATTATTACATAACTTGAATAGAGTACAAGTTGTCTTTCTCTGCATTTAGTGATGAAACCCATTTAGAAGATATATTTGAAACTTGAAAGAAAAGTTGTAAAGAAAATTTTCTCAATTACTCCTTTACATGTATACTTTTAAACTTGAAAATATTATACATAATGCTAATATCATACTTTCTTGCCTTTTCTCACTTTTTGACTTCTTTACAAGTTATTCAGGGAATTAAACAAGCTTAAATAAGAGTTCAACCTTCTAAAGTCTAAAAGCCCAAGAGTTAATGGTTAATAAGAGAAATTAAATTATGAGTTAAGAAAAAAATATGGAAATAAAACAAGGAAGGGCTAGTAAGAATTTCAAAATGTATTTGGAATGATTATTTGAGGCCACCATTCTTATACTACTTTTTTTCTCTCTCTTTTCATTTATTTTGTTTTCTTTTGTTTTCTTTTCTTTTACTTTCTTTGATAACTTGATAATGTAAACAATAAGGTTTTAGACCATATTGATTTGAACAGCATGAAACAAGGAATTGAACAAAGAGAATCTCTAGCACAAGAAGATATATAGACAAATCCTAAAAATAGGAAGATGATAGAATTCTAATTTTTATTGAAACTTTATAGATAAGAATACAAAAGAATAAAACAAAAAGGAATCATGAGAAACATGATTTTCTCTCTTTTTTGACAAAGAAATCAACTGGAATTTAAACAATATGAAAGTAAAGAAGAAAGGATAACTATCCCTAATTTAAAGTCAAACGTTAATACATCTTATATGAACACACCTAGGATTTTGAGACCTAGCGAATTCATAAATAAGTTTGAACTAAATCCAAGTAAGCTAAATCAAATATATGAAAGGAAATTGGTCGTTGATTATAAGAAGCCAACAATCAAATTCATTAAGTAAGTGGAGGCCATAAAGAAAGAATTCTTTGGTAAGTTTGAAGTTTGATGAAGAATAAGAAAAAGAAGAACTCATAGTTCTTAATAAACCAAGATGTCAAAAACTACTTAAAGTTATATAGGAACATATCTTAAACACTAATTTAAAAATTATAGTTTAAAGTCGGTACAACATGGGACACACCTGTATATCATATTATGATGGTTTCAGAAATATTAATGCTAATAGGCATAATCAAGATATACCAGCGGACAAGATTGTAGATCCTTTTATAACTTTGTGAATTTGGTTACAATTTAAGACATCCGAATAGCTAAGACTATTAATTCTTTTATAACTTAATGAAATTGGACATGATATGAGATATGCCTATGATTGAGACCATATCTCACAACTAAATTTCTCATAAAGTTACACAAACTAATACATGATCATGTTGGAGGTCGTGTTCAAATCGAAGTTTTCTCCAACCTTAGATTGAATCAAGATAAATAATAATAGATCTTCTTGTAGGTCTAACAAGCCTTTTAAATTATTTCTTAAAGTGCTCTTTATAACTAGTTAACATTAATGTATTAAATCAACCATTTAAAGTCTCGTTAACCCTTTTACTCCTAACTCTTATAGCCGATCCACTAGCATAAGCATTGGATCCCTAAGTGATTATCCAGATATGAGACATGAGTTTATAACTACGAGACGTAGGCACTCATCGAGATGTTCCCTCAAAGGTGTGGGATAATCACCCCAACACTGAGACTTTAAAATAAATCAAATCTTATATAGCTCATCATAGGCCTTCTAGTGTGTAGTTGGCTTGATCAAACAAGAGAATGAACTAGAGGCAAATGCAAAAAGAGTTGTCTTATTAAGATAAAATTACCAAAACCTTATAATGCAACATCCAATAGTGGATCTTGCTACAAAATGAAATAAGTTTGTAAAAACACATTTGTAAGACTATTAATAATTCATCTCAATACATGACAAATGTTCGAAAAACAAATCTCTGAACTACAACTAACCTTTCTAGTTTGAAGATAACAAAAAACTTAAGAGGTAAAATTAATCTATTTAATCACAACAAAAATGTGGACAAAATTTTTAAGATAATATTTTCAAGAAATCTTGATTCTTAGGTATATTTATGGGTGATATCCAAAACTCACAATTAGTTTTTGACCTTAAAGTAGATATGAGGTCAAAATTTAATAGATAAATAATATATACAAAAATGTGTCTAAAAGCTAATGCTCAATAAGAAACCTATAAAGCCAAGAGTCTATCATTACACAAGATTGAGATGAATGTCACGATCTCACAAGTTGATATTAATTATAAAATAATCATTATTCTTAAAAATGAGATAAGTTTTCACCAACTTGTTTATTTCACTAAAATATTTTTGTTTCTCTAACTCTTATTGACTTGAGCATTAAATTGCAAAAGTTGAAAAATATTTCAATACTTTTACACTATAAGAGTACATTAAGGCCACTAACAAGCCTTCATGCCTAAACCTTCAAACAAGTCCAAATATTTAAAGCTCATAATTATTAACTTTTAGGGTGTGCGCTTTTCTCATGCCACCATTTATTAATCAAATGTTATTATGAACATATCAAAAAATGATTGACTGGGAAGCTGGTTTCCATTACTATCAATTCAAATTTCAATTTTTTATTACATCTTTTAAGCTTTCCAATGTACTTAATAGCAAGAAATGATCACTGGTGATTTTTTTTTAAAATGATACGATGAATCAAATCTTTTTTATCTTTTGCATGTGTTTAGAGATCAATTTGCTCAAGAAATTACTTAAACAAAATTGCTTTAGAATTTAAAGGAAAATATATTTTAAGAGCAAGGAATCTAATGATATATTATTATTGAACATGATAGTGGTTATAAAGATCTACTTAGACACCAAACTTATACCAACGCCCACTTATTTGGACAACAATCTCACTTAGGTCCGTTTAAATAAGACTCAACTTTCCCACATGATCATCGATCAACAACCTTGTTCTCAAAAACCTCACTACCTTCACAGTGTTTAACTCTACACTCGAGTAAAAATACTACGTAAATAATGGATAATCAAAGATAACAATAAACATGTAAGATCTATGATAAAAATCAACCTTTATTACTTCCTCAAAAGTATAAAATAAATGCTCTCTCTCAATGTGTTCCTTTTCCCTCCATTTATGTTCTCAGGAGTAAGACTAAAATAAATTATTTATAGACACCTCTGGCTTTACAATTCAAAATTTTAATTGAACTGAACTAATTAAATCACTAATATGCTTATCAGATTATATCGCACTAACTAATTGGATGACATACCCATCCAAATAAGACTCTATTTGATAGCTAGGATTTAACTACATCACAAATAATAAGATAAAATATTACATTTAATGAAGAAATATACATCTATATTTATAAAGAACTCCATTATCTTTAGATGATACTCCTACATGGTCTTTATCTTCTAGAGATGATATTTATCTACTATGATCTTATCTTTAACATCATCTAAGTTCTCCCTCTGATTTTTATCCATTGGTAATGAGTTATCCAAGCCCAAAGCCTTTTATAGCACATTTATTTGCTTTAATGCTTACCTATTTGAAATATATTGGTCATTGTCTATCTATTTGAGCACATATTAAGTCCTCAAAGCTCTCACATGTCTCTCTTATGCATGTGATCCAACTAACCTTCAACCTGAGGTTCATCTCAAGCTATCTTTTGGTTTTATATTTGAATTTTGCATACCATCAAAGATTTTTACCAATATGCACCAACGCATTTCATGCTCGCTTACTTTTGAGCTTTTATTAACAATGCTTATTTTTCTTACCTACTAGCAAGTCTTTGTCTTATTCTATCATCTAAAGTGTCAAACACTAGTCAAGGCTCATCAATGCTTGCACGATTCTACAATTAGGATTTAAGGGTATAACAAACCACTCCCACCGAATGAACTCAATGCCCTCGTCAAAATAATTCATGGGCGCTCCTTCAAACACTGTTCCCTCAAAAACTTCTTAGTCATTGGCACATCTCTAACGTACCATTTTTCCTCTATGTTAAGTTTGTCCTTGCTTTTGTTTAGATACTCCTTCACAAGGTCCATTACACCTAACATAACATAATTGTTGAGGTAGATTTCTTTCGTCAAGTCATCTCCTCCTTTTCTTAATCCTTCTTAACTATAGGTTCATTTTTATCCTCACCCACCTTCTGTTTTGGAAATTCACGAGCAAAGTGAAGTCCTTCATAAATGAAACAAGCAATATCCTGTTTATTTTTTTTAGACTTACATTGAGCATATTTACATACCTTCTCCTTGTCTTTCTCTAAGCCATTCCATATTCCACCATTCTTTTTTCCCTTGTTGCTAGTTCAAATTGATGGTGACATTTGGAAATCCACCAAAGCATTTGCAGCTACTATCACTCTTAAGAGGTCTTTCAAGTTTTTTTTTTTCTGAAGCTCTACTTGTTCCTAACTTTGCAAGCCGCTTATGAAGTTGAAAAACTTGTCTTCCTCAGACATGTTCTGCACATTCAACATCAAAGATGTTTATTACTGAACAATTTTTATCTCTAATAAAACTTTAATACTTGTAAGTATACAGATCGTAACTTATAGTATCGAAAGGTATCATCCCATGAGGAACTAGCCAAAACGAGTTAAACCTTACTTTGTTTAAGGTATAAAATATGATATGAGCGAAAAATAATAATAGAAATTAAAGTAATTAAATAAAATCAAGCCAATAACAAATAATAAGTGACCTACCAAATTAATGTGAGGCTAATCAAGGATGAATGCTTAAGATTTAGTCTTTTATTATTCTTCTCCTTTAATTATTATTGAACCAATTATAAGTTGATCCTAGATTTTCTACGGGATTAATTACTCTCTCTTAAGACCTAATCAATTAACCCTAGTTAAATACAAAAATTCAGATTTTAGAACCTCTCAATTTACAAAACTTTCCTAACATTTTCAACTAAATTTGACGTTATTTATTGGATAATTAAGTTATAATACCAGATCTCTCTTCGAATGATAGTTGATTTGATAATCACATGACTTATTAAACTACCAACTCTCATTATGCAATTTAATCATATTACTTTTGACTCACTCTTTCAATTTATTGTTAAAGTATGAAATGCACAATTGTCACAACGTCAGAATTTTTTATTGAATCAATAATAATCAAGTTCACAAAATAAATTTGAAATAAACCCTAATCTGGAAATTAGAACTTCATGAATGTAATAAACATCTAATAATTCAGTTTACACATCAAGTTTAATGAAAGTAACAAAAGGAAAGAAAGAAAAATTCTGTTTGGAGCTTGATCTGGAAAGTTGGAATTCTGGACATTCTTCTTGATCTCCCTTGTTTTATCCATAAGATGGTCGCTGCCTTTTTTAGGCTTCATAAGGTTCTTAAATAGTCTTAGAGGGTCTTGGAAATGTAACTAAGGTTTCACCCTTTGATTGGTTCCAAAAATACCCCAAACCCTAAAATAGATGGAAAAAGTCGCGTTTGGGAAGCCTCTATCACAATTGTGCATATGAAGTCACAATTGTGACTCTATGAATTTGCTCTTTGTTACAATTGTACATATGGGGTCATAATCGTGACTCTGGGTAAATATATTCTGGTACAACCTTAACATAGGAATCACAATCATGACCTAGCCCATGCAACTCCATTCACATCCAAATCTCTTGTTCTTGACCTATCTGATTTCCAACACTAACAAACGCACCAAACACCTCAAGAAACACATAATTAAGAATAAAAACATGCTCCAAACCACATAAACACTTAAAATAAAAATAGACACTTATATTAACATAATTATAAGCTTATAAACACAATAATCATCTAATAAACACCTAAAAACACACTAAAACACTTATCAAAATATAGTATCAATTACACCTATCATGAATTTCACCATCTTGCTTCAACCTC
Source organism: Erythroxylum rotundifolium (assembly GCA_027563915.1). NCBI lineage: Eukaryota > Viridiplantae > Streptophyta > Magnoliopsida > Malpighiales > Erythroxylaceae > Erythroxylum > Erythroxylum rotundifolium. The sequence goes on from JAOSBO010000001.1 coordinate 2,025,724, forward strand.
TTTAAAGTTTCCCTTACTAACCATGAAGTATTGTTAGGAAGAAACTAGTCTCTTAGCTCCTTCTTCATAGTCTCCCAAGTATCAATGGGAGGTCTGTCAGCATTGATGCCTTTAGAGGTTATCATTCTCTACTATAACTTTACATCATGCACCAAATACACAGTGATGATGTCATCAAAGGTTCTCATTCTCTACTCTAGCTTTGCATCGTCCACCTAATTCATCACTATGACTGACACCTTCTTCGAATCAAACACCTTTGCGGCTGCATAGTATTGCTCTATATTAAACAAAAATCAAATTCCTTGGCACTCCATTTGTCATCGAAAACTTAGGGCTCTCACACCTTCATCAAAACGCTTTCAGTAGGTCCATCATCCTGTGATATAATAGCATGCCTTAGGATCATTATCTCCAATCTAGAATACTCTTGTGTTTTCATCAAGCCCACTATTTAATGCTACAATTGTCAGATCTGTACGTTCAAAACCTCGAACTGAGATTAATAGGAAATGACTTCTTCTTCCCCTAAAAGAATTGGTGCCATGAGTGTCTCCGCTCTGTTGACACACTCTGTCAAATTGCTGCCTCTCGTCATATCGATATTTTGGCTTTGAACTGTTTAAGCAAGACTTGGTCTTCCCACGTGATCGTCAACTAACAAAACTTTATTTTCGAACATCTCACAAATCTCATAGTATTTAACTCTTACACTCGAGTAAAAGTACTACGTAAAAAATGGATAATAAAAAAATAAACTTATAAAAGCTACAATAAAATCAACATTTATTACTTCTTTAAAAGTATACAAAGGAATGTTATTTCTCAATGTATTCCCCTCTCCTTTAGCTTGGTTCTCGAAAGCAAGACTCAAAATAAGATATATGTAAGCATCTCTAGCTTTACAATTAAAATCCTAATTAAACTAAACTAACCAGATAACCTTTATCCTTATCAAATTACATTAGACTAATTAATTGAATAACAACTTTATCTAAATAGGATGTTATCTAATAGGATTTGCTACATTATAACTAACAAGATAAGAGATTATATTTGATTACGAAAGATACATCCATTTCTACAAAGAACTCTACTATCTCCGGATTATCCTCCAACTGATATATATCTACTGTGACGTTACCTATCACATCATCTAAAATCTCTCTTTGATTTCTATCTGTTGATAATAAGTCATCCAAGTCCAAAGTCTTTCATTGTACACTAGTCCGATGCAATGCTTACCCATTTCAAGTTCATTAGTTATAGCCCATCTATTTGAGCACACATTAAGTCCTTAAAACTCTCACATATCTTCCTCATATATGTGATCCAGGTAAACTTCAACTGATGTCCATCTCGAGCTCATTTTTGGTATTACATTCAAATCTTGTATCTCGTAGAAGATTTTTGTCAATATGCACCAATGCACGTCCACTCATCAACAATGTTCGTTTTCTTTGCTTACTCGCAATTCTTTATCTTGTTTTGTCTTTAAGTGCTAAATATTAGTTAACACTCGACTGTGCTTATACGATCCCACTATTAAGACTTAGGGATCTAACAGTAGTCATGCAAGAAGAGAGACAACACAAATTACACTCTAATGTGTATAAGGTTTCTAGGAAAAATTAGCAATTATTATTCTTCAATTATGTATTGAGATAATCTATTAAAATATAAAATAATTTGTCAAATCCATGAGAATATATAATGGCATTAATAATTATTAGTTGATAATATTAATTAATAGAATCTTAAAGAAGAGACAAAGCAGGGGAAGCTTCAAACTCAACAAAACAATCATAGTTTAAGCCATTTGATTTAGTGAATTGAATTATTGCTAATGACCTAATGACCTAACAAACCCATTTGGATGGGTGAGTTAAATTATTGCTAATGCCCAAAATGATTAAAGTATAAGCGAAGATCAAAATTGGTTCATTTATTTATTTTTATCTTGATTAGATGATAATTAACGTCATTATGAACGAATTAGCCCTCTCTCCCCGATAAATTAGGGTTTTCATTCCATTTCTGTGTCTCCTCTTGGACGCAGTCGCGTGGAAACGGTAACTTAGACTCTCCACTATCCTCGTTTTCTCTTCTTGTTATACTGTTCAGTTATGGTTCTCCCTCTCCAGGGTTTTGAGTTACTCTTTACAATCTTTGATTCAGTGATATCAGCTCAGTTGCTGTATCAATAGAAGTCATATTCACTTCTATGACTTCTTAATTTACTTTCTAGCTGGTTTTGTTGCAATTGATTTTGAAGTTTCAGAGAGTAATGCGCCATTGTGAGGTTCACAGTTCGAGACTTTACTTTGAATTATTGAAGCCCCTTTAACTTGCTTTACTATGGTGGCTTAAAATGTGGGATATTTTTGCTTTCAGGGTATTTGGGAAAGGTGGGTATGAGAGAAGATAAAGAAATTCAGCTTCTTTTGGTTCCTTTTATTATATATTCTCTCCCTATTTGATTAATTACTTGATTCTTGATATGATCTTGGATAAAACATAGTTCTCTCTCCACTGTTTACTTGGTGTTGCAGTCACTTGATCAACTTCTGATACCCGGTTTAGATTTTTTTTTGCTCATTTTTTGGTTTAAATTAAATTAGAAATCTTTGGGGGTCTTTTTGTTGTCACTCCTTAGTTTATTTTTATTTTGATACGTACAAGGCAACTCTGAATGGCTCCTTTGGTTATACGTGTGTGTGGTTTATCTGCTAGGTTTGATCCACAATGCAAAATGAGTCTTTACCAAGATTGAGATTGAAATCTTTCCATGAGAATGTGAACTTCATTATTATATGATAAAATGATATCTGTCGTGCATCCTTTTAATGGACAGTTTTTAGTTGCATTTAATCCGTTTAATGTGTAAATAGGGTGTTCCTATCATATGTGTAGTCTTTGAAGATTCAGCATTTGATCTCAGGCTATTCACGTATACCAATCAGTGCTTTGCTTTTATTGGTGTTGATTGTAATACTGTCTGGAATTTCCTAAAATTGGGAATTTTGTCTGTTATGCTTAATGCAGATTGAAAGCAAGCTTCTTTGATTTCAGTAAGGTCTACAGAAAATAGCTAAAACGGGGTCTCTGTGTTGTGTGGCTGCAAGGCCACATGGGTCAAATGCTACCAGCAGGGACTGGTCCATGGTTCCACATGAGCCTTACTGGCAAACAAACTCAAGCTTCTCGCCACATTCAGCAGGATGGGATTTTAGATTCCCATCTGAAGTGCTGCCATATGATTCACATGATGGTAACATCATCTATGGTTCTTCAACATCATCAAACAGTAAAGTTAGTGAATTGATGCAGAGCAACCATATCTTTGATCCTCATTCTACTGCCTCTGATGGAGCCGGTTTATATTACACTAGTCCTGATGATATTTCTCAGAGTCCTCAGTGGACACCCCCAGCAATACAGGAAATCAGTGTTGATGATTATGAGCCGTCAACGAGAAGAGGTAATAGATGTGGTTCAGTAAATTCTGGACCACCCACTCTGTATTATCAGTTAGCATCACAAAATTAGTAATTTGATCCATCTTTCATGTTGTAAAACGTTAGTCCTAAAATGTGTGGTCTAGGTGCTTAAAGGAAGCAACTATTACTAGAATTGTTGTTCATGTGTTTTCATTTGTTTTGTGTCTCTCTATTAGTTAAGACTAAAGCTGCGTAATATTGAACCTTTTCAGGCCCACATTTTAGTGAGATTTTTACTAAAATATTGTCGTTGTTGTGTCTGAACAATTTTTTGTGTTTCTGTTTGCTAGGTCAACCATTGGGAAGGTTTCCCTCTGCACTCACAGTGGAGGTATTCATGCACTTTTCTTATAGCTTATCACTTTCTTCCTGAATCCATTTTCTTACAGACTGATGCTTTGCAGGGGACATCTAGCAATCTTGATAGTAGTGATTTCGCTTCATCTCTTTCAGATGGCAGTGACACCGAGCCCACCTTCAAGTCATGCCTGTCATCTCATCGGAGCTTCTCAAGTTGCAATTTCTTTTCATCCAAACCCATTCATCCTTTATATTTTTCCAGCCAAATTCCAAGAGTCACTTCCGATTTCTCGGCAGCTAGGTTTTCAGATTTTGATTCTGCTTCTTCCCAAAGGGATACTAATCAATGGAGTAGTACTATCAGTGGTAATGATTTTGCTGATGTTTCTGAATCATTTCAATCTGAGAGGCTTGGCCCATCATGTACTGAATCTGGTGGGTTCAGATGTGGGTTGTGTGAAAAGTTGTTGTCTCAAAGATCTCCGTGGAGTTCTCGACGGATTGTAAGAAGTGGGGACATGCCTGTTGCTGGGGTGCTTCCATGTTGTCATGTTTTTCATGCTGAGTGTCTGGAGCAGACTACACCGAAGGCAAGTAAAAGTGACCCTCCTTGCCCTATATGTGCGAGATTGGGAGAAGAAACTTCCCCAGAACAGTGTAGTTTTCCCAGGTTTAAGAATGGCTTCTCTAGGCTTAGAACATTCTCTGAGGACGGGTCATCAAGGTCCTGGGGCCACACACAAATGGCAGACGTTGTTGAAGGACCTATAAGTGCACCCGCACGCAATACTATGTTGGTACTCAGTCGAAACCGGATGAAACGGAATGTTTCTCTAATGGTTAACTCTGGCAAGGAATTTCCAGGAAAGCTGAGAAAGAATGGCTTGCACTCTTCTCAGCTTTTAAGTGGAAATTCTGTCGATCTGCGACCGGTGGGGTGCTCAAAAGCAGTAGGCAGTCCGAGTATGAAGAGATAATTTTCGTCTTAAGTTGATCGACGATGTTTTACTATTTCCCTTGCAGATTGCTTATCATTTACAAAGGTGTGCTGACAATCTATTACACACCAAAAAGTACTGTTCTACTTTGTACAGTTATTTCAGTCTAACTGCTGATTAAAACAAGCTTGAAAGATGCAACTGCAATGCATATGTTCAAAAGTTCACAATTCGTGTTCAGATTCTGGCAACATTGTTACTGATTCGTTTCTGTTGGAAAGTGATGAATAATTGAGTTCCAAATGAGCCAAAGAACACGAGCCTGTAAATGAGCATTAAGCCTACATCATCTCAGCATCACAAACGGAAACAAATTTGCACATAATCCAAATCTAGGAAACAGCAGATGAATATAGAGACATAAACATGGTATGAATTACGGTTCTGATCACCTCAATACATTCTCAAATTATTATATAAACATTCATTGATCCTAAAGAAGAGGGGACTTTTTCATTTTTCTTTCACTAATTGTTGTATTCTCTGTAACTTTTATTAATTTGATTAT
>JAOSBO010000001.1:2046597-2057908 GCA_027563915.1 Erythroxylum rotundifolium
GGTTGATTTTATTTCTTAAATAATTAAAAATTATAGTATTGATCTCCATAGACTTTTTTGCTATGGAGAATATTATGTCCATAGACTTTTTTGCTATGGAGAATATTATGAAAATCAAGCTCCAAAAGTAGAAATACCGGCTATTAAAAGGTTCGTAAACGACAATAAGAATACCACTTAGAACATTTTTTACATAAAGAATATCAAATCTAGGGAAGGCTAAGAGAGAACATGGTGAACAACTAAAGGTTTGACAGAGAATAAGAAAAGAAAAGAAGAGAAATCCATTTTGGGGACATGAAAGATCTAGGTAAGATCCTCTTATCTATGCAAAGAAAGACAAACGTTCGACTGCTAGGCGATTGGACGTATCGGAACTAGAGGTTGGTTATTGGCCGTTGAAAGTTTAATCCCAAAATATGTACATTTCTTTCGAGTATTTGTTTGAGACTTGAGAGAGAACTTAGTTCAAAGAATAGCAAGCTTGTTGTAGTTTTCAAATTTTAATTATTTTTTAGGGATAATAAATTTTAAATTGCTAGAATTTTTTTTATTCAATGTCAAAATTTTTAAAATTTTTCGTTAAATGACCAACTTTTTAAAACTCTGACGACTTAGTTCAAAATATTAATTTTATTAGTATTTTGTTAGATAAATAGGCATCATCAGGGACTAATACACCCCATCTATTACCCATAATTATAACTTACTTATTTTGTTTCAAAAACAACCTAACCATCTTTCATTTACCTATTTTTCACATATACAGTTCACTTGATGAATTTATCTCTTTTTCTAGGGAAGTGACTTCATTTCTGTCAAACTTGAACTATTAAGAAGGAACAAGAACCTTTTGATTTTTGGCTGCCTCTTAAAAGGATTTTTTTCAATACTTACAATTTCGTAAATTTTTATTTTATCTCTTGAGTAATTCAACCTTGTTTAGTTCTATGTTCTCATCAAGATTCTAAATTTACAAATGGGTTTTGCTTGTTTCATCCTATAAAAGCATAAAGTTTGTAGTGATTTTTTAATACTTTTCCCTATCAAGTTTTATGCTATTTACACTGAATGAGTACAACAATATCACGAATATTTAAGTACAAAAGAGATTCTAGAGAGGTATACAAAATCTAGTACAACAAAGTTATCCGGTAGAAAATCTAGGAGCAACTAAGTTGGTTTTAACCAATATTTGATTTGGTCACTAGTTATTAGGTTGATGGAGAGATATTCTCCTGAATACCCTGCTGCAAATTTTGTGGGCTACGACAGACTGTGGATCGTAAATGAACAAAATGCTTGGTAGATAGTGCCTTTGTAAGAATGTCAACATATTGATTTACTAAGGCAACATTGAGACAAATAGGTCACCTTACTTATCTTTTCATGTACAAAATGATAATCAATTTGGACATGTCTTAATTGCTTATGGAAAATTGGATTAGAAGTCATAAACTTTTCACTTCAATTGTCACAAAATAAAATAGGTGACTTGGGTAAAAGAACACAAAGCTAGCAAAGAAGCTGTTGGACCCAGATCAATTCCGCAGTAATTGATGCAATAGCTCAATATTTAGCCTCAGTACTAGATCGAGCAACCCCCCATTGTTTCATGGAAGACTAGTTGACAATGTTGCCTCCAAAGTATGCATATTAACCATAGGTAGATCTCCTACTATGTAGGTTTGAATTTTCTCAGAAATGGTGGATTTAAGCCATAAGAGGACCAACCTATCCTTTTTTTTTTTCAAACAACAAACTCAAGATTGGATTTTTTAACAAAAAATTAAGGTGTGCCTCCCTCTGATTGTTCTTGAATAAAGACTGGTGGTGCCACAATTTCACTAGTGATAAAACTATCTAAATCAAAAGCTTCTAAGGATGATAGAGCATTTGTGCTCTAAAGATAATAGTTTTCTCTTTCCATCATAATGTTCATGGTTAGAAAAGAAGCAAATAAGGATTGGCTAGAACATGCAGTAACAAGAAGGTTTGTGTTTTGGGAAATTGCCTTTGACATTAGACTTTTAAGTTTTGATACCACATAAGGGCGTAAAGTTTTTAAAGATTTTTTGGATACTTACCCTGTCAAGTCTTTTGTTATTTATACTGAATAAGTATAACAATCTCATGAATATTTAAGTACAAAAGAGTTTCTAGAGATATATATAAAATCTAGTACAACAAAGTTATCGAGTAGTAAATCTAGGAACAACTAAGTTGGTTTTAACCAACATTTGATTTGGTCACTTATTATCAATTTGTTGGAGACTTATTCTCCCTAATACATCCTTTTCTCTATTGTTAGCTCAAGTTTTATCTTTAAGGTTTTGATGATAACTATATAATATTTCAAAATTTAAATTGGATTTATTTCCTTGTATAAGCAATGATATAATTCTTAAAAGGAAATAAAATTATAGAATAATTGTTTCCTTTCTTATAGGAACCTTCTTTATAAATTTATCTTTTTGGAAATAGTTCCATGACATCCAAAAGCATCTTATTAATTTGAATAATTAGCTAAGAAAACCTTGACAGAACATCTGAATATCGAAGACTTTAGTAGAGATAATATCAAAGATTAAACAATGACTAATTGAAGAAATTGTCTACTTAAGGAAGAGTCACTATATTTTCAAAAGACACAATACACAAGACATAAGACACAAGACATAAGGCACAAGACACAAGACACAAGACACAAACACGAGACTTGTGAAATATCTTAGAGTTTCATTATTTCTTGAAAGTTATATCAAATTCTTTGTGCCTTAGAAAGTGATATCACTCTATTAAGAGAGACTGTTAAATCATTTATACATTTCTTGTTAATACCTTATAGAAGCTAGCAAAGTACTACTACTATGAAAGGTTAAAGAACCTTGAAAAATATACACTTGTGAGCTTGAAGAGGCTTGTCAAATTACCTGCTTGGTTTTTATAGTGAAATACTTAAGTTGGATACTTGGGGACTAGACGTAGGCTTCATTATAAGCTGAACCAGTATAAATCTATTGTGTCATTTTCTCTCTTTTCCTTACTTTTAAATTTCTGCATTATGAATTTTCAAATGACTCCTTCAATTGTACAATAGGCTTCTTCTATTTTTATCGCAAGAGGTTTCTTTCGAAAGTTAGCAAACTCTTATTGATTAAACATACTTATTTCTTTTTGAGCATTGGTAGACTCCTATCGATTAAACAGCCTTCTATCATTTTGAGCGTTAACAAGCTTCTTTCATATTAACAACCTACTTTCTTTTTCAACGTTAACAAGATCCTTTCGAAAGCTTATATGGCATTTCTATTTATAAAATGATTTTGTTTAAGTAGGATCTTATTAATTTGAAAGTGTCTTGAATTTTTTTTCCACACAATTCTCCCCTCTCTTGCGTATGGTTGCTATATCATTTGGTATCAGAGTTAGGTTTCACATTTATTGTGTTTTACAGCATGTGATAGATCATAGCAAACAATTTGAGAAGCCTTGAAGGACAATTTATTTCAAAGCCTTCTTACTTCAATGGAAACAACTACTCGTACTGAAAAGAGAGAATGACAATCTGTCTCCAATATGTAGATATTGAAGTTTGGCAAGCCATTAAAGTTGGAGCTACATTTCTTGCTATAGAAAACGTGGACGTATAATATGATGATGACAGAAAAATGCACAACTAAACGCGAAAGCAAAACATCATCTGATATGTGCACTTTCTTCATAAGAATATGAGAAGATATTTTACTGCTCTACAATAAAGGAAATGTGGGATAAACTATAAGTCCCCTTTGAAGGAATGAATGAGGTAAAGAAACATAGAATAAGTTTTTTAGTGCATCAATACGAAACTATTGGCATGAAACAGAGAGAAACTATGGATAAATTCTTTGGACAGTTTAACAACATCATCACAACCTTAAAGAACTTTGGAAAGCTATATCCCAATAATGAGCTCATAACGAAGATTCTAAGATCACTACTAAAGGAATGGAGACCTATGGTGACCGCTCTAGAAACTACAAAGAATCTAGACATTCTTTCACCCTAGAAACTCTGATGATCCATGAAACCAAGCTTAAGCGAGATGAAGGATCCTCCTATAAAAAGGAATGACACTAAAAGAAACTGATGAATCAAATAGTGATGAAAGGGACACAAAGTTGAAAATAGAAGGAGATGACGAGTTCAATTTCATGGTCACAAAATATACCCGCTTCCATAAAAATAAGCTGATGAAGAAAGGAGAAGGAAATAAGAAAGTTGGAAATAACAAGTTCCTATAAAAAGGCAGTAGCATCAATAACAATACACAAAACAATCAAATCATATGTTATCACTGCAAGAAGCCTGGACACACAAGACCTTGATGTCCTCTTCTTCAAAAAGACAAGTCAGAGAATAAAAAACCCATAAAGCAAGCAATGACTGCAGCCTGGTCAGATGAGGATTCTGAAAACTTTGAAGATGAAGAGCTAGAAAAAGTCAACAACGTTTGCTTCGTAACTGAATCAGGAGATGATGAGGTATATTATTCTAACTCTGATATTGAAGTTGATGAATTGAAAAATGCATATCATGAATTGTATGATCAGTATAAAAAATTGACAGTGAAGCATTTCAAATAAAGATGATGCTTTGAAGTTTTTAAGAAGTTTTACGGAAAAATTCAGATCGAAAAAGGATACTGCATTACTTTAATTCGGAGCGATCATGAAGGAGAATTTGACAACATAAAATTTGAAGAGTTTTGCGACGAAAATGGCATATTTGACAATTTTTCTTACCTAAGGACTCCTCAGCAGAATGGTGTCGTTAAAAGAAAGAACAGGACCCTAGCTGATATAGCTATGTGAATGTGGCCTACTCTATGGTTACTGGGTAGAAGCGGTATCCACTGCTTATTATATACTCAATAGGTGCCTTATAAGACCTATTCTAAAAAAGAGCTACTATGAGTTGTGGAAAGAAAGAAAATCGAATGTCGCTTACTTTTGAGCATTTGGCTATAAGTGCTTTGTTCTAAATAATGGGAAAAACTACCTTGAAAAGTTCAATGCGAGATTAGAAGAAGTTATCTTTTTGGGCGATAGTACCACCAGCAAAGGATTTAGAGTTTACGACAAAAGAACGAAGAAGATAGAAGAATCAATATATGTAGTAATTTTGATAATGAAGAGCATCTTTTAGTTCCTAAAAATACATCGACTACACTTACAGTACCCTCGGAATCACAAGACCAAGAAGGTTCTTCTGAAGTCATGATGGAGCAGGTTCCTTCCTCTCAGCAAGAGCCTATGTAACGAAAAACACCAAGAGAATGGAGAGGTCAATATACACACCAATACATTATAGGAGACCTTTCTAAAAGCATAAGAACCAGATCTTCCTTCAAGAACAATTTTGTTGCCCTCATCTCACAATTAGAACCGAAGACCATTGAAGAGACTCTTGCTGATGAAAATTGGGTTTTAGCTATTAAAGATGAATTGAATCAGTTTGACAAGAACAAAGTTTTGAATCTAGTACCTCGTCCACAAAACAGGTCAATCATTAGAACTCGTTGTTTTTCGAAACAAACTTGACGAAAATGGTAAGGTGGTAAGAAATAAAGCTAGATTTGTAGCTCAAAGTTATAATCAATAAGAAGGTATTGATTTTGATGAAACTTATGCGTCTGTTGCTAGATTAGAATCGATTAAAATTTTACTTGCCTTCGCATATTATAGAAACTTCAAATTATTCCAAATGAACGTCAAAAGTTCCTTTTTAAATAGATATATTAACAAAGAAATGTTTGTTAAGCAACTTCCAGGTTCTGAAGATGAAAACCACCCTGATCACATGATGAAGTTGACTAAGTCCTATATGGTCTAAAGCAGGCTTCTCGAGTATGGTATGGGAGGTTAAGTAATTTTTTGCTTAAGAATAACTTTAAAAGAGGAAAGGTAGATAAAACCTTATTTATTAAAAAAAGAGAATGATGTACTCATTGTGCAAATATATATTGATGACAAAATATTCGGTGCTACTAATCAAACTTTCTATGAAGAATTCTTAGCATTAATGCAGGGAGAGTTTGAAATGAACATGATGGGAGAATTATCTTTCTTTCTCGGATTACAAATCAGGCAAACAGAAAAAGGAATTTTCATTAGCCGCAAATACTCAAAGGACCTCATCAAAAAGTACCATTTTGAGAATGCCAAACCTATGGGTATTCCTATGTATACTGAAACAAAACTTGATGAAGATGAAAAAAGCAAGGCTACAGATGAAAAAAAGTATAGAGGAATGATTTGGTCACTACTATATCTTACAACTCAAGACTAGACATTATGCTTAGTGTGTATCTTTGCGTACGTTTTCAATCAAATCCAAAACAAAATCACCTTCAAGCAGTCAAGAGGATCTTTTGATATCTTCACGGAACTATAGATTTCATATTATGGTATCCAAAAACTGACTCTTTTAATATAGTTGGCTATTGTGATGTAAATTATGCAGGTGATAAAGTTAATCGAAAAAGCATAAGTGGTCATTGTCAATTTCTTGGAGGATGTCTAGTTTCTTTATCTTACCAGAAATAAAATTGTATAGCGCTTTCAACAACCAAAGTGGAATATATAGCAGCTACCAACTTTTATACTCAAATCTTATGGATGAAGCATCATCTCCAAGATTTCTCTCTAAACTTGAATCATATTCCTATATTCTGTGATAATACTAGTGCAATAAATCTTTCAAAAAATCTTATGCATCATTCTAGAACTAAGCATATAGAAATCAAGCATCACTTTTTTTAGAGAATGTGTTTTAGAAGATACCATTGATCTTTTACATGTTAACACTGAAAATCAATTAGCTGATATCTTCACTAAACCACTCTCTGAAGATAGATTTTCCCTGTTGAGAAATGAGCTTGGTATGTGCAAACTATATGATATTATTTTTGTATGAATTTTCTATACTACTTCACTCTTCTAACATTATCAAGATCCTTCTTTTCAGAAGGCTCCTCTCAGGTTCGAGACCTTCTCTTAGTTTAGTAAGCTCCAACTAGTTTAGAAGGCCCCTTCTTTTTAGAAGACTCCTCTCGGTTTCATAAACCAGATTACACGTGTCCTAAAAAGGAAGTCATTCATGGCATCATTTTAGCATTTAAAAAATGAACACACAATTTTGACAAGCTACTGTACAAGACTGACACAAGATACGCAGACTATCCACTCCCTCTTTTAGCATGTACGACTATCCTTCTTCACACGAAATCAACGCTAAAAAATCGTTTAACACTTCTTAAGCGAGCTTCATTCTTTTACTTATCCTCATTGCTCTTCAAAGCGTCGCTCTTTACTCTCTGCATTCTAACTCTCTGTTTTCATCTCAAATCTTCTAAATCTCACCCATCGTTCTTACAATGGCTAAAACACAATCAAAGGAGTAGAAGAAAATCCCAATTTCCACTGGTAGCCCTGGTGAAGTTCATGTTTCTGATTCCACTCCTACTAAACCTGTCTTTATCTCTTCCACTCCTGGATCTACTACTCTTCGACCTGGTTTTATAGATATGAAAGTGCCTAGAGTACATTAGATCATAAATGATACTGATTCAGACAAAGAACCAGCTTAAGTAATAAGATGTCCATAAACTAGAGAAAGTCTTGCAAAACAAGAAAAGAAAATTTCTCAACATAAAGAAACCCCTGTTGTTAAAAAGAAAGAGGAAGAAGAATCTAGAAAAAGAAAAAGAGAAGAAATAAAGAAAGGTAAAGCGCCTGTGACTGAAGATACTATTAAGGACTCCATTGATAGAAATGAGTTGTTTCATGAAAAGATAATTCCTAAAGAAAAAAGGGGCAAAGAAAATAAAGATAGCTACACAAAAAGGAAATACATCAAAACCACAAAAAAATGTTTCAACCAATGAGAGCTAAATTCTGCTATAAAATGTAGTACAAGAAAAGAAATGTGGTTGCTGGGTGGATTTTGCCTCCCATGATATTTGATGACATAGATATACCTATTTTTCCTTACTTTGTTGCCATTGGTTGGGAGATTTTTTTGAATTAGATGAAACCATATGTGAGGAGTTAGTCAGAACATTCTACACACACATGTGAAAAGAAGAAATTGATGGAAAGCCAGTCATTGTCTTATGGGTATATGAATATGAATTTTTAATTTTTGAAGAAATTTTAGGAGATATATTGGACATAACTCCTACATGTAGAACTGATTTTTCCTATCATAAGTGAGATGTCGATGATTTGGATTCGGTAGAAGTTGCAAATTCCATATAGCTTTATGCTAAAAACACCCAGATGGGAGACCCTGGACCAGCCAATTAGATTTACTGTCTTGATGCCTCACATCGTTATCAGCTACCTCAATCTTTCCCAGGAGTAGCTCTATTGAAAGGTGCAATTTTTTGGACACTTATGTAATGTAAAATTTTCTGAAAGAGAGCAAAATGAATGTTTCAGCAATGATCTCGAGATTCATGGTGGATAAGGGGAATCACAAGAATACCACTAGTTGTTTGCCTTATGGAATTCTGCTCACCAAGATTTGCACTCATTATAGAGTACCTTTTCATAATCTAAATTGATACGCACCAGCTAAGTTTCATTATTCCATCCCCTACCAATTTGGATATAAATTGCAAAAAAAATGTCTGGGTAAACACAAGATCTGAATGAGTAGTAGAAAACTTATATCCTACTCCAAACCAACAAACTTTTATCCCTCTTCAGGATGAAAATAGTGCAAATCTCCAACAACAGCTAAAGGACATTCAAGCCAATCAAGAACAAATGCGAGAACAAATAGATAACATGCAAAATCAACTTCTTAACATGTAGATTTTGCTCAGAAAAATTTCGGAATCTCTTTAATAACGATGTTGTTATTTTTGCCTGGACCATTCTAACATACTTATGATATTTTTTGATGCCTTCATTACTCTTTCCCTCTTTTTTTTCTGATAATGACAAAGAAGGAGAATTAAAATGATATACTTTGTCTTGATGATATATTTTCAAATATTGCATTGATAATATATTTGATGTTGCTGATATATTATGCCAAAATGTTGCTGAACTTGTGGAGTTTAAATATAAACGATAGGCTCTTTCTTTTATAAGTCAGGCACTTTTTAAATATAACTGCTAGGAAAGTCTACTGGTATTTTTCGAAACTTTTTATTATTATTTGAATTTTGAAAATATATCTATTATTGATTTTCATCATCAAAAAGGGGGAGATTGTTAGCTCAAGGTTTATGTTTAATGATGATGATAACTATATAATATTTCAAAATTCAAATTAGATTTATTTCCTTATTTTTAAAGGGAAATAAAATTATAGAACAATTGATTTCTTTCTCGTAGGAACCTTCTTTATAAACTTACCTTTTTTGAAATGGTTCCATGACATCTAAAAGGATCTTACTAATTCGAATAATTAGCTTCAGAAGCCTTGACAAAACATTTGAATATCGAAAATTTCAACAAAGGCAATATCGAAGATTAGGCAACGGCTAATTGAAGAAATTGTCTATTTAAGAAAGAGTCGTTGCATATGTAAAAGACACTATACACAATATACAATACACAATACACAAGACACATACACGAGACTTGCGAAATATCTTAGAGCTTCATTATTTCTTGAAAGTTATATCAAATTCTTTGTGCCTTAGAAAGTGATATCACTCTATTAAGAGAGACTATTAAATCTTTTATACATTTCTTGTTGAAAGCTTGTAGAGACTAGCAAAATATTACTACTATGGAAGGTTGAAGAACCTTGAAAAATAAACACTTGTTAGCTTGAAGAGATTTGTCAAATCACTACTTGGTTTTTATAGTGAAACACTCAAATTGGATACTTAGGGACGGGACGTAGACTTCATTATAAGCCGAATCAGTATAAATCTACTGTGACATTTTCTCTCCCTTTCTTACTTTTAAATTTTTACATTATAAGTTTTCAAGAAGCTTCTTCAGTTTTACAATACGCTTCTTTGATTTTTATCACAAGAGATTTCTTTCAAAAGTTAGCAGGCTCCTATCGATTAAATATACTCATTTCTTTTTTGGCGCTAGCAGACTCCTATCGATTAAACAAGCTCCTTTCATTTTGAGCGTTAACAAGCTTTTTTCATATTACCAACCTGATTTCTTTTTCAACATTTTATGTGTGTTTGCCTTATCATTTGACAAATTTTCTTTTACCTTTTCTCTACATTTATTTGGTTGTTCTTTCTGTTGTCTTTGTGTGTGTGCAAAAAATGGAGCTTCCGAATTTTGCAGATAAAGTAAAAGAGAGTACTTTAATAAGGGTTTAGTTCAACCACTATCTCTTATTTTTTAAAAAACTAAATTGATGACTAGAGAATTATCAACTTTATTAGAAGCTTCTGAGTCCATTTCTTTAATGTAGATTTGATCTTCTAAGTCCTTTTGGTAATATTTCACTTACCCAAATATGTTTGTTAATTTCGTTTTCTTTCCCATTGCATTGTCCCAAGTCAAAAGATTGTTAAACGTTAGATTGGATTATGGAGAAAATAAAACTAATTCATTTATGATTAATTTCTTTGGTGGTGTAGTGACATATTAATTCCAATCGATCCAATCCAAGGTCCACCATTTGGACTCCGGAGCAGACTACAGTGAACGCGTGATAATCATAGTATGAACGATGTCAGGAGATAACATGGAGAGAGGCCATTATCAACAGTTCTAACGTAGAGGACAATAGGTAGATGAAGATGGAATGGTTTGTTTTGCAATAAAATTGATGAGTTTTCGTGACTTGAACGCGTAATCTTCCGAACACAAAGAACTGAAATTTATATACATATAAATCTCAAAACGTGGGAAAGATATGTTGGGGATAAAACCATGAGTAACGACAAGTTCTGAATCGTATCTATGATGAGGAGATAGGTAATATGTTGTACTCCATTTTAGAGCACAAAGAAAGAGCAGTGTAATTTCTTCCTCTGTTACAAAATTTCCATGTCCAGTTGTGAAATCATTTTCATCCGTCTGCTTGGAATCTGGCATTTAATGAAATTATAAATATGGGTAGAAGTAGAAGCCAAAATGGGGTTTCTGAACGCGGAGAAAAGAGCCAAAGAACAAGCATGTGCGGCCGCTTCACTGTCACAGCCACCGTTAGAAAGATAAGGTAAGTTTCTCTCATGTCGCTTTCAACCAACCAAATTGAATAGTCTTCCTACCTCAGGAATTTTTCTTCAATCACACTTTTTCTTTACTTTTTATCTCTACAAGACAAACAA
>JAOSBO010000001.1:2071031-2087616 GCA_027563915.1 Erythroxylum rotundifolium
TCCTTTATCTTTTGGGTGTTCAATGCATAAATTTAAATTAAGTTTTATGTTTAAATTATTAAATCAAATAATTAATTTAATGTTTAAATATTTAAAATGAAGCAATCTTTAATATTTTAAATCGTATTAAATTTAAATTAAGAAGTCCTTTTTTAATCAATTGAAATGTCTTAAAAATATATAGAACAATGTGATATGTATTTATTTTACTTAATTCTTCCTAATTTCTAAAAAGAGAGAAAAAACACAAATCTCACCCAGTGTTGTGGTGGAGCGATGTTGTGGTAGAGCCGAATGGGCTCTTTATCTTTAACTAAGGTCTCGAATTCGAATATTGAGAATAAAGTCGTTTTAAAAACTCGCGACAGAGCTTTGTTGTCCAAAAAAGTCCTAATCGGCTCGAATCTGAATTAGTCAGTTGCCCATATACCAAAGTGGTTTAACCAAAAAAAACACAATCTTTCTTATAGTTAAAAGAATTTTTTTCTCAGACCTTTTTTATTTTCAATTTTTAAAAAATAAAAAATTACGACAAAACAAATATAATATGAACATCATATATAAATTAATTAAATATTAGTTACATGACAATTCAATTCAACTCTTGAATTCGATCTGACTAATTAAATTTGATTCAAATTATTAGTTTGAGTTAGAATTAATTGATTCAAATCAGATTTAAAAATTGAGTTGAGTTATAGTAGTATTTTATTTATTTAAGTCAATATTAATATTATGTATGTTTCGTCGTTATTTTTAATAAAAATCTAAGATAATAAATTTTTAAAAAGCAAAATCAGAAACAGATTTTTTAAGAATTTTAAAAATCAACATTTTTTAAAATTATAAAAATCTAAAATTGTTTCGTCGTACATTCAAAGTGTTTGGCGCTCTTTTTAATTTTTTTGTCGTTTTGGAATAAAAAAGAGAAAAAAAGAAATATTAATTTAAGAAACCAAAATGCGGCACGTCGAACACGTTGGCCCCACCATGTGCCGTTCCCGCTCGTTGCGCTGGGTCACGTCGTCTGTCCTAATCAACAGCGGGCAAACCTGCACACTGACAAATTCTGTATAAAAATTAAAAATATCAAAGGCTTTGCTTCCATGTCCGAACTTCCATCGTTACGCCCGTGCACTTGCAGTTTTAATGTTAGAAAAACCCAATTTTCTTTTTATTTAAAAAATGTTGGCGGCGATGAAATTATATTATTTTTCTAAATTAAGTACAAAACTATAATTAATAACTAAAAATCAACTAAGTTGACCAGTTTAATTATAAAGACTTTGAATCTTTTAATTTATAATTTTAATTTTTAAGTTTTTGATTCGATTTAGTTTAATAACTCTTATTGTTAAAAGTTAATTTGTTTATTAATTAAAAATTTTACTTAATAAAATTTCAATTAAATTTCAAGTTCTTCAATAAATAAATGTAATATAATTTAAATTAATTAATTTTATTCAATCTTTAGTCAATTTTATAATAATCTAATACAAGTTGAATCTTTTAAATCTTACAGTTCTTATTTTACCGATTTAATCATCTGTCCGTTTTTTAAAACATTGACAATAGTATAGTGAACCAGATGGATGATATGTTTCAGAATCTTATATAATTTCATTTCATTATTATTCATAGTTATTAATTAGATAATACCTTAAATAACAACTTATTACTAAAAAGGAATCAGAGTTTTAAAAAATAAAATTTTGTCTTATTTTAGTATTGCTTATAAAATAATTCATGTTATTACCAAATAAATTTTTTCTTAATTTGTATTATATATTTCTTAATTAATGTTATTATTTGTTTAATATATTAAAACAAATAAAATTTTAATAAATATATGCTTAAAATGTATATAAATTAGAAAGAAAAAAGTTGATAGGATAAACAAGTTTTAGGTAGGATGGTGGATTAAAAAGAGTATCTTCTGTGTTTAAAATTAAAATTAGGGGTATATATTCATCGCAGGTATACATGCGTTAATCCACCAGAATTAGGAGGTGCGGTGAACACATATTCATAAAGAAGGAAACTAGTGTCTAAACAGTTTGGCATTGTTTGCTGGGTTCTCCAATGCAGGATTGCATATCTTTCGGGAGCCGTCGACGCTCACTAAGGAATTACTAGGTCATGATATGCACAGAGCATTGTATCGAAGAACACTACGATAATAGTGTTTTTTTGTTTATGTTTGTTTTTGCATCTTTTCCTTATTATATATAAAAAATTAGAGATGATAACGAGCTAGCCAGCTAGACCATGAGCCTAAATTTAGATTTTTTTAATGAGCTGAGCTATGTGTTAATTAACCCCAAGGTGTAGGTGAGTTGGTAAAGGGTTCTCCTAGCTTAAGTGAGGTCGTGGGTTCGAACCCCCTCATGTATGCAGCCGTTTAAAACTTGGGCCAGAGCTTTGCCTCCTGCAAGAGATCTAATCGGCTCGAATGGGGATCAGTCTGGATGTAGATAGCTTAAAGGTACCTTCCTATAATTGGGACCCGCCTAAGACACCTCGTGGAAAACAAAAAAAAAAAGCGCTCAGATTAATTTGAGAATTGACTTTTCTAAATAAGACGACGACGTCGTTTTAATTTAGAAGAATTATGCTTCAAGGAGACCTTAGCCTGCTCAAATTTGGACTCAATAAAAAACTATTATTTTATATTTTTAATTTAAAAAATAAGAAAAACCAGCCCAGCCCTATTTGAAATGAATGTCTGATTCGTTTGAGTACTTGTTAGTTAGTATCTAACGGGACGAACCAGATCGGAAGACAGCATAACCACATGCTTGCCAGTTTTATTTACTTTTGCATACTGAAGTGTCAAAGTTAGTTAATGCCTCTGCACAACACCCCCTTTTAGTTGTAGGACTTAAATACATTGTTTTAACATTATTCTGTTGGCTTCTGCCCCATTTGGTACTTTACTTTTCTTTTACCTTTCCCTTTCTTTAGATCTCTTTGTTTTAATTATGTTGTTTTTATCATATTTTATTAAATATTATCCACATATTTAACTATATTTTATATAAATATATTGATAAAATTTAATAGAATAAAGTTAGAATAGAGTAATTAAAAAAAAGATTTGATGCGCTCTTCTGTATCTTTTGATGAGCCCCTCTATACCCAAGCTAACACCATTCATCATAGATTTCTATACTTAATTTAGAGCTTGTTCATTTATATTAACCAAAATGTAAGACGTAAGAGGAGCGTTAGTAAATGAAAGAGAAATAAGTAAAGAAATTTAAAAAATACTTGATTTGGGTTTCATGACTATAAATAAACCTTTTGAGGTTGAAATGAGCTCAAATTTACCACCACCTTCGTGGAATTTGCTCACCCCGAAGTGTTAAAGTCTTTCTATAGTTTTCTTAAAACTATAGTGCTCTTACAGGTCAGCGAATCCAGATATTCACGAATTACTTAAACAATTACAAGAGACTTTAATTTCTATATATAGCTTTTATATCAGGCTTTTCTATCATAGGTTTGATATAGATCCGATTTATACTAATTAGAATCTATTTTAGCCCAACAATCCGAAGCTTTTTGCCCCAACTACATCCAAAATTGACCCAGGTCACGCACTTGACTGTGGTGGGTGAGTCTCCTAAGAGGTATTTCTGCATACACTTAGGCTCGAACTCGAGACTTTGCTTAAGCGGAATCGAGCTGCTTACCACTTGGACCAATCCTTATTGGTAAATTTATGTAACTTGATCGATAAGATATTAAACTTGTTATAATGCAATTAATTATTGCCCAACTTTATGGAAAATATTTAACACAAAAAAATAGAATTCTATTATAATTTAAGAAAATTTGAAAATTCTCTAAATAATTTTAATTTTTTTTGAAAAAATCTTATAGACTTTACTTTAACAAACTGCAAAATATTATACATGGAATAACTAAATACCACTTATATGATGATTCATTACAACTATTAAAGTCGAACTGAATTAATTAAAACTTATTTAAATTAATATTTTATTATAATTTTCTTGAATTATTAATTTATTTTGATTTTAATTAATTTAGGTCTGATTTAAGAGTTATATTAGATCATCATTGTCTGTGATATTTGATTAGTTCATTTTTCATGTTTATATCGCATATATTTATTTATTTTTTAACAGAAGTGTAAGGGAAAATTTTTTTTTGAAAAATTCAAATTAATAATTTATTATAATTTTCTTAAATTATTAATTTTGATTGATTCATATCAGACTTAAGATCCGAGTTTGATTACTATATTTAATTAATTCACGTATAATGTTGATATCAAATGTATTTTTATCATTATTTTTTTAGAGAGGAGATTTTTATAAAAATAAAATAATAATTTATGATAATTTTTAAATTATTAATTTAAGTCGAATATGATATTCTTTATGTGTATTTTGTCATTATTTTTTAACCGAAGCCTAAGATAATGAATTTTCTTTGAAAATTAAAACTCATAATTTATTATAACTTTTAAAATTATTAATTTAAGTTAAGTTTAATCTATTAATGTTAGGTTTAAGAGTTAAATTAAATTACGTGTTGGTGACTTTTCTTTAGCTCACGTATAATATTCACGCTATATATATATATATATATTCATTATTTTTAACTAAAATCTAATAGAAGAGATTTTTTGTGAAAAAATAAACTAATAATTATTAATAATTTTTTAAATTATTAATTTAATTTGAGTTTAATTGACTAATGTTAAATTTAAAATTTGAGTTGAATTATCGTATTAATAATATTTGATTAGTTCATATTTCACGTATTTAGTTATTATTTTTAACACAAGTCTAATAAAAAAAGATTTTCTTGAAAAATTAAAAGTAATAATTAATTAATTAATTATTAATTTAAATCGAGTTTAAGTTTGTCATGTTAAGTTTATGTATTTGATTAATCTATTATAATATTTGTATTACATGAAAGTCTGAATTTTTTTAAAAAAATAAAAAATATTTTTTGAAAATTTTTGAATTTAAAATTTTTTGTAAATTTCCTTTTATCCTTAGACTATTTTCTCTTTTTATTTAATTTGGATTTTAATGGATCCTATACTTAAGAATAAGCTCCTTAAGAATAGTCGAATTGATAGAGTAGAAGAACATAAAACCAAAAAATCCTATGTTCGAATCTCTTTACGTACACCCTCGTGAGCAACACCACCAAAACCAACCGTTCATTAGTTATCCTGCAATGAAGACCCGTAAACGAGTTTTCCACGACAAGAGAAAAAGAAGATTGCTTTCATTCCAAAGCTGTGAAAGGAAAAGACAACTTGTGGTCACAAGCAAAAATCTTTTCTTTACGTCTCTGTTAATCTTAAACCTCCATGTATGTCTGCCTCTTGCTTTCTGTCTTATCATTATCTTCTCTTTGACATTGGCAAATCCCCATAATTTGCATGGAAATGGAAATTTCAAATTACCTTGATTTGTTCTCCAAAATGGACTAAACCTGTTGTGTACTTTTCTCCTGTCATATCTAAGCAATGGTTATCAGAATCTAGCTGAGCTGGGTTTACATTAAAGATTTCACATCCAAGTCCTTGACAGTTAGCTTTGGCAAATTTTGTGTAAGGGTGGGATAAAGTGCTTCCTTCCTAGTAGCTTACTGAGAGGAAAGGATAAAGCTTCTTCTTCTTCTTCCATCGGAATCGATACTTTAGTACAAACTTTACACTAAGTGATGCATTGGAACTATTAAATTTGATTCATATGCATAGATATTAATACATGGTTTTAATATACAGCTCAGGACAACAGAGAGGAAGTAGTCTGTCTCCACCAGAGATCTTCTCAGTTCTCACCAAAAAGTGGGTGAGTATGTAACTCAGCATAGCCCTACTACTACATATTAGTTTTGTGTACAGAAAATTTTATAACATCACACAAGTGGTGCCTTATCGGGTGGCTGTCAGCACCATTCTTCTTCCTACAGAACAACCAACATATAGAACAGCAGGCGTTACTAAGCTGCTCTAATGCCCTATACAATAGAGTACTAGTCATTGGTAGCTTCTAAAATTTGCATTCCTGGAAAATCCCCATTTGCTATTCAAAAGGTTCTTTTGGTGGCCTTGTATTATGAAATGATTATGGCTGCCAAGCACTCCAGCAAATTGATCGGTTGTAAACAATAATAACACTATTGCATCCTCAGTTTGGCGGCAGCAAGAAATTTAAAGATGGTTTTATGAAACCATAGAGGTTTATATCACCACAAAACGCCTAATGCCAGGCAGGCTGGTGCATTACACCTACAAACAGAACAGAGGTAATTAAATATCAAAAACATAATTGTTCAACTGGAAAAATTCCACAAGTGCAGTGATCAATCTGATTCTGATACATCATCTGTTTTTCAAGTGAAGTAAATCATTTACAAAGAGGTCTTTTCTTTTTCTTTTTTTGTGTAAATAACTTCTGCATGCCTCTAGACAGATATGCAAGCTAATTACAATTTCCAGTGGAAGTTTACAAGGGCTTTAGGAACTTTTCAAACTGCAGTACACTGCATGCCTTTGTACCTAGCAGGAAAAAAAGAAGCAAGCAAGTAGTGGTAATTATGCTGGTTCAATAGAAAGCAAGGTAAATGTATCTTTAGATTTTAAGAAGACCTCAATGAAGTTATTGCCTTTCCGAAGCATCAGTTAATTTTCACAGTTCTAACTACAGTAATTTAGAACTTGGGGGGTTGGGGCTGCAAGTCCATTCAACAAGAGGGAGAATGGAAGATCCCCTGCTGTATTTTTATTCTTGCAAGTAGGCTGTCCTGCAAAATGTTGTTAGGGGACACTAAGGTTCACTTACCCTGGAATATAGATGCTCATCAAACATGGTAACAGTACAAGGCCCTGATGTTGAAGCCCAGCTACTAGGGCCTGTGTCATATCCAGGTTTAGGGGCTTCAAAGCTTCCACTAACTTGATAATCCAAATGGTTTTCTTGTATATTAAACTCTGCTCCAGGTTGGTATTTTGTATCATTCAACAGATTAAGACTATAAGGCAGATACGAGTAAGGTCCAGGCATCTGCAGTCTCAGGGATGCAGTTCCATTTAGCTCATTTAGCAGAACATTGACGCCATTTTCTTGGACAGAATTTGATAAATCAGAACTTTTTCCTGTGCCGAAATAACCAGAATAACTCCCAAAGGAAGAACTCACAGAGCACTCAACATCCCTGTAGAGAAAACGAGGTCACTCTAATGATCTGGAACTTCTATGCATGGTAATAGAATTAACATGCATTTCATCACTTGTTGTCTCTTACTAAATCATAATAACAATAAGATGGTTCATAAAAATGCATCCTATAAAGCAATCATTTCTCTTACACCTGAATTTGACTCACCTATGGGGAAGCAGATTTGGGTCTTTTGCAAACATAATATGTTGACTGTCATTACTAGGAAGCCATTGCGTTGATGGTAGCTGCTGCTCAGCACTCATTCTGAAAGGTACGTGCATCACATTCTGGAACTGAAGATGTGTAATTTAGATAGCATCTCCGAGAGAGACAAGAAGAAACTACAAAAAGCTGTTGTAGTAAAAGGAAGCCCTTCCTTACCTGGCTACTGCATTCTAATGACATAAGCTGCTGTTTCCCTAAATTTTCCTGCAAAAAAGATATCAAGTTCAGAAGAAGAAAGCACACGGTACCAGTAAAGAGGATTAAGTAAAATCATATGTTGCAGGCAAAAAAGAAGAATTTAAAGCACCACAGATGCTCATCAATATGTTTTTTTCCAAGTGAAAATTGTTGCTTTTGTCCTTCATTCTGTCAAAAACTTGTTCAGACTTCCTAACAAGTCTTTGGATAATTATTTTACTGAAACCAATGCTATACTTAATTGACATTTGAGAAAGCACAAGAATACTGACCAAAGGACTTTTAGGCATACCTTATGTGCTTGAATTCGGTCAAGTGAATTCCTGAGTGAATTTTCAAGTTGCTCCAGATGTTCTATGCTATTTATCTTATCTGGATTAGTCCAGTAGCTGCAAAAACTCAAGGTTAAAGGTTGTATAAAGGGGTCAGGAGCCACATATTGTTCACAGGATCAATGCGTTAATAAATGAAACAGCTCTAATGAAACAATTTGCAGATGCTTACCTCAGTCTCTGCTGTACTTCAGAGAGTTGACTCTGCAGCAAACTTGATTGGTTGGTGAGGTCCTGTTCCATGGAATTTCAAACATCTAAAACTGTCATCATCTTAATCATAAAGCACAGATGTCTAAATTAATAAGGTTAATTGGTTCGACTCCGTACCTCTATCGTTTGAGAACTGAAACAATGCAACCGAAGGCAACAAAACTTAGTAAATAGTCTGAAAGAAAATTTGAGATAAACTTGATAAGTGGAGAAGACATACCCTGTACCCAGAAATTCTGGTATATTTACATCATGGTCCAACTTCTTAAATGTTTTCTTCAGCGCCTAGACTCCCCAAAGAAGAACAAAAGATAATGTAAGCAGTAAGAACATTGACAGGGCAGCAAATGAAGCCAAGCATTAGCTGGAAAAATATTACGCTGATCATGGCTCATACGAAGGAACTTACTTCAAGGCTTTCTAGCTTCCTGCTCCAATTAAGGAAAAAGGAATCAGCTTTCTAACCCTTGAACAATTAACTAATTCGAGTCGAGAGACAAAAGAGAAGAGATTTTCAACGTACCTCTTTGCTCTTTCTTGGGGTGTCAACTGAGCAAATTTCGCAATGACTTCCTCGATGCTACTTGACATTACCGGAAAGAGAATGAAATGTTAGAAAATCTCTTCTCCTAATGAAGTCGATGATCATCAGATCATGACATGATAATGATAAGGATGATTATCATAGCTTTCTGAGAACACATGTCAAGGCCAATTTTATACACCAAACACCTCATAAATCACAATCCATCTTCTCCCTCAAATATCTCTAGGGAAACATGATGTGTACTAGGCAATCAAGCAGCCAATTCTCAATATCTATATAATTATACACCTAAAGTATATGATTGTTTATCTGTTTTCAGAGCCATTGTGTTGCAGCTAAACAATGAAGGGCGTGTAGCTCTATATGTTTATGCAAGGAAAATGCCTCAACCAGGAAAAAGCCCAAACCCACAAAGTAGACATGAAATTGTCGGGCAACCCCAATGCTCACGACCTCCATGTATTCAAACTCCAAATAAAAAAGAGAGAATGAATGAAGAATACCTTCTTTTCCCTTTGCATAATGATGGTTTACCAGTTGGTGAGAACATGAGCAGGATAATGTCTATGTCACAGAGGATAGACAACTCATTAGCCTTCTTCATGATGCCATTTTTCCTTTTAGCATAAGTCGCATGACGGCCATTGATGTTCTCCAATCTCTTGATCTTTAGCTTAACCCTTCCCATCCTGCACAATTGAACATCGATATTTTAACCTTCAGAATTGTAGAAGCCTATTACTTTGATCTCCTTATAACCTCCATTAACCCCCCCACAAAATCTACCATCCACCAACATGTATGTAATGCCAAAAGTTGCAAGCATTCACCTTTTATCAATTTGCATCAATGTCACCAAAAGCTCACAGATTTTTCAATAGAATCAATACACGAGTGGGAAATGAAATGTTACGCCATATGAACTCTTGAACGGCCAAAACAGAAAAAGCTTTCGATGGAAGAAGCTTAGGAAATTTAGGATCATAGGATCATAACAAGAAAAAACTTCAAAAACGTTGAAAAAACCAACCTAAGATCACTAAACCCATGTAGTTAAAACAACTTTAGATTGAAATGATAGAAAAAGAATAAAAAGTCTAAACACTCCCACTTCCAAGATTTCGTTTTTAATATTTTTGCTCAATACTTTCTTGCCTTTTTTTTTCTTTTTTATAAATGCGGAAAAGGGAAATGCCTAACCTTTTGAAGAGTAAAAGATGGGAACGTGTGCAAAAGAAAAAAGCGAGAAAATCTCCAAGAAAAACAAGAAAGAACTCACGTACCCCAAATGAGCAAATCAAACGACGAGTTGAAAGTTGATTGTTCAAAGGGTCTAAAATGTGGGACAGCTCGAACATTCAGCCAAAGGTGAGAGAAGGAGAGAGACAATAGAAGCTCTTCAAGAGAGAGACACACACACATACCCATACAGAGAGAGAGAGCTTACATATAGGATTGTCTCACACGACCGGGAGAGCGGGAAAAGCGGTCATGGAATGGAAGCTTGAGAATCGGGATCGTCAAAAACTTCACCCCTAAACCAATCAAACCAACCACAAACCGATTTCCCATCTCTCACCCACCCTTTCCATACCATAAACCCAAACCCCTACCCCTGCCCGCAGGTTTATCAACAAAACCTCTTTTTTCACTTCTGTTATTGTTGGTTGGTGGGCACTTCATCTAATTAGTTACACCTTCGTTTCCATATTTTCCTTTGTAAAATACAATTAAGCATGAAAATTTGACAATTTTTTGTGGGAATTTTTGTACGATCAAAACAAAGGGAACTATAAACCAGTACTCTTTTTGCATGATCATGTCATCTTCAACCTTTTCCTGCTCAACACATGGAACTTTCCAAGTTAGTTAAGAAATGTTCTTTCGAGAAAAGTTACATTTTTTACGTGGGTACGCCTGATTGCTGCTCGTACGTTAATCGCCAATTCCCCATGCACCTCACTTCTAACTTTATATTGAATATCCATTTAATCTTGGCACCAAAATCTCCATTGTTTATATTATGTTTTATTAAAATTCATTCGGATGTTTACGTAAATTTTATGTAAATATATGGATAAAATTTAATAAAATAAAATAATTAACAAAAGATTTGATGGGCTTAATCTTTTTTTTTAATGCCATGATTTTCACATTTATTTTTATTATTTATAAATATATAGATAAGATTTAATATAATAGAGTTGGAACCGAAAAATTAAAATTGATGATTTGGTGGGTTTAATCTTACACATTTTTTTATTGCTAAGATTTTTTCATTCATTTTTTGCTATTTGTATTGTTGTCTAAGTTTAGTGTTATAATTCTATTTTTAGTTTTTAAAATAAAAAATGAAAATATATTTAAGTGATAATATTAATATAATTATATTTTTATTATTGATAAAAATTTCGTATTAAATAATTTGCAAATAATTTATTTTTAATTAAATAAATTTATTTCATATTCTTAAAATAAATAATTTAAATTTAATTTTTACTTAAAAATTAATAACAAAACCAAAACAAACATACTCAAAATTCCGGCCTAAGCAGGGTATGGGGAGGGTAAGATGTACGCAATCATGCCCGCATCTTCGATAGAGATACAGAGATTGTTTCCTTATAGACCCCCGGCTAAGGTAAAAGCAAAAACAAATAACAACAAACAAACAAACATAAAAACAAACTCAAACAAACATACCAGACCGATGCAAGTACATCACTGTATAAGTATAACAATATATGTATATGCATGGAGACTAGAACCTATAGAATGCACATGAAAATGAAAATATATAGATACATGACGATGTAAATATGTGAGCAGACATAAGCAAAGATATATAACAATTAAAATCAAGAAATTAACGCAATAAGATACCAATAAAATAAAAGTACACTAGGTAAATAATATATATAATTAGATACATATTTATATACAGATACACTTCCTATATGACCTATTCCTGATCTAACGTCTGCTATCTATTATAGTAGAGGTAGAACCTAATCATTGCTTATATGAGACTCTAATTCCACCCTAAATATTTTCTACTTATCCTAAACAGAGGTCGTATCCTCATGGAGCCTCAGTAGGAGGGCAAGCGGTCGTTTGGAGGTATGGTTAACCGGCAGACAGACTATCCGCCGAATTAGGAGTCTATAACCAATTTATAGCCCTTCGACTCCGTGAAGGGCTACATATATGAATGACAGGTCGAAACAATAAACAAAATAAACACGTATTACATTTACTACTTTAGACCACTCTAAGTGTCGACTTGTAGATCTTTGTCTGCCACACTTCAGATCACAGGTCCTCTTCTTAGAGCAGTCGAAAGCCTGCTTTACCTCTCACACCCTTGCGCGCCCTATACGTTTAATATCGAAATTCTACGTCGCCAACTGTTTCTATCGGATGTCATATCCTCAGATAGATTTAGTGCCTGTAGGTCCAGTCTGATTTGCTCTTCTCATGTCCTCCTTGGCGTCCCTCGACCTCGCGTTCCTTCTACTTGAATCCCTTCAACTCGCCTGACTGGTTCCGTCACACTTCTTCTACGTACGTGTTCGAACCATCGCAATCTCCACTCCCTCAGCTTGTCGTCGATAGCCGCAATGCCTAACTTCTCTCTGTATACCCTATTTGGTATACAAGCTAACATCGTACAATCACACATCCATCTCAACATTCTCATCTCCGCTAATTCCAACTTTCGCACTTGTGCCACCCTCATAGACCAACATTCAGAGCCATAGAGCATAGCCAGCCGTATGGCCGTCCTATAAAAATTTCCTTTCAACCTTAGTGGAAATTTCCTATGACATAGGACTCCAGTTGCCACTCTCCATTTCACCCATCCAGCTTGGATACGATGAATTACATCGCTCTCAACATCTCCATCCTCTCGTATGATAGAGCCAAGATATTTAAAATTATCCTTTTGGGTTATTGCATGAGTTCCAATCCAAACTTCTCGTCCGTCGTCCTCTAAACTCTGTGCAAAATTGCATGCCATGTACTCGATCTTAAATCTACTTAACTGCAAACTGTCTGACTCCAAAGTCTGTCTCCACATCTCTAGCTTCCTATTAACTTCTTCTTTTGTCTCTCCGACCAATACAATGTCATCTGCGAACAACATACACCACGACATTGCATCTTGTATGTCCTACGTGATGACATCTATTATTATCACAAAAAGAAATAGGCTTAAAGTTGAACCTTGGTGCAACCCTATATCCACCAGAAAATACTTTGTATTTTCCACTGGCGTTCGCACACAAGTTCTAGCGCCTTCGTACTTATCCTTTATAGTCCTGACATAGATACTAGTAACGTTCTTCACTTCTAGACATTTCCAAATGACTTCTCTTGGCACACTATCATATGCCTTCTCTAAGTCAATAAAGACCATATGTAAGCTCCGTCTATGCTCTCTATAATTCTCCATCAACCGTCTTAATAGATGGATTGTTTCCATAGTTGATCTCCCAGGCATGAATCCAAATTGATTCTCCTTCACTTGTACTATTTTGCGCAATCGTTGTTCAATAAGTTGCTCCCACAGTTTCATAATATGACTCAGGAGTTTGATGCCTCTATGGTTTCCACATTCTTGTACATCTCGCTTGTTCTTATAGATCAGTACTACTACGCTATGTCTCCACTCCTCTGGCATTCTCCCCGTGTGCAAGATAGCGTTGAAAAGAGTTGTAAGTCATTGTATCCCCACCTCTCCTAGACACTTCCGCACCTCAATAGGTATTTGGTCAATGCCTACTACTTTTGCTCTTCCCATCGTGCTAAGGGCTTCTTTCACCTCCTCTTCAGAGATTCTTCTAACATCATCACATTACGTTCCCTGGGGTCTTTCTTCTTCTCTACTCTCTATACCAGTGCCTTCATGTCGCACGTCGTTAAACAGGTCGTTGAAGTAGACTTCCCACTTACTTTTAATGTCTTTGTCTCCCAAAAGTGTTCTCCTGTCTTCTCTTTTTATATGCCTAACTGTGTCGATATCTTTACGCTTTCTGGCACGGGCCTTAGCGAGCTTATAGATATCTTGTTCGCCTTCTTTAGTATCCAATCTTCGATAAATCTCTTCATAGGCCTTTGTTTTTGCCTCTGAGATTATTTTTTTCGCTTCTAGTTTTGCACGGCGGTATTCTTCCCTTTTTGGATTATCTCTTGCTCATCAGTAGTTGCCATCAATCTTTTGAGATTTTCCTGCTTTGCCTTAACCTTTATCTGTACCTCGTTGTTCTACTACCACGATTCCCTATCCATTCTCCTTTTGTTAGAGCTAACTCCTAATATCTCCTTTGCTTGTTCTCGAATAATTGTAGACATGACCGTCCATAACCGGTTTGCCTCCCCTACTCGTTCTACCTCGCAAACTGGCGCAATGGTATGTTGAAAGTTTAACGTCATATCTCCCTTGAGATTTTTCCAGAGTATCCTTTCTTGTTGTGTTCGAACAAGTTCTCTAGTCTTATTTCTCCATACAACATCTATAACTAATAATAGATGTTGCGACGCCACTTTTTCTGTTGGGAGCACCCTGCAGTTTCTACAACTGCTTTTGTCCCCTTGACGTACAAGGGTGTAATTAATTTGTGTATTTTGTCCCCCACTCTGGAAAGTGATTAAGTGGTCATCTTTCTTCTTAAAGAAAGTATTAACCACCATCAGGTCATGTGTTGATGTAAAGTCTAGTAGCTCCCTGCCGTCGTCATTCCGTACACCAAAGCCAAAACCTCTATATACCTTGTGGTATCCGTCGACCCCTACTTCGACATGGTCATTAAAATCGTCGCCGATGAAGATTTTTGTTCTCTAGGAATGATAATTACTACATTGTCTAACTTATCCTAAAATTCAATTTTCTCACTATCCTCTAACCCTACATGGGATGCATAACCACAAACTATATTCACCGACGTTAGGCCTACAATTAAGGTTATCGTCATAAGTCTATCCCCAAATCTCTTCACCTACACTACATTGCCTTTGCATTTCTCTGACACCATAATTTCTACGTCATTTCTCCTATTTTCATTCCTTAAGTACCACTATTTGTACCCTTTAATTTCCTTTGCTTTCTACCCTTTCCATTTTGTTTCTTGAAGGCAGACAACATCAACTCTTTGTTTCTTGAATACATCGACGAGTTCGAACGATTTAGAATAATTAAATTATTAAATCAAATAAATGAAATTTATATAATTTAAATATATTTTGAATTTAATCATTTTAATTAATAATTATAATTGGATTAAATTTATTTAATTTAATTAAAAAATAAAATAATTACTATTTATAATTTTATTAGTAATTAATATATAATATCAAATTAAATTATTCGTAATTTTTATTATTAAGATATTTTTCGGTGAGGCGCATGACGCGCGACAAAAGAAGTTGACGCTGTCAGCTCGAACCCGCCCGATGTTGCAGGAAGTGCGATTATAAGGTTTAGCCTGCCGGAGTCAGCTACTCTCCTCAAACGTCGACGACATGTTATTGTTCTCCGGTTTCTACTCTGCCTCTGTCCGACCTCTCTCTTACTCCTCCAAGCCCCATAATTGTCACGACGCCCTCATTGCCGCCTCTACCACGAGCACCACAACAAACGACTCCGGTCGTCTCTTCCGTGAAAAACTCCTCTACCTCACCGGCCTCAAAATCGATACTCGTAAAGCTCTCACCTTGAACCCTTATCTTCGGTCCAGGCCTATCTCCTCTGTGAAGTCCGTCGAGAGCTGCCTCTCCTCTGTCGGTTTGCACCGCAACGCCGTTGGACGCGTTCTCGATATGTACCCTTCACTCCTCACATCGGACCCACATTGTGATATTTACCCAGTTCTCGATTTCCTTCTCAACGAGGTTAATGTCCCGTCCTCCGACATCTCCAAGTCCATCTCACGATGTCCCCGACTTCTCGTCTCCAGTGTTACTGACCAACTACGACCCGCTTTTCTTTTCCTTCAGACATTGGGATTCGTGGGTCGTTCTGCGATTGATTGTCAAACAACAGTGTTGCTTGTGTATAATGTTGAGTCTACTTTGATGGGCAAGATTGAGTATTTGATGGGTTTGGGGTTAGAGTTTGGAGAGGTTAAGAAGATGGTGGTTAGGTCTCCAGGGATTTTGACGTTTAGTATAGACAGGAATTTGGAGCCGAAAGGCGAGTATTTTTTCAGGGAAATGAAGGGAGATTTAGAGGAATTGAAGAAGTTTCCTCAGTATTTCTGTTTTAGTTTGGAGAGGAAGATAAAGCCCAGGCATAGAATGTTGGCGGCATATGGATTAAAGCTGCCGTTGTGGAAGATGTTGAAGGTTAGTGATGGGGAGTTCAGTTTAATGTTGGTGGAAATGGTTGAAAAGAGATAGTTGGAATTTGGAAACCAGTAAGTTTCTCATTTCTCGATTCTTACTAAACACTTATATAGTCAAGAATGAGTTTGTTTCATACTAATGGAGGTGAAACAACTTCGGAAATAAAGCCATTGGATCAGATTTATGTGATTATATGTTTACACTGGACTGTCACGCAAGAACATCCTGTAATCTCTTTTCTCTACTTTCTATCAGACTATCAGTTACCTTTTTACGGCCTTCTCTGTGCTAACTGGCTTCCTCTTAGACCAAAGCTCTCGTTTCTTAAAATTGGATTCTTTGGTGTCCAAGAAATTTTATGATTAGGTTGCTTGTTTGGCCGCAGTTGGAGGACTTCTTTTCATGGAATCAAACTCGTTTATTAGTTACACATATATAACACATTTCACCTTTTTGTGGCAGTGTATGAATGCAAGTATTCGTGTTTTACTGATTGATTTATTACATG
>JAOSBO010000001.1:2087728-2099000 GCA_027563915.1 Erythroxylum rotundifolium
AGTGTATGAATGCAAGTATTCGTGTTTTACTGATTGATTTATTACATGAAAGGGTCACTTTTGTGGTACATTCTAGTAGACAGTAAGCAGAGGAAGAGTGTGATACCAGCATTCTCAATTTTACACCTGATCACGTCCTACCTAACAAATGAAATCTATTATTCCTCAGCAAGATCTTGTTTTGTCAAAGCAACTTAAGGGTTGCTGTATTCAGACAAAGATCCCAGGTCTTAGTAGAGGCCATTCCTGTTTGAAAGGGATGGCATTTGGATTAAGACGCATCTCTTAATCAAACAATCACTGCTAAGAAAATTAATTGAGGCGTATCATATGCACGATATTGATCTCAGAGAACTAGTTTGCAAACTCTGCTTGATAATTCTTGATTTCTCTTTCGCCTTGTTTCCTTCAGGACATTTTAGAAGTTCCTAAACAAAGAGTACTACAAACTAATCAAGTGTTATTAATGACCTCTTTGCTGTTTTATTCTAAAGTTCATATGCACACAATATTCATCTTGATTTTAGTTCTAAGCATGAAACATAATTTCTTTTTTGCCAAATAGAGTCATTTAGGATGTGGAAGACAGGAGGACAGGATATTACATTTAGGACTTATCTGACATTAAATTTCTGGATCTTTTGAAATTTCATGTACGAAGACATCTGCTTTCATGGAATCATCTTATGGTTTATGTAGGTCATCCGTATGTTACATCATCTTGGATGTTTTGCTGCTGTTTTTGCCGTGGTTATCTTTTACATTGTGTGTCCATATTAATTCTTTTTTCTTTCCCATGACTTCTATTCATATGGTTGGTTTTGAGATTTTTCTACCGAATATGGTCTTTTTGTCAATTGGCTTGTCCTCTAGCATGTAACAGTGACCTGCATCTTGGCATCCATGACAACTCCCTTCTCATGCAGAGTATCCTTGTACGTTTTTTTCTGTTATTCCCTTCTTCCTTGAGAATCTTCTAATGCCTGACAGTTCCTTTGGCTGAGCAGGGATGTAGTGAATAAGCAGAAAAGAGACCAGTGCCCTTGTTATTGGGCTTCCATTTCTCTTTCTTCTGTTTTGTTAATGGCATACATGAGGGAAATTTTTACAAGACATTATCAGTTTGGATATGACTTCAGTTCTTGCTACATTTCCATGGAACTTAATATTTCAGCGAGGAGTTTCGCAGAAAGGGGAACATTTATCACGCCATAAGATCGCAGACATGATTCTTCTGCAGGTTTTTTATGTCATAGCAATGGGAATGCATTATATGAGGGGCCATACAGAAGCAAACAAATGCTGCGGGCTTTGGAAAAGCTAGGATTTTCCCTAGTCCTATAAAGAAGCATCTATTTTTCTTTCCCGTCATATGATGGCGTTAAGTTAGATTGGTTTTACTAATTGTCAGATATAACTGTTGTCGATATGTTCGATTACATTTAACTGTATATAAACTAAATGAGAATGTGATGAAACTATAATGAAACATAAAGAAAGAAAGGGGACAAACCATTCCAAATACGTAAAGCCTTTGTTAGTGCTAAGGTACTTTTTCATTTCAACTTGTGAGTTGGTCTGTGCATTCTGTGTTCTTGGTGTTTTTCTTCTTTTTTTTTTTCCCTGCAGGTCCATGAATACATAGAGCTCCTTAACTATCTGCTTCCGGGTGATAATACTTTCTGAAACTAAAGCTGGCACCAGAGTATCGTCCTTCAAGATTGAATGTTCAGTACTTGCGTCTTTTTCTATTGGGACGTGTAGTCTCAATCCGGTGGCTTCAATTGTCAAGACTACGCCATGTTTTACTTGCTAGCAACAAAAAAATGAGCAAAGCACCCTTCAGAGAAGACGAGTATTGAGAGTTTTCTGAATTCACCTTTAGTTTTACATGCTGATATTCCTGGAAATGAACCTGTCAAGGACATACAAAACAATGACAGGGGACTGGAAACTCCCTGGACAAAATTTTGCAAGGAATTGACGTGTACTATTCACTTTTTGCGAGTAGTCAAGATGGTGAATGGTGGATCCAATTTGTTGCTCGTGGTGGGATGGTGAGAGACATGTACCACCGTCTAATCAATCAAGACCGTACCCTAGCGAAACCCCTTTCCCACACAGCAACCCAACATGGAAGCATGTATTTGTTCCATTTGGCATCAAGACAGATGTTTTTCACAGAAAAAAAATAAAATAAAAGTTGGAGGAAAGTAGAGGAGGACAAGGGCACCTGGGAAACTCCTGAGAACTTGTACATTTCCATTTATTAGCGACAATAAATATATTTTAAATAAATTCCTGAACTGAGAACTTGTACGTTTTCCATTTATTGGGGACAACAAATATATTTTAAATAAATTCCTGAAGAAAGATGAGACATATTTGGGTGAAGATATTGAGGCAATGATCGCAGAGCTGATGGTACAAAAGCAATGGAGCCATGAAAGCCAACAGCATATAGGGGTCTACGCACGTGGACAGGTACAATCACTTGTTCTTTTATATACCAAAAACCCATATTAGGTAAAACTTCTCTATCTTTTGGACATCACACAATATTTTTCAGGTACAGACAATTCCTCTACCATAGTAAATCAGTGTCTCTTCTCCAATCCAATGTAAGAAAATCTCTTACAAAATCAAAACTCTGTCCTCTCTCGTGTCACCCCCATGCACAGTGAACTTCTTCCGCAATTACTACTGTACCAAAAATAAAAGAGTAGTAACGTATTGAGAGTTCTCAAAATGCCTGCCAGGTTCTTCTCCAACCATCAATTACATTGTATTAACTTCAATGCCTAACTCCTCTTTTTTTTCATCGAGTACTGTTCTAGTCAGAAATCCAAGAGTTTGGAGACGCAGAGTTGGTGACTGGTGGGTCATTCTCATTTTCTCACTTTTCTGTCATCAAAAGATTTTCTCTCTTCTCTTTTTCTCAGATCACTTCTTTTTAGAAAAACCCCATTATTCGGCACGAGTTGTTAACGTCTTACAAATCATGGAAAAGAGTGGGTGAGAGGAAAGAAACCATCTCCCATTTACTTTATCTAGTATTGAATTTATGCATGAGATGGTCTCTTTTTAGAGGCCTTTTAAGTTCTGATCTCTTCTGGGCATCAGAAATTGTTTACTTATCACTGACTGTTTATCATTACAGTCCTACATATTCACAGAAACTTTTTTTGATTAGATTATATCTGACCATAAGTGGCATTATAATACTTGTAGATCCAACCCCTTTGTTTGGATAAATCACAGAAGCTGGTATGAGGAGTAGCCCTCCTGTCATTTCCATTCACAGACACTATAACCCTACTCCTGCTGACTTCAGCTTTGTTTGTATAGGTAGGGTTATAGACTACTTGTTATGGTACTGTCACTCCTCTTCCACGGCCTTTATTGCTTAGACCAAAAACCACTGTGTGTGGAGCAACTTATGTTATCGGTAAGGGTTCTGTGGGTCACTTTGACGTGTGTAACAACAATAACATTATTAATATGGACATGACTGTAATATTACCATTCTTCAGGACCCATGTACATCATGGGATGCCATTGCCATGATTGTTAAGATTTTTTCTCATCTTGTACATTTATGAAATTATTAGACAAACACAAATTCACTGAGGAAATGGTTTTAGAGAAATTTCTAACATGTTTGTCAAAGTTAAGGTTTCGAAGAACTTTTTCTAGGAACTAAAATGGAGTACTCGCAAATCTACCTGTGGTTTTCCCTAAATGATAATAATTATGTTTAAATTTAGCAAAATAACACTTGGAAGTGTTAATAAGTCTTACAAATCCCAATATTAGGTCAAATTATAAGTTCATATTTGTATATATACATATAATTAAAAAATTTAACTGAATTAATTGATTCAGTCGTGAAAAATTTGAACCGTTTAATTTTTTGGTTAATTTTTAAATTTTTGGTTTGATTTATTTTAATAACCCTTATTCTTAAAAATCAATCAGTTTATTTGTTGATCAGTCAATTTTAGTAAATTAATAGATTCTTATAAATTTTAATAAATTAAATAGTTTTTATTTAACAATCTTGTTTAATTAAACTTTAAATTTTTCAATAAATAAGAAAATTTTTTAATAATATTTCAAATTTTTTAATTTTATTCTTTAACTAGTTTTGTGATGATTTAATATTGACTGAACTTTCTAAACTTAAAAGTATTTTGTCTTACCGATTTAACTTTCGATCAGTTTTCAAAATATCGATTTATACAACTAAATTTAGGAAGACGTTAATCAAGTATAATGAATAACACACAATGGCTTCTAAAAAGTACCCTTTTGCATGTACTGAAAAAAAGAATTCGTTTGTTATCTTTTGAATGCGTATAATAATAAGTAATTGAAGTATTTGAACAAACCATTTAATAAATTAATAAACCAAATTAAATGATTGATTTAATTTAAGTGATTGCTTGGAGACTGAAACTCAAAAGATCACGAGGGTTTATGAGATGTGAACTAATCAACTAAGAACCTTAATCCTTAAAAGTTCCTAATGAGTCCCTTGGCTTTAGCACTTGAAACACACCTGAGATGAGGTTAAGTTGCTCATTTGAGTTAGACAAACATTAGAATCCTTGCCAGCAAGTGTCGTCAATAATTAAGACATAAGTATCAACACTTTTTAAGTGTCACTAAAAACTTGTTGCCTTCTTGTCTTCTTGAGAGTTCTGGACATTGTCTCTTCTAACGTCAAAGGTCTTTCCATCAAAGGTTTATGTTAACTTCTGCAGCAGAAAATGTATTTTTTATACAATTAGAAACAGCTTTTACAAATTGTAGATGGAAGAATGGATGCATCATTCTGAACTGTAAAAGATAAACTTTTGTGAATCATTTTGAGTAATCATGACCATCTCTTGCAGGAATGGTATAAGTTAAAGGTCAGAAGTTTGTGTTACGTCTGACATGGCATGAGAGAATGCTATTATACGTGGTTGTTTGTTTTAGTGTCCTGAGACAGACGCAACTGACTTCATGGTTGATACAATAATATCCAACACATTTAGCAGAGACACTCGCACAAACGGACAGATATATATATACGTATCCTTTATCCTTTTCATTGTTTGTACCTAACTACGACTGATCATGAGCTTTTCTTACCATCTAAACCTTTCCACTTGCCAATTGCCCATTTTCACCTACATAGACTTGTCTTGTTCTAGGGAGTTATGGGAGTACCCTAAAGCAAATCCAAGGGAACCACTTAGCATACCTTTGCACATGGTTCCAAGGGAACAGCCCCAACAGAATCTTACGGTTCAGCCCTACTGTTTTTATGGTGGACCAATTTACAGAACAATAAAGCAAGCTTTGTCACACCAGGTTTTTTTTCTTTTTTTTTTTCTCCCTCTTCATGCATTAGTATTAGCTCCCTATTCCTTGGTAGTCTCCTTCTTACATGGGTCATTCCAAAAGCATGTTTCTTAGGTTCATTTATGTTCATTTTAACCAACTCCAATCCCACATGAGAGGTTGTGGTACTCGACAAGAAACCTCGACTCCTCTCTTCCATCGTGTGTAAGTTAACATCGGATGCTCCCCACCACGTTTTTGGAGACCCTTTTTGCTTCTTGGTTGGGTGATTAAACAACATTTTCCATCCAACACTTCAAATATACGTCACTCATGCCTACTTTCTATGCAGTGCATTCATCGGGCCTTATGGCCCTGATATTATTAGTGGCACTGAGATGTACATTTGTTTACACTTGGTCTTAGAATGCAAAAATTATCAACTAATCCTTCTTGTCTCATGCACTTGTTATTTCAAGTTTGCAAACAACATATGTCAAAGTTAACTAACTAACCCTTGTCGTTAGTTCCTAAAATAACAGATTAGGTAGGGTTTAGGGAATTGAATTTGTGCACTAATCATTTGGTTTATTCCGACGAGTGAAATGCACGCGATCCAATAAGAGATTGGTGAATTGGACACAAAGACAAAAGAACTAGCTAGTGGAAGAAAAGGGCATCTAAGTTTGATCCAGTCAGTGATTGTGTAAGCAATAATTGAACATAGAGGTCCATGCAAGAGATAACGAAAAGGGATCACACAAGTGCAAGACATGAGACACGTGGGAAAGAAGTTCCTCTCCATCAGTGAGTTGGATGATTATTTCTTCTACACTAACGCCGTATAGTTTTACACACCACAGGTTTTCAGTCTGTGGTGTCTGAAAAGTTTCAGACGATCAGGCGGGAGAGTCATTGTCCTTTCTCTCAAAAAATACGCAATATGGTTGTGGTGCCTTTCAGGAGTTAGGATAGTTTCTCATCCTAACCAATCCAAGCTTTTCATCACCCAAATACCAACGTCAAGTAATGATACTGGTATGAAGCGATGACAGAGTCACAAGGTTCAGGGAAATATAGAGTAAAATGACACAGAAACATGCCTTCTTCGAATGGGATGTTTTGGGGTTGGGTTGGGGTCCTTTTAGTTTGGTCTGTTCCCTAGAGGAAGGAAGTCAAGTTTTCAAAGTTAAGTTTTTGACCGTAAGCCGTGTCCTCTCAGTACATTCTTGTTACACTGCAATAACATTAAATGAAGGCAAAGCTCAAAGATAAGGATTCATCTGACCATACCTGACCTGTGTTTTGATGCATAAAGTAATAAAATAACCACAAATAATAATAATAATAATAATTATTATTATTATAATCAAATTGAACTCTATTCTATACACGTAAAACATTCAATGCAAACGTCCGTGACAGGGAGTGAAAAGCTGTGAAAGCAGTAAAAGAGGAAGCTGTTATAGGGATGAACATGGCTTTGGACGAGTTCCTGGTTTGTATTTCCTTGAGCAGGAAAGTGTTTTAGGAAACCAAAGTGCAGTCTGAGGACATTCCCTACTTGGAAATGTGACTCTTCCTTTTAACTGGGTTAAATTGAGGTTTGCTTTTGAATGTGCGAACGAAGGAAGAATGTATATATAAATCTCCTGTTTGATTTGACTCATCATGTTGTCTGTAATCAAAGTTGATTCATTTCAAGAACAGCTAACTTAAAATACTGTTCAACCCCATTAATCTTGTTCTCTTGCAATAGCTACGGTACAGGTTCTGACAAACAAACAGTTTGATGCTATTAACACTAATAAAAAGTTATTTAGAATGTTAAACCCACAAAATTGATCAGTACACTTTATTAGAAACTGCATATTATGTACCAATAACATTCATCCAAATTTTTAAATAGTTACCAGTAATAGGATTTGAAAAGTTGACGAAGATAACTAGCTACGTGTTCACAGTAGCTTAATAAAACTTTTTTATATTATTCTGCATTGCCATAATTAGTAGAAAAAATTGGTTCCGATCCAATTGTTTTTGACTAGTCAAAATTCAGACAATGCTTAGGTTAGCAAAAGGTCATAAAGGGCCGGTGATTAGGTCAAAAAGGAAGTGTGAGTCCAGCATTCAGTGAAACTCCTTGACTTTTGCAAGCTGATAAAAAGGTATAATAGGATTGACCAATCAATTTGATGGTTAATCACAGTTTAGGAAGAAGGACCACAGAACAGAATAGAATTGTATATACATATGTATGCAAGTCTTTATCTATTCAGTAACATATGAGATGGTTGAACGTGAGACTAGCCCGTGAAAGAGACAGAAAGATCAGGTGGGAAGATAGGGATCAAAGAGATGACGTTAAGACAATACCCTTTTTTGGACTGTTATAGTTTTGTTGTGGGAAAAGGGTGATGCATCGAGTAATTGTTGTTTTTTTGTTCTGGTGGAGGAGGAGGGGTAGGGTTTTATGGTTGTTGAGTCAACTTCAGGTGGTTAGCTGAAACCAAAGTTAAGCCCTATCTCTCTCTCTTTTGTTTCTGATTGAAATGGAACAGTGAGGGGGCTAGGTTATTTACTGTTGTTGACTGTGGGCTGTTATGTCAAGCTCACTCCCATCACATTTGAAAAGAAAGGTGTCGTGTCTTAGACCTGTACAAGCTCAGCCTAGCAACACTTAGAACATTTTGGTCTTTCTTGTCGAGAGACTCATCACACGTGTGATGGCTCGTAAGATAAGAAGATGATATAAGTGCGAACTAGTTAAAGCTAAAAAGGTATTGTTCAGGTTGTTAACCACTTCTGTAATCCCTCTCTCTCGCGTGTGGCTGTGTGACTCCTCCTGAGTCCTGACCTGATAGATATATAGAAAAGAGCTCACTTTGCTGTACCTTTTTAAGTGTTTTTCTTTTCTTTTTCTCACAATCTGTCAAAAACTTTTGCTTCTCTCCTAATCTTTAGTCCCAGACTATGACTTTGTAACAGTTGTATAACAGCATCTGTCAGAAGAGAAATGAAGGCATGAGTAGCTGGAGTTCTGCTCTATATATTTTATGTGCATCACCCACACATATCATCGTCGTCGTCGTATATGGCCTGATTTTTTGTTCTTCAAAGTTTCAAAATTCAAACGATCCCTTGTATCTATCTCTCTTACTCTCCGTTCCAGCTCCTTGATTCACTTCTACTATAGGGAATGGCTTATACAGATATTGGGTCTCTCTCGCTTGGACCTAAGTATAGAGTAATGCCACCTGTTTCTTCCTCTTCAAACGAGATGGAAGATGGGTCTCCAACTACTCGGGGTTTTCATTTCATGGGCAACTGTAGTAACGATGACGTTGTTGTAGAGGGAAAGGGCTCCTATTCAAGTGATGGGTCTGGAGAGCACAATGAAACAAATCGCAATGCTAACTCAAATGAAGAAAACCCTAGCGAAAACGTTAATGTTGGGAAGGAAACAGACAGTAGTGGGCAGTCAAAGCTTTGTGCGAGAGGGCATTGGAGGCCTGCAGAAGATACTAAGCTGAAAGAACTTGTAGCTCTCTACGGTCCTCAAAACTGGAACTTGATAGCTGAGAAGTTGGAAGGTAGATCAGGTAAGAATCAACATCTGTTTGCTTTTCTTTTCAAGTTCTTATCTTTATGATGTAAGAAACACCAACCCTGCTACGACGATACTTATACTACTATCTTATGCTTCTTTCAAGGCAAGAGTTGTAGACTGAGATGGTTCAACCAGTTAGATCCCAGGATAAACAGAAGAGCTTTCACTGAGGAAGAAGAAGAGAGGCTCATGCAAGCTCATAGACTTTATGGTAACAAATGGGCCATGATAGCCAGGCTATTCCCGGGAAGAACCGATAACGCAGTGAAGAATCATTGGCATGTTATTATGGCAAGAAAATATAGAGAACAATCAAGTGCATACAGGAGAAGAAAACTAACTCAACCTGTGTACAGAAGAATGGGTGAAATTCCAAGCTTTCTCTGCAGAGAGAATAGTTCAACAAGTGGACCAGAACCACAAGAGTACGGTCTTAATAATCCTAGTATTGGAGGACAAAGCAGTTTATCTTCTTTTTCTTTTGGATCCCTCACTACTGGTCCTTGTAGCAGAGTGATTGATTATGGCTTAAGTGTGTCAAGCCACATGACCAATGAAGGTGAAGCAGTCTCAAGCATGAAGGCCCCTCACAGTGGGTTAGGTGTGCAGCGGACACCCTTTGATTTCTTCCCTGGTGAGTGTCCCTTACGATTTCATACTTTCTCTTTCCTGCAACTTGGTTGATTTGGGTTTCTGTGCTGGTTGTCATTGGTTTGTTTCATGGAAATGTTCGTGGTTAAACTGTGTTGGTTGATTACTTTTAACTCTTTCTGTTTCATTGATTGGAACAAATGACAACCCTTTAACCTCATTGTTGTCTTAAATTCTGATGAGCATTTCTAGTTGTTTTCACGTTTGTGATTGGTTTTGTGTGTGTGTGTGTGTGTGAGTGTCCTCTCAGGTCCCAAGATCAATGACATGATGGACATTTTCAGTCAGACCAGATGTTGGGAAAGGCCAGGTGATGAACCCCACATTTCTAACTTCAACCCCCAACAGCCTCCATACATAATGGCAATGCAACAGAACTACCAAAGCTCTCATTGTTTCCCAGATTTTACACCCCAGTTCCCAGGCAACGAGCCTTCAACTTCATCATCATCTAATGCTGCAGATAATAACAGAATGACTAGTCATTTTGAGACAATCCCACCCCCATTCTTCGACTTTCTCGGGATAGGAGCCACATGAAGTTACAAGAAAAGAAATGCTGAAAAGTTTTTATCTTTTTCGTTTCCCATCACAGAGAGTCATCATCAGTGAGTCTTAATGTGGATGTCCACCAACATTAGAGGCAAAAGAGAAAAAGAAAGTATTGTAGTAGCTTTCAGTCGTGTGACAGTCGCAGATAAACTTCTATCAGTAGTTGATGTGTCTCACCAACTTTTTTCTGTGTTACCCCTCCCCCTCGCCTCTACTCAGATGAGACCCTTTCAAAAACTGAAATAAAACAATAAACTTCGATTATTATTGTTCTTTCTCTTCTGTATTCTTTTTGTTTTTCTTCATGATTTTTCCTGCTAGTCCTTTTCTGCCGTTTCTTTTATTGGCATGTCATTTGCCAGTTGCGATGATCGTTGTCTTTTACATATGTACCAAAAGAACCATTCCATGGATGAAATTTAACCATTTGGACGACACTGAAAATTTGGAAGAAGAGATAACTGATCATAACCAGACTAGATTGTTAGGAAATAGAATCCAAAACCACTAACATTACATTATGCAATTTTAATCTCTTGTACTTGGTTTGCTACTGCAAAAACGAGAAGTGTTTGATGCTGAAGAAAGACCAAAAACAAGACATTGAATCCTACACATCCTTTTCTCATGGCCCTGCAAAATTCAGGCACAAAATCTGCAACAGAAAAAAATGACATTCAAACACACGAAACCCACCTCAAAAACTGTCATATTGATTATGGAAACTGTTGAACATGAACAGAATCTTCTGCTGAGTTGAATTCATGCCACCCACATGTGGAAGATGGCTGTTTGAAACTATCTTTACTTGCCTACGTGAACTCTTATGTTCTATAGTTACTCTCTGTAATGCTTTCCTGCTGATACAAGAAACATGTTATATTTGGTCCTTTCGACATGATCTACGGCTTCACTGTTCTCAACAGCAGTAGTCAGAATTCATATCTTAAATTCTTTCTGCAAATTTCTTTTTCCTCTCTTGGTTATCCCGTTCTATATTTTATGTCTATTATCACTCATCAATGGCTTCAATTGATGTAAGTAGTGAGAATTTTACTGTTATTTGCAAACCAAATCATGAAGAGTTCAGTCTCTAAATTTTAAAAATTATAGTTGAC
Source organism: Erythroxylum rotundifolium (assembly GCA_027563915.1). Lineage (NCBI taxonomy): Eukaryota > Viridiplantae > Streptophyta > Magnoliopsida > Malpighiales > Erythroxylaceae > Erythroxylum > Erythroxylum rotundifolium. Next base: position 2,098,991 of record JAOSBO010000001.1, read on the forward strand.
CCCTTAGAGT
>JAOSBO010000001.1:2111938-2123738 GCA_027563915.1 Erythroxylum rotundifolium
CAAAAGTTTATTGCACAAAGTCCAATTGTTGTCAATATAATGTAACATCACCACCATACAACCCTCTTTTTAGTTGTTGACTATCCATATATCTATTGTAATGACAATTTGACCTTTAATACTTGACAACGTTCTTATAATTTCTTTCTTACCATATACAAATATGACTAATATCAATCATAATACAATAAAAAAGTAAATAATAACAATATTAAAGAATATAAATTACCTCAAAAGTTTATTGCACAAAGTCCAATTGTTGTCAATATAATGTAACATCACCACCATACAACCCTCTTTTTAGTTGTCGACTATCCATATATCTATTGTAATGACAATTTGACCTTTAATACTTGACAACGTTCTTATAATTTCTTTCTTCTTATCCTCACATATTTTCATAATTTCCTTCTTCTTATCCTTCTTTAACGTATTCCGAGTTGTAACCTTAAAGGTTAGTTGTTGTAAGTTGCAAAACATCCTAAATCTTTTATTATTAACTATAAATAGTGGATGTTTATCACCAATTACCATAGAAGCATTAAAAATTCTTAATAGCATTAAAATTTCTTGAATTGTTGTTGACATAAGATGTAGTTATTTTATTATTTCCTTTTATAAAGTCAAGATTAAAAAATATTTGACCTCTTGAAACAATCTTTTCCTAATACACAAATCCACGTGTCTTTTGAAATGAAGGGTTCCACCTATTAAACTCCTAATCAATATCTTGTAATAATACTTACATTTGCCTTTTTCTACTCTGTCCATTTATCTAATCTTATTGAAACAATTCTAAACTTTATTTTTTAGTTGACCTAGACTTGTATCTTCACTTGGTACGTGATTATAAGTTCCCACTTCTGTACCGGATTACAACTCTCCACTTAAGAAATATGTTTATCCATATGAAACAATCAAATAATCAACATATACATATATATGTTATTCATAATCATAATGGATAATTCGTGTCACACAAAGCACAAATGTGTATGTATTTTGTGGACTTAAATGGTCACATACACGGACTTATATATGATTGTGTAAGTCACTGTGAAGTTTTTATATAGACTTATATGGTCACTTGCACAAACGTGTATATGACTGTTTATGTCATTTAATCATATTGACACGGTCACATACATGAGTGTGTATATGATTGTGTAAGTTCTTGAAACTTCACACTCAAAGTCACTTACATAGCCACATATATGCCCGTGTATATGACTATGTAATTATGTGAAAACACCCTTCAGACAAGAACAATCTTAGAAATTTCAGTATTCTAAAAATTCAATCTTCAATTAAAAGATTCAAAACTAGAATATGATAAGAAACTTTACCTTGGTAGGTGGGTGGCAAAGAAGCAAAAAAAGATGATGACAGCGAGGTGGTGGGGAAGTGGGGCAGCGGGGTGGCACAATAAAAGGGCCGCTAGAGGGATTGCAAAGACTGGAAAAGGAAGGTGAAGGATATGGAGGAAGGCAAAGTGGGCGACATATTGATTAAAGAGAAAGAGAGAAAGACTGAAGTCTAAAGATAGAGGAAGAAAACAATACAACAGAAAGAGAAAAGATAGGAAAAAACGATGTCGTTTTACTTCATCAGAAACAAAAATACTTAGCTTATAAGCAAAATGATGTCTTTTAAATTTCAAAACCTATCAATCTTCGTACCGAATTTGGCTCAATTTTTACCATTAGGATCCGAGGCTTAATCAAAATAGGCTCGACCCATTAACCTCGGCCTGATTGAGCTTGTTGAGAAATTTGGGTTAATCTTTACCAATAATAACAAATTCACCTTGAGCACTATTGCCCAGGTGAATAGAGTGTAAACGATTATACTGAAAAATCACGCCAGGGAAATTCCCAGAAAAGATTGGAGGAGTCACAAAGGGTCCCAGTTGAAACCTAATATGTTAAACAGAATTCCCTAGACATGTAATTTAATAGCACAATAATTCATCACAACTATACTTGACAATAGCTATTAAATAGACAAATAAAGGACACCAAAATTTAACGATGTTTAGCTAATTATACTTACTTCCTTGGATACTACTAAATTGATATTTCACTATTTTAAGGAAATAATACAAGTTAATTAAATACTACAAACGGAGAGCAGGAAGTGAAATACTACAAAAGAATAGAAGGAATCTTTGTCGTAAGGAAAAACAATTTTTGAGATGTTTAAGATTGGTGAAGGAGTCCTCTTTTATAACTTAAGAAGCAATCTTTATATTTCTTCAATATGGCAGGATGTCATAACGTTATCAGAGTCAATCCGAAGCCCAAATGTCATCCCTATGTATACGCATATAGGCTACAATTTTCTTCTAAGTACATAAATACAAAATTCGTTGCTTTTTTCTTTCCTTGTAAAAATTAATTAAAATTTACAAAAATCATTGATTTTTTCTTTCCTTGTAAAAATTAATTAAATTTTCTTTTAAAAAAAAAAAGAGTTTCCTTAATATGCAAGAATATCTCTCTTTGCTAGAATTGATAGCTTACCCTGGCATCCGATCAGACTGATGTAAAGTTCATTGGCAGAATCGAAAAAGCTTGTTCTGCACATTCATCCCTGGTCCTTTACCTACAATGACTAGTACATCCACATGAACCATTTCCTCTAAATTAAAATTGTTTATCATAAGAAGATAACGAAGTGGTATAGCTGACTTCGAAGCTCATTTGCCTTTTAGAGGGATGATACTTTCTTCTTTTACTATGCTCTTTTTCACTTTTTTAGGTGTCGATTTTATAAATTCTTATACATATGCTTTGATTTATGTTTTCAGATACCTAAATAACTTTTAAAATCCCAAGATTTCAAGCACTAATCCCCTTGAGCCACCCTTAACAAGCACAATAATAAATATAGGTTGCATGAGGGTCAGCCTTATCTTTAACTGAAATAACAAGACAGATGGTTCTGAGATAGTGGTTTAGTGGATTTCCAAAGTGCGTAAGACTAATGCATTCCACATATTACATAAGGTTACTTGGGACAAGCCAGTTAAAGGCTACCTAAAGGGTTGATGTTAACATGCAACAAAGAAAATGTTCTCCAAGGATAACCACAAGATAGGGAGGAAATCTTAGATAGGGTTTCCATCATGCAAATGTGGAAGTTCGTATAGTAATAATATTAAAAAGAAAAAAGAAAAAGTTCTTTAAACGTCAAAATCATTAATTCTTAGGATGAAAATAGAAAAAGATGGTTCAATTGGATCGAGTTTTAGTGGGGGAGTTGCTTCAAATGCTCTCGTTAGATGCATGATAGTTTGCTTTCGTCATAGAGGTTGGTAACAACTGATAATGCTGAAATAAGGATCTTCTAAATTCTAATTGGAAAAAAAGGTAAAGAATAAGAATAGGAATAGCACCCAAGTCTTTTTTTTACAAGTTTTTTAATTTAAAAAATTGAAACTTCAAGTCACTTTAAAATATAATTAATTAATCGTGAATAAATCATTTTAAAAAAATATAAAATTGAATTGAGCGGAACTTAAACCGATAAAATAAGAAGTTTAAAGTTTAAAAGATTTAATCGTTATTAGACCATCATAAAATTTACTAAAGATTAAATAAAAAATAATTTGAAATATGATTTACAGAAATGGTCCTTACCTATCAAAAAAAATTGAGGTTTAATTTAAAAAGATATTGTTAGATGAAAATTAATTGATTTATTTTAGTTTATAAAAACTTATTAATTTAAAATAATAATTAATTAATTGATCGATTTTTAATAATAATAGTTATTAAAACAAATCGAATTGAAAAGTTACAAATCAAACTGAAACGTTTTAATGGGTGAAACGGTCGAACTGATTAGGATATTGAAAAAATAGGAATAGGAATAGGAATAAGTAAAAGAATATCTGTTGTCTATGTCATACAGAAGCAAAAGGAACAAAAGAGAAATTGAAAAATAAATAGAAGATTTATGTGGTCTAATCTCTTACAGAGAGGAAGGTGTTCACATGGGTTGGGTCCCAAAACCAGCAAGAGGAATGGCCACCTAGTGTTAATACAACAATGAAATGTCTGAAGGTTTCACTTTCAATCTGCCCACTATCCACCTGGTTTTGATTCATTGAGGTCATGGAAGATACATATCAAGTTGGCAATATGGTTGGCTATTAGGATATGTTTTTATTTCACTTGTAGCCAAGGAAGAAATAGTTGAAAAAGAAAGTGAGACAAGGACAGCCAAAAAGAAAAGGTGGAACCTTTTCCCTCGTGTTTCCAGCTTTTAGACTACGGTTGTCTGGGTTCATTGGGGATTGAAAGAGAAAGAAGCTTGGAATAAGCATATATGGATGAAACTTCCAAGTTTATCTCAAAATTTGTGGGCCTGCTGGTGCTTTTTCCAGTTCCCACCATGATCTAAATCTCCATTAAAAAATGGCATATTGAGCTAAGGAATAATATCTTTCACTGAACTTCCATCTTAAAGCTGCAAATTCCATTTCCTGTGTCATCTCACCTTTTACGTCAGGAGTTTTAAGATTTTGACACGAATTGCAGAACAGAATTTATGCAATACTCATCCGATATGTGGAATCTGTGACAATTTTTCTTGGGATGGTTGAAGCCTATCAGATGAACTCGCTAGTATTTGGAAAAAGCTTGAGAGGGAATCAGGGGCAAGAATCTGCAAGATTCCAATGCTTTTATGAGTTTATTCAATTTGTTACATCTAGGAATCTCTTTGGTTTGGAGGTATATATGCCATATGTACATGTTACTAGTAAGATACCATCTCAGGAAGAGACCTCATCTTAGAATTACACAGATTAAAATATAGTAGTTACTGTGATCCATAGTTAGAGATTGCTATCTCTGCTCTCCTACAAGGCTACAACGTGAAAGTAGGTTAAAACCTCAATTCTCTGTTTCTCAACCGCATTAGAGTGCTAGTGCTCAGACATTTCTCTTATGTTCTCTCATGGAAGTTTAGGGACCGACACCAAGCTGCAGGGTTGGCTAGAAGAACAGATGTATCGGGGAAGCCCTTGCAATCTGCGATTCCAGTTCGTGATTGGAAGCCCTTAAACAAGTCTACTCCATTGGTAGAACTTGACCTATCATTCTTAACGCCAAGTGTTGCCCATATAGAGCTCTTTGCAGCTTCATTTGGATCATCGATCCTCAAGGTCTTTGGGACCACAACACTTTTGTTCGAACTATTACCAGTTCCAGAGGACTGCTCTGAGTGAGATGGGTTAAGAAGATTACCATCTCTTGAATGTTTTCCCAATAGAGACGTGGGATTAGAGCTTGGTGGACAAGGTTGTGGCAGAGAGAAACGAGCAGAAACAATTTGAACAGTAGAGTCCCGGTGAATTGGCGCTGGGTAAAATGGCACCGGAAATCCTGAAGAGCTCAGAGTAGTTTGAGACTTCGGAGTGCTCCATGGACATGGCCAAGCAGGAACAGGGAAACATGGTACCTGAACAGGAAAGCCCTGATATTCCTCGCCATTTGCTTCTTGCGAAACACCATTACATCTCCGGTCCAACGAATTCGAAGCTGTCACTGATGATCCACTTGAATTTTCTTCCGCATTATCTGCCGTCCCTCCACAAGAAACAATGAATCTATTTTGATCAGCTACGTGATACCCGTTTCGAACACCGTTTGCTGTCTTCTTTGAGAGGTTCAAAATAGAAGCAACAGACTCGCCGAGAGGAGGATTAGAGCCAAAGTTAAGAACAGTCCCATTGTTTCCCCAACAGTAGTTGGGAATTCCATTAATTGGATGAACCTGAGCTGTTTGGAGACCTTTTGAGACTATTATTTGACGATAATGTGAAGCAGAAGAGCTCTTGCTCTTTCGCCGACCAGCACCCACAGGCACATTCCTCATGTTACCACCTGCAGTCCAGTATCTTTGACAGCTTTTGCAGAAATGGCGAGGCTGGTTAACGTTGTAGTTGTTGTAATAACAGAACTTGGTGTCCATGCTGTTGCAACGTGGGCAAGGAAGTATTTTGTCAGGCTTCTTTAAAGTCTTCTCACTTTGCTCAATCTTTTTAGAGTTTTTCAATGATGAAGTTTCTCTTTCCACTGATGGAGTCTTCGGGTTTTCACTAGTGCCCGATGATGCTGTTTGATTTCCCGAGTCCTCCGTTAATGGATTAGACGTACCGTCTTCCTGGTGATCATCTTTAATTTCTTCCCCTGTTGGCTCCTGAAATACCAAACGTAAAATTCCATGAAAATATGGAAGCAGGAAAATAGATAGTACACGAACGATTGGAAAATTCAACTTCGTGTGGAATTTGGAATAGATAATATATTAAAAATATTTTAAATAATTTTTCTTAGATGATCAAGATCATGGAAATTTTCCAAAAGTCGTTTTAGGCAGTGGAAAAGTTAGAATTGGTCTAATCCTTTTCCTAAAAACAGGGCAGTTTAATCAATCCATGACAAAACGATCAGCACATCTTGGAAACTATCAGAAAACTAATCACCAGCCTAGCAGAGACAAGAAAAGTTCTCGACTGCTTTATCAATCAGCCGAATTATTTGAATACTTGACTGTCCTAAAGCAAATTGGGAGATGCCGAATAAGAAAAGTACAGTTCCATCAACAGTAAGAATTTCAAGCATCCAAAAACTAAAGTAACTGAAAAGCTCTGATATGTTTAGGAAACTTCTGTTGTTGGAGCCGCAAAGTAACTTTCTTGGAGTTGAAGGAAAGATATATTTCCCAGAAAGTACAGAACAAGAGACGAAATTGAATGAAAAGATAACAGAAAGAAAGAGAGAGATTCGCTTGCTCAATCCCATACATTAAGGAACAGCCTAAAATGAAGCATCAACCATTGTCCTGTATCCTCAGAACTATTCTATTACAAACAAAACTAAGATCGACCCATCAACAACTCCTCCAATTTGGAGAAATGGGTTGTCCTCTGAATCGCAGATAGCACACAAAGATGTCAACTTGAGTACACGAACACAGACAAAAAAGTGCAAAACATAACTACATACCTCACAACCATCTTGCTCTTCCACTTCCTTCTCTTCGGACAAGCTTTCACGTAAGCAAGTCGAATTGCTAAAAAACCCGTTTTCAAGTGCTCCTGAGCAGCGAGTGTATTGATCAGCACAACATCCATCCTCTTGTAAGTCGAGTGGCAACACAGGAATGGTCTTGCCAAAAAGTTTTATCGCAGAGTCTTTGAAATCAGGCATTCTTTCCTCTTGTTCCTGTAGTTTCTCAGTAACGATTGACACAAACAAACAGCTTTCTTGAGTGAAGATTGTCGTGTCTGGGTTTTGGTCTGACTTTGAGGTGGTGCAGGTAAAATTTAAGCATGAAGAGCGACTATATGGTGGGGAACGCCACATCAGACACGGGAAGGGGGTTGTGAGCCACAAGTTTATGTGGCCTTTGAGATCTTTCGTTCTGTTTGATTCCCCACATTTGCTTGTAAAGATAGTGCTCCATTGTCCCCTGCCTTTTCCTTTGCCAAGTAAGCAATTTTGATTCACTTCTTTTCTCTCCTTTTTTGACCGCCAATTGGAACTCAAGTTTGAAGTAGTATTTTCTTTGGTAAATACACACACACAAAAATTATATTTATAATAATTTAATTTAACTTTTATTTTTCTGTTTACTTTTTAAAAAATTATTATTTAACTTTTATTTCCTATTTTTAATTTTTATTTTTAAAATAAAATTGATATAATTATCGATGTTAATGTAATAATATTAATAATAAATAAAATTATCTAATTCTATAAATTAAAGTAAATAAATTTATTTAAATTTTATACTATTTTTATGAATAAATTTAGTAACAATTTAAATAAGCAAAAAATTATATACTAATATTTTTGTTAATGTAGATTTTAATTTTTAAAATCTTAAGATATTTTTAATTTAAAATATATTTACTAGATAATTAAATTATATTAATCAAAATTATTATTAGCAATTAATATTAAATAATTAAATAATATATTTAATTGATGATGAATCACATTATAACAAAAATAGAGACTAAAATTTAACTAACTGCAGATTTTCTCATCTGATCTTTTTCAATGTAAATTGAAATGATTGTAATTATTGTTAGACGACCTCTTCTAATCGTATCCTCAGGGCTTAGGAAACATGAGTAAAGAAGAATTACACACTTGGAGAATAAGTGCAGTTTTCAATATCTACAAATAAGCTCGCATAATTTTCTAGTCCTGCTACCCATATCTAAGTTTCATGTATAAAAAGGTTTTAATTATGGTATCTTTATCACTGTTTAATTATCTCAACTTTTTTGTTACATGCGTTTTGACTATTTTTTTTAATTTGTTAATTTTTGCTCATCTCTTTCTTTTACTTATTTGTTAGATTTGATTTATATGTGATTCCTTTACTGTGTGTATCCGGTTGATCAATTGAGTATCTGCTTGATCAGCTAATTAAGTTTTTCTTCTTTTCTTATTGTTATTCTTATTGTGTTTCTTATTATTATTATTATTATTTTTCTTAATATTTATATTACTATTTATTTTAATATTATTATTCTTATTATTATTATTATTTTATCTTCTAAATTTCTATCACATATTTGAAGTTTTTTTTTTACTTTTCTACTTACATTTATGTGTGTATTTACTGAAAATATCCTCTTTACTTTATATAAGATTGTCTACTATTAAATTTTTTCAAACCCTACATTAGTATGGGATTAATCTGAATGTGATGACGGTCCTGACGTGATGATGAGTAAAGAATCTCAAAGACTGCCCCTTCCGTCACTCTATTATGCATTCACATGATTGAAACCGTACTCTCTTTTTTTTTTTTCTCTTTTGATTTGTTATAATTCTTCGAGATACTCAGGATATCTAATGTATGAAAACGTAAGTCATAAGCCATTTTATAAATACTTTACCAACATTAGTGCCAAATTTAATTTTATTATGGCATTATACCATTATTGATTAATATTGAGTATCGTTTTAGGTAATTTTTAAAATTATAAAATAGTTTTTGAAAAATTTTAAATTACAAAATAGTCTCTCAAGAAATTGTATTATTAAATTTTACATTAATCTTGTCTCCAAAAACTTAATAATAGAAACTCGAAATAATAATAACCTATTTATTTTTTAATATTTCTTATCACATATTTCTCATATAAATAATAAATACAATTTATATTTAAAAAGATCATTTAATGATTATACAAATAAAAAATTATCTACTAATTAGGAATAAGACTGCTTACTACTAGACTTCCTCAGACCTCGCGCCTCAACCGGATTTATATTGGGTGTTGTTATTATTGTTGTTATTACAAATTAAAAACTAAAGATAATAAAAGGTACTTAAAATGTTATAATTTGATCATATAATAAATAATAATTGCATCAAAACTTTAAATAAAAACAATAATAAAGTCTTATGATTCTATAATTATTACAACAAAGGTTTGTATACAGGAAACAACTAAGTATAATCCAAACTTGAAATAAAAAGATTTACAGTTATATTTATATTGCACACATATAATTTAACATATGCATGAAATACAAATGAAATTGGAAGAATAAAATACATGAAATTTTAAAACTTTGTTCAATCATATATCTACGTAAATTGCATTTACTATAATTTTAATATGGTACAAAATCATCATCGTTGAAAGAAACTTCATCATTACAATCATTTAAATTCATTACACCAAATGACATGTCAATATTTTTCTATACAAGATTTTTTCCAAGTCACTCTTATCTACAAACTTGCTTTCCTAGAAACTCAATCTACCAAAAGATCGATATGGGCAAGGCAAATTGGACATACAAAACTAATTATTCTATTAAGATTCATAGTAAATAAATAAAATAAAATAATTAAGAAATTATCTTCAACTTAATAATGATAATAAGATACCTTTTCCGAAACTTTAAATTGTATTAAACAAAGACCAAGTTGTTCAATTTTTTGTGTTTCAATCTATTCCTTTGTGTTTTAATCTATTCCTTTTCTTGGAATAGATTAATTCAAATATGTTCTAATTCCTTTCACATCATGTTGCACTCATACATTAAATTGGAATTTGAATTAGAAACCACTTCAATTTTAAAATACTACTTTCAAATTGGTCCCACCAAGTAATTATAAGACAATAAAAGTAACATTATAAACAAAATAAAATACAAAATAAAATAATGATTAATTTTGAATATGTAACAAAAATGAAAAATATATATACTTGGATTAAGCTTGTCTGTTTAACGAATAGTAATAGGCATCCCAAAATCGCCAGGAGCATCTTTACAAATATCCATTTGTGAGCTTAGGAGATCTTATTCATCTCATGGGCAATAATTGTTATAATAGTTAATAAGATTCTCCTACTAACTTCAATTTTTTTAATAAAACTTGGTCTAAAATAGATACTAATATTAAAAAAACCCCTACCTACAAACAACAAAGAGTAAAATTACCTTTCACATCTCTCATTGATGGTTGCAAGATTATGTGTGTACAAAGAAGACCTATTTTTAGATTGACTTGATTGCATCCTTTGATCTCTCTATGATATCATAAAAATAACTCATTGTTGTCTTCTTATTACTATCAATTAGACAAAGTATTCTCACCAAAGGTTCACAAACTCATATTACAAATTAACACTAGGACCAAAATTCATGATTTTCAAATGTAATTCTAGAAACCTCCTCTCTAGCAATAGACCTAACATATTAAGGTATGACTCACTTTTCACTTATAAATATTTGCCTCAACTCCTCCTTTATTAGAGTAAAACATTGAAGTGATAAGAAATTAATGACAAATCTTGTAATACTAGGATGACACAAATTTTTATCATCGGTGAAATCTTTTCTCATCAAATTCAAGACTTACGTATAATTGTAGATGAACTTGTTTTTTTTTTAATTTTCTGCACAGTTTCGTCAATGATAAGAGAACATCTAGCACCTCTTATATTTTTCAATATAAAGCCAATGAGATATGCAATATAAAGAGTCTAATAAAAAAATTATACATACTTTGCAATCTTTTTATAGCTACTTTGTAAGCAAAATCATATCAATAATGAATTGAATAATGTTTTCTATATCAACTTCATTGACAACTTCATCAAATAACAGAAACATAGTATTAGCATTTCTAACAAGGTCATATGTATTAATAGACTTAAAAAATATTGTCCCTTTAGTAGAATAAACTAAATTATTAATAATAGACTCATGTTTTCTATTAGTCCAACCATCATACATGATTGAACGCCCATCAATTGCCCAAGTCGCCCTTCTTTCATCCAAATAACTATTTTTTGATAAATAAAGTTGTTCAAAAGTTTACCTATATAGTCATCAATTAAAGGATCCTTATAGTATCGATTGTTAAAGGCAATAATATCCACCTTAGGCTAATAATAATAATATAGTGTGGTATTGAATAATAAACCTAATCATACCACCATCTAGCCATTGTTATCTCGCTCTTCAGGAGTTGTTCGTGGCACAGAAAAGTTAGACACTTATTTTTTCTTTTCCTAACATCATTTACAACATTCCGTTTTGTTAGTTAGAAATACTATAAACTTCAACATCCCCACTATTATCCCTACCATTGCAAAAGAAACTTCCACTACCAATTTCGTAGTTTATTTTTTGCCTTGTATATTTCTCATGTTGATACTCTTTAAACAAAGTCTTCATTTGTTATTTCATATCATGACTCACTTTCTTACAATTCTCTACATCACCTATTATCCCATCTAAATGCT
>JAOSBO010000001.1:2184986-2197100 GCA_027563915.1 Erythroxylum rotundifolium
TATGCAGTATCACATTGATCAGTTATGTCTAGAGGACTTTTTTTTTTTTCGTGTTTCTTTGATGAATAAAGTTGCCTAGTTTAAAAATACACCAAATGCTAAAGTTGTATTTGTTGGAAGGAATACCTACGGTCTCTATCTTTTTGCAGTTAATGGCCCTTCTGCTATTGCGGCATGCATTGACAGTTTCAGATGCTGATTCAGATGATGATGCGTCAACATTCTTCTCTGTAAGTGATTAACAATCATTCTAACATTTCTTCTATTTTAAGTTGAGAGAGCTGTACTGTTGACTGGCAGACTAAGCTATTTTATCTCCGGCAGCTTTTCTTGCTAAGAGCAGCTGGCTTCCTTTTGCCCTGCTACATCATGGCTTGGGCCATTAGCATCTTGCAGCGTAGAAGGCAAAGACAGGTTATTCTTCTTCTATATCTTTTGCTCAGAAGATTTATTTGGATTCATACTAAAATCTGTGCCATAATTTGATACAATAGGAGGCTGCAGCATTGGCCGCCACACAAGTAGCTTTTGTGCTACAATCTGGGCAGCATAGGGGTTTGCAGTTCGCAATTGCTCCAGGACCTACCACAACTCCACAGCAGGAACCTGTTTGATCGAAGCAAACACGGAATCCTGTCTCAACTGCTGCTCCAAGTCATCATCACTCATCATACATGAGGGAATGATAAAATGATAAAAGTTAGAAACTAGAACACCCCACATGGCTGAGCAACTAATGCGTGTTGTCTTTTGTCTTTTCAGTTCTGCACATGTGTTTATGATATTGATGCCCATCATTAAAAGCTGCGAGGTTGTTGTATCTGGTGTGGAATTATCTGTCTCCATCTAGATTTGACATACTGCATTACGTATTTTCACTGACCATTTTATTTTGCTGCTACTTCATCATTTGACACATTTTCGTATGCTCAATTCGGTTGCCTGCGATTTTAATGTCTGATAATCTTGGTTTTATACAGTTCCATTGACAAGGTGAGCTAGAGGAGGTGAAAGTGCCACTGGACTTCCATACTTAACCCCCTTAAGTTTGTGCTGCTATAAAAGGATCTTATAACATCAGCGCCATAAATTACCAATTTCCTTATTTTCCTTTTCTATCCACAACTGTCTTCCCTGAAACCAAAACTCTCTTGGACAACGAAGCTCTACCCTTTAAGATTGAGAAGGCACTGCGAGTAGCTGGCATTGGTAATTAGCACTAAACATGGGACTCTATACTCTTTTGATTTTAATAATTTATATTTTATTAAATAAATATAATTAATTAGATATGTAATTATTAAATATTATAATGTTTAAAATAATTCTCTTTGTTTACATTTTATTTATGAATAATTTATTATCAATTATTATAAAGATTAAATTAAGTACAATGTTTTATACAAAATAATTTTATAATGATTAAGAAAGGAGATTAAATTATATTAAATAATTATACTGTGTAGAAAATTAAAACAGTTTCATATGAATAATTATAAGAATTTTAATTTATTATAAAATTATAATTAAGTATTAAACAAGTTAGTTATTTACATGTTTATATTCATACTTAAACCCAAATTTTAATTTTAAGTAAAGCTAATAAAGTTCGAATTAAAAGCTCTTACATTTCATATTTATTTAATAATATGTATACTTAATAAGTTGTAATTGTATTACTTCAAATTTCGTATCATCTTTTTCAATAGTACCTCTCCTCGTAAAAAAATAAATTAATATAATCAACTTTCTAAAATACATAATTAATAAATTATAAAACTATCAATAATAATCTAAAATACAAATATTACGAAAGAAAAAATTATAAAAATAAATCTAAATTTTCCCTCTTTTACATATTTTAATTTTTATAATATAATATTTTTATAAATTTAAAATCAAATTCACATTTTCATAATATATATAGGTGGAGAATAATTATAACAATCTACCTATAAGCACATATTTTTCAATAAATATGATAATTTTTTATAAATTCATAGTTTCTTTCACATAATTTATTATGCATGCATGTTTTGGAAGATAATATATTAAGAATAAAAAGATTTTCATATTTGTGAATTATGTAATATAATTGTGTTCTTATTGGATGATAAACTCTAAAGATTTCCATAATTAGTTGGAGAACTAATATCATGAACATGATCAATAAACTCTTTTCCAATTATTCTTAAAGTAAGCAAAGTTTTTCCATATTGAATCTTCCATGTCCTACATAATTCAACATTATTAACGTTATCAATTGGAATCAATATATCAGAACTAATTACAAGTTCTAAAATGTCTTCACTTTAAAAATATGCTTCTATACATGTTCTTCGATGCTTACACTATTAAGATCCTAATCACCATTTTATATGTTACCACCACTTTCTCCATGGATTGTCTCCTTTCTGTAAGTTGAAGAAAATAAAGACAGAATATGTATTATGTGTTGTATCTTTATAAAGATGAGCTTCTATTTATATACAATAACATATACTCGAATAAGGAAATTAAATCAAGGAACATAATATGGGGTGTTAGTTACTGTTACAAATCAAGAATATTCTCAATTCATGTAGTAATCTAGAATAGTTTCAACATTCCCCTTTAAACTCAAGATTACCAAAGATTGGTGACGTCTTATAAAGTGACAATTATTCTTAATGTGTTTATTAGGCTCATGGGATATATCATTGTGAGTAAATGAGTAATCTGACTAGCATTAAGATTATCTTTTTTTGGTTATCCCACGAGGTGTCCTAGGAAGGTCCCAACTATGAAAAGACGCCTTTAAGTCATCCACACCCAGACTAATCTCCGCTCGCACTGGGTCAGCTCGTAAGAGGCAAAGTGTTGGCCAAACAAATTTCTCCATTCCCAGGGCTCAAACTCGAGACCTTTAGTTAAGGGATGAGAGTGTTAAACTATTCACACCAACCTGTTTGGTTATTAAGATTATCACAATAGAGAAAGTATATAATAATCATATCTTGGATTAAATAACACAACCAAATAAGCTCATAAATGGTATCAATGATAACTCAATATTCAGCCACAATACTTAAGCAAGATGCAATGAATCTCCACACAAAAAAAAACCTACTGCATTGATTAATAAGATCACCGTACTGATCATTATCAAAATAAGCTTTTAAACTAATAGATGAATGTCGAGAAAATTGAACTTTGGTATAATGAATGATATGTAGGACAATGATAACATG
The DNA here is from genome assembly GCA_027563915.1 of Erythroxylum rotundifolium. NCBI lineage: Eukaryota > Viridiplantae > Streptophyta > Magnoliopsida > Malpighiales > Erythroxylaceae > Erythroxylum > Erythroxylum rotundifolium. The sequence goes on from JAOSBO010000001.1 coordinate 2,188,217, forward strand.
AGTGGCATATGAAGCAAATATGAATTGACTATCAATGTGGATTGCATAGGCAATGTCTAATCGAATGATTGTTGTAAACATTATGTAGGATTGATTAACACTTGACATACCTTGATTCACTATTTTGTCTTTTAGAATGTCTTATTCCCTCTCTGCTTTTCACATTTATTTTTCTCTGATGGTTTAGAAATTGCGTTGATGTTTCTATTAATAAAAAAATCTATTGTATTGTTAAGTTTAAAAAAGGGAGAGGGAAAAGGGCCTATAGACCTGTAACACCTCGTGTTAGGGGTTAGAATATTGAAGAATTTCAGTGCACTTTATACTTTGCATAATTGAGTTTTCACTTATATGTGCATATGCAATTTTGGACACATACAAATATTTGTACATGCATTCATTGACATTTTTCCGAGTATAAGTGATTTTAATGTGATTAAAGTGTGAACTTTGGATTAACTATGTTACAAATTTTTTTTGGTGATAATAGTTATTATTTCGAAGTTTTGGTGAATTTTAGGAAAGTTATTGAAAATTTGAGGTATTTAAGAATAAGAAAAATATTGAAATAAGAGAAATTATGTAGTGACAAATGAATCTATTAATGCGTGACATGTGGACAAAGAGTTAAGTGACAATTGGTAGCCTTACTTGGAGGACACATGTAACAAATGCATTGGAGACATGTGTCAAGCCTTGAGAGAGATACCTAGTCATTAGGAAAAGAAGATTTCTGCAACTCTCCTTGGTTTCACCGAAAACATAAAGACCTCCTTCTTGTTTGTTTGCTTCACTGAAACTCTCCACCATCAACCCTTCTTGCTCATTTATGTATTTTGGCTTTTGGTTAAATTACCAACTTTTCATCTTACTAAACAAGAGCTGAATCACTCCAACCCATTTGGGGTTTTCAGTTGTCTCTCTTTACCCTTGAATCTTTCCACCGAAAATTTGATAAATTTTGGAATTTTGTTGAAGTGTAAACCAAGTAAGTGATGCTTTAAGTTTTATGATAGTGTAAATGATTTCTGTTGAGGTTTTTATGTTTATAATTGGATGCATGTGTAAAAGTTGTAAATTTTCATGCTTGTGAATTGCTGCATGTGTTAATGGTGTTGATGCATGTGTGCGTGGTGAAAGAAGAAGCAACTTCGGTGATATGATTAATAAGATGAAGGATTGTAGTCATTGGAATATGATATGTGCAGTATTTTACTAAACATACATCAGTATTTAGGGCACAACCTGATATGTGAATATCCAAATTAGATAGAGTTTGATTTAGAGTAAACTAGAGACATAGAATTACATTTTTCATGGAAGAATCAAATTCAAAATATGTCCATGAGAGTCTGGAAATTTGTCTTGAAGTTGAAATTGGTGTTCTATCGAGGTATGAAAACAATATGTGGATTTTTTATTATAACTTGCAGGATACTGAACTAAAATGCATGATATTGGTGTCATTAGACTTTCAAAACATTGAGGAACATTTGATTAGTAGAATATGTTACCTAAATATCCCATTGTCGAGGTCAAAATGGTCATGCAAATCAGACCCGAAATCTGCTTAAGAAAAATCTGGAAAATTGATAGCTTTATGATTGATTTTATGAAGATGAAGAGGTTTAAGAAAATTGATTAGAGTTTAATGATTTTATGAAAAAAAATTGGTTTGTGAATGAGTATAAAATGGTGATAATGCTTGTGCTAAAGTGATATAGAAAAATTGAAATGAATTTGGTGTAAAAATGAAAGTGAGGAAACGTGCTGAAATATTATGAACAGGAGAATTTTCATTAAACATGCTTCGGTATTTTGCTTATAGGTTGATCTGTAGTTTTCTAAATGAGTTGATTCTTAATTCAAATTAAACTTGAGACATATTTATACAACTTTCTTAGAGAACTAGAATTTTAATTATGTCTTTAAGATTTTCAAAAGTGACATGAAATTGAGTCTTGACTTCGGTTGTAGCACGAAAAGGAATAGAAATCATGTCCTATTTTTATTAAATAAAATGTATTGATGTAGGCGGTGTCTTCAACAAAGTTGTATATTATTCTCTTAGCATTTAATTGGTATAAAGTTTGTAATTTTTAGATTTAGTATTGAAAGATATGAGTTGTACTATTCGAGGGTATGATCATGTACTAGCCAAAAGTTCAATATACACGGTCTATGGTATTGTGAGCATAACTCATAGAATACTAAATTAAATCAGATGATCTTAGAGTCATTAGAAACTTAAGATATAGAGGAACAATTTTCTAGAAGAGAGTGTTACAGAAATATGTCATTTTCTTGATCTTATTGATTATGCAAAGTTGACCCGAATGAGGTGCTTCCAGCAAAAGCTGGAATAGGAATTGAATGTATGAATTTTGGAACTTTTGAAATACAATTGATATTTACATCAGTTTAGTAAGGAAAGATACCTAATAATTTGTCATGAATAAGAATCATACATATTTAATATACATAAATGAATTCTTAATCATACACAATAGTAATTTGTATATGTGTTAATTATTATAGAAGAACCCATAGAGCGACCACTTCCAGATATTGTCGGGACTTCGAGGCAATAAGCAATAAGGGAGCTTTTGTGAGTAATCTTAGATGGTTACACCTTACTTTGTTCTACTTATTGAATTTGGTTTATGCTGGTTGTGTTCTGAATTCTGGAAAATGATTGTCCGAGGCATTTGATGCATGTTTATATCATTGGAAGTGCTACTTGCATGTGAATATGATTGACTACTTGCTTTGCACATGAAATGACTTTGTTTTAGTTTTAAAATTGTTGAGTCCTAGTTGTGGGTAAATAGGCATGCTTAGAAGGGTTTGCAGCTGCTCTTATGAAACTTCGATCGAGACTTCGATCTCTCTTGTGTAAGTCCTGTTACCTGTTTCTGTAAATGGCTTAGCAGTCATTTGATTTTGTGTTCTAATATATGTTTTATTCTGAATAAACAAAATTGTATTATGATTTGAATGCTTTATACCCTCTTTTGATATTCAGCTTTGTTAACTATAAAATCTATTCTGAAATGCAATATGTCTGTTTTATTGTTAAACCAATATGTTAACGCATGCTTATGCTATTACATGATTCAATATGACGAGTTATCATTTTATATATACATTAGTTATCATTCACTAAGTTATATGCTTAGCACAGTGGATTTGCCCCATATAGGTTCAGAACAAGGATTATAAAGACTAGGATGAGTCAACCGCAATGACCAATGGAGTATGAGTCTTGTTTTGATAAAAATGCATTTTGAATATATTTTGGCTTGTTTACAAAATGTATGATTCCGAATTGTTATAAGCTTTTGTAATAACTATGTTTCAAGCTGGTTTTGGTTTTTGGAACAAATTTGTATTAAGTTCATGCGATATAATGTATGTATGTTTTGAACAAGTTTGGAATGATTTGCAAATGTATGTTTGGTTCAGTTACTAAAAATACATGTAATGAATGTGTAGTACGTTTAAAATGCTTCCGCATCAGTCTGTTATTTGTTTTTGTTTGTGAGTCCGATGTGGCACTCTCGTATCCTCCCAGCAGGTATAGGGGTGTCACAGGACCTATGTAAGCCCAACTGCCTAGATACCCAGTAACCACCATCTTAGGCTTTGTTCGTTAGACTCAAAACTATACGTGACATGGGCAAAATAATCTAACAAGATCTCCTACTAGGACCATGTTATGGGTTGATGATTCAACAATAAATGTTGAATGCACACTATATATTGAATTGATCAAGTCATCCTTAATTGAATTAAGATGATTGGATCATGACGGTCACAAGTTATTCAACAACATGATTCCTTCTATGTATCCTAGAATCAACTCAATTTATGAAACATTAAGTGGGTTAATTTTGTAATTGTTATCGCATAGAACAATACTTGTATATATCATAATGTGAATAACAATAAAATGAGCCAAAAAAAAGACTATAATTGATTTCACAAGTGTCAATATAATTCAAGCAAGATAAATATATGTGGGTGTGTGTGTGTATATATATATATATATATATGTATGTATATATGTCAGAGCGTTATGTTAACAAGGACTTATCTATAATGCCCATCTGATCAACATGACCAATAAATGTTTTGGGTGACAATCCTTTAGTTAACGAATCCGCTATCATCATATCTGTACCAATATGCTCAATTGATACTTTACATTTTTGCATTTCTTCTTTCATAGACAAGTGCTTCAAATCTATGTGTTTCCCACCATTTGCATACTTGTCGTTCTTGGAGAAGAAAATGGTTACGGAGTTGTCACAATAAATTCTTAACGGTTTAGTTATACTATCAACAATGCCAAAACCTAAGATAAAATTTCATAACCACAATCCATGAATTATGGCCTCAAAGTATGTCACAAATTCAGCCTTTATAGTGGAAGTAGCAAGGATAGACTACTTTCCACTTTTTCATGAATTGCTCCTCCGGCTAATAGAAACATGTAATTGAATGTACATTCCATGAGTCTACACAACCGGTATAACCTGAATTCGTGTAACCTATCACTTTGAGATGAGTTATCTTTCTATATGTGAGCATATAATCCTTTGTACCTTGTAAATATCTAAGTACTTTCTTTGCATATTTCCAATGGTCCATATCAAGATCACTTTGATATCGGCCCAACATTCCAACAGCAAAACTAATATCTGGCCAATTGCATGCTTGAGCATACATTAAGATCCCAACTACTAACGCATAAGGAATAGACTCCGTTGCCTTACGTTCCAAATCATTCTTTGGACATTGCATTTGACTAAATTTGTCCCCTTTCTGAATTAGAACTATCATTGCGGAGCATTTTTCTATTTTAAATCTCTTTAATACTTTCTTAACAAAACCTTTCTGAGACAATCCTAACAATCCTTGTGATCTGTCATGAACTATTTCTATTCCTATCACATAGGATGTCTCAACTATATCTTTCATTTTGAAATTATTAGAGAGAAAATTCTTTACATCATGTAACAAATTCATATTATTGGCAACAAGAAGAATATCTTCAACATATAGGACTACTATAATGAACTTTCTTCCACTGACCTTCATATAGACACACCGATCAACGGTGTTCTCTATAAAACCATAAGATGTAATGGTATCATTAAACTTAAGATACCATTGTCGAGAAGCTTGTTTCAGTCTATATATTGACTTCTTCAATTTACACACTAATTTTTCCTTCCTGTGGTTAAGAAACATTCCAATTGATCCATATATACTTCTTGTTCCAAGTCATCATTTAAAAAGGCGGTCTTTACGTCCATTTAATGAAGCTCTAAATCATAACGAGCTACCAGAGCTATAACAATTCTTAAAGATTCCTTCTTTGAAACTGGTGAGAAGGTCTTTTTATAGTCGATGCCATCCTTTTGAGTGTAACCTTTGGCAACAAGTCTGACTTTATATACATAATGAGTTTTTCCATCAACTTTGTCTTCTAAGAACTTCACTCAAAGAGAAGGTAATTAGAGAATTATATGGGGTAAGCTTAGATGGTTACCTTGGTAGAGACAAGACTCTTGAAGAGGTGAGAAAGAGATACTAAGAGACATTGTTACTATCATGGAGAAGTGCTAAGTTTGTCAAGCTTGTAACGAATACACTTAAATGTTGCTTTGTACATGTCATTGCCAATTTCTAATGTTATTTAGAAGGATTAGTCTATGGATTTCACGTTGTGAATTCTAAGAAAATAAAGAGGTATGGATTTTATCTTTATGATTGAGGACAAGTTTTATGAAGTGGCATATTTTATTCCTTATAAGAAGATGACAAATGCTACAACAATTTCCAAACTATTCTTTAGAGAAGTGATGTGACTTCATGGTGTTCCTAAATCTATTACTTCTGATCATGACACCAAAATTTTTAGTCATTTTTGGAGGACCTTACGGTGGTTATTTGATTCCTCTCTTAAGTATAGTAGCACTGCACACCCACAACCCAATAATCCAGATGGTGGTTATGAATAAGACTTTGGGTAATTTGGTAAGATGCATATGCCGTGACAACCAAAAAGTTGGAATTTCTTGATTGCACAAGCAATAATGTTATTGGTTGATCGCCATTTTCTGTAGTTTACACCAAGGTATCTAAGCATGCTCTTGACCTTATTAAATTTCCTAGATCTTCTAACGTTTCTCCTAGTGTTACGAAGTTAGCTAAAGAAGCATAAAAGATTCAAGCGGAGGTGAAAAAGAAGGTTGAGCGAGTTAATAAGAATTATAAGGTTAAGGTTGATCTGCATAGGAGAGCTCAAGTGTTTAACATTAGAGATAAAAATATAATTTTCTTACACAAAAACTGAACAACTAGAGGTCATCATAAAATACAACAAAATAAGTATGGATTGTTCAAAATTTAAAAAAAACAGTGACAATCTCTACATTGTTGAACTACATATATAGATGGTTAATCTCTCTAACCTTCATTGTTGTTGAGCTTTTACCTTACTTTCATGATACAAAGCTTGGATATATTGATAATAAGTAAAGGTCGAGTTGTTTGACAAGTGTGGGTAAATAATGAGACATTTGACTTCTTGGATAGAATGGGATTTCACTTCCACAAGATCTCGCCTTATCAAACATTCCTCTCTACATTTCTTTCTTTATGAGCAGAATGGTATATTAAATAGAACATGATCATGTTTTATCCAACCTTCTTCGCTAGATTTGTTTTTTGATTACGCATAATGGAATATTGACTAACACATAATCACACCTTATCCAACATTCTTCTCTGCGAGATTTTTAAATAATGTCCTATTTTATGTTATTTGTTTCTTGTTTCAAACTTTACAGTCTCTTTTATTCATTTCCTATTTTATCTAGAAGTCTTTTTAAGGTAAATTAAAGTTTCCTATTTTGTTTAGGGTTCTTCTTAAGGTGAATTAGACTTTATGTAAACCTATTTAAACAAATTTTAAGAGAGATTAACTTTTCATCAATAAAATTTATTTTCTCTTTGAGAATTTGTATCCTACAATTCTTGGATTAGAATCGCGTTTGTTTATCTTTTCTTTTATGTCACTCGTCTAGTGGTCATTAGGATATATGGCAACTGTCAAATGAAGGCATGTAAAATTATGATTGGAACAAGTGACTTTAGTTTCTAAAGACATGTTTCTAGAGATAATTAGGACATATATAACCCTACGATTAGATGATGTGACATTGCTATTAGGATATTTGTCAGTCTATTATTGGACATTTTGATGACATGTGTCAAGTTGTGATATTGTTGGCATGTGGGGTGAGTTAAGCTCTAAAATCCATTCATAGAATCTTTTAACAATGCATTAGGTCGTGTGTGGTGGTTTTTAGTAACCCACTTTGTGTCAATTTGTTGACCCTTTGACATAGAACTCTATAGTACTATCAAATCAATGATCAAAGCTATTTTGAAACTTTAAATAATGAAATAAAGGCAACTAAAAACAATAGATGGTGACAAACAAAGCTCCAATAATATTAGTGAACATAAAGAGAATTAAAGTGGCTCAAAGATATTCTGATATCAAATTGGGGAAAGAGAGAGAGACAGAGAGAGAAAATTTGTGTTATATATTATGTGTTTATTATATAAAGATGAGCTCTTATTTATACACAATAACTTATACTGTAATAAGGAAATTAAATTAAGGAAAACAAATTAACATACATAATAAGAAAACTAAGGTCAAAAGTGCATTTTGAATCTCAATGTTTTCAGTAAAATACAACTTAAACCTTAATGTTTCAAAACGTTCAAACTTCAAATTAAACTCCACTGTTTCCAAAATGTTCAAAACAAATCCTAAATAGATGGAAAATTTATTAGAATTAACTCATTATCAGTTAAACATCACATCAATATTAACTTGAAATTATTTTTATATTTTTAAATAGAAAGTAGACCTTATTATCATGTAATTAGTTTTTTCAAATTAATTAGAAAGTGAGTCCTATTGTCCAGAGATATGAGATCCGATCCGTTCCGTTCCGGCCGGTACCGACTGGAACGTACCATACCAGTTCGAGAACGAAATTTGGATCTCAACCTTGGTAACGGCCATAAATACAGGCTGGTACCGGGGGTTTTCGTTGGGTACCGGCCGGTGCCCAACATTTCGGAAAATTTCAAAAATTTGAAAAACTCCGAGGACTAATATGCAAAAATTTTTTTTATCTAATTTTACCCAACCCCTCCCCCCGACCCTCTTCTGCTACTCTTTCTTTCTTCTTCATTTCTTCTACCTTCTTCTTCTTCTCTCTACGCCTCTCTCTCTCACTCTCTCGCTCTCACGGTCTTTGTCACCGGAGTTTGGAGATCCTCTCACCGTTGCGACGCTTGGTTCTCCTCCTCGCCCAATCGCCCCAGTTTTTCTCCGTTCTCCTCCTCTCCGTGTAGATCTGGCCCCATCCGTGTAAATCTAGCCTCGACAGCTCCTCCCCGACGTCACCTCTCTTCCTCGCGGTACCACCGCACCACCGCCGACCTTCCGAATGCTCACAGAGGCACAACCCGAAGCCCAACCCGAATACCCAAGTGAGGACCTGAGACAATCCGACGGTAAAATATTTTTTTTAGGTGGTAAATGGATTTTGTTTTTTATGTTGTGGATTGGAATTTGGAAATGGAATGGATTGGATTTGTATTTGCCGTGTATTGGTGTTGATGAGTTGATGAAAATAAAAATATAATTGGTTTTTGGTTTTTGAATACCGATTGGAATTGGAATTGGATTTGCGTTTGCCATGTTTGTGGAGGAATGGATTTGGAATTGTTTTGGAATGGAATTTTGGAATGAAATTTTGAAGTTGATAATTTGAAATTGTTGGATTGA
>JAOSBO010000001.1:2266642-2287944 GCA_027563915.1 Erythroxylum rotundifolium
GCATGTACAAACACGTGCATATACAAAAATTACAATTCATATCTATATAGAGGCTACATGACGTATGATCATGCCGAAATATGATTACACAAGCCTAACCTGTCCCAAATGACCAATTTACCCTTCCCATCGGTGATGGGATGTTACAGTGCATAATTGAAAAGGGTAATTAAGTTAACATCTAGGTCTTGATTTAGTGGTATATTAAACCAAAGCCCTAAACATCCTATTTTTCTTGTTAATGATTTGCCATAATTCAAATAGTTGTGTCCAAGGTTAAATTTGTTTCATGAAAATTAGTCATTGTCGCATAATTTCATTATGTGTGTGTTATATTGTGTTATGTTCTGCTGTTTTGTTTGCTTGAGGACAAGCAAACGTTTAAGTATGGGGATGTTGGTAATTATGTTTTGCTTAATGTTTTAGGATTTATTTTGTTATGCATTTAGTGTTAAAGTGAGTGTTAAGCATACATTTAGAGCTTAATTATATTATTTTGTGAATTTAAGTATTTTTATGGGTCAGTTGGAATTCTTGAGCTTAAATTGTATATTTTTTAGGTACCTTGAGGTGTATGCTAGTGTTGCAGGGTAGACAAGGAAGAATGGTGAAGATTTAAAGAGTTTGGGGCTTAAGGACATAAGCCACGATCGTGCATATAGGCCACAGTCGTGACAGAGAAGGAAGAAAAAGAAGCAGCCAGGTCATGATTGTGCACTCTAAGCCACGATCGTGACAGAAAGCAACAAGTCAAGCCATGATCGTGCATGTGAAGCCAAACTCATGACAAAAAGGGTAAAGCACCGGTCATGATCATGCCCTGCATCGGCCTGATGAAAAAAAATAAATTTTTGGATTAATTTTCAAACCGTTTTGACCTCGAGTTTGACCTAAGGCTATCAGAGAATAAATAGAACAATCCCTAGCAGTCGTCAGAAAATGGGAGGAGAGAGCGAAGAGACTTAAGCAAGAGGTGAAATTCTACAACTATCTGAGAATGACCTAGAGAGAGATCGAGTGATTGAGGAAGGAGAAGAAATAAGAGAGGTATAGAGAGACGTTTAATGTGACGTACTTCTCGAAATAGGTAGTTTCTCGCAGTCGAAACCTCCGAGATCCATTCCAATAGTACTTTCAATTTTTATTTAAACTTCATTGATGTATCAGATTTGAGAATTTATTGGAATATTTGTTTTTGAGTATTGATCTTTTGTCTAAATTCACTTTTATGGTGTTTTGTTCTTGAGACTAACAAAGTTTCTTTAATTGTATTTATTCGATTTAATCGTATTCAATTTGATTGTTCATAACTCGGTAATAAACTAAGAGGGTGAGCTGAGTGAAAATCATGGATTTGGGCTAATGAGAGTTAGGTAGATCGATAGGTAGAGAGTTTAATCAAACCAGTAGAGTCATGAAACGAGAGATCAAACATAGATTCCTAGTAGGTTAATAGACAATTGAGAACTAATTTAGGTTTTAGGTCAATCGTAAATCGAGAAATTGCGGTTCAATAATTTAAATTAAGGATTATCAATTAGGGTTAAGAATTATAACTCGAGAGAGAGTAATTCACCCTAGGATCGTCTAGGCCCATTAAGTTGGAATTAGCATAATTGAGTAGATTTTCTTTAATTTCAAATAAATTCCCCCTTTCTCTCATTTGGGCATTTCTAGGTTGATTATCGGATTAATTATGTGATTTGCTATTTTGTTTATTTTTTGGTGCTTAAATTTCTCATAAGTGATTCTTGGTTAATTTTAATTTCTACACTAGCTAGTTAATTAGGAATTATGAAGTTTGTTGCTTTAGACTTTAGGACTAGTTCCCTTCCTCGTGGGATCTACAGCTTAGGTACTACTCAAACGACCCGTGCAATTGCGGTAATTACCAAGGTTATAAATTGTAAAACATAGAGTGTATAACCTTGAGCAAACAAGTTTTTGGCGTCATTATCAAGGAGGGCAATTTGGTTCTATAGTTTAAGGCATTAGGATAGTTTTAATCTTTGTTTTGTTTTTCGTTAGTTTTATATAAGGATTGTGCTCTTTTATGAACATAAGTCACGAGGGGTTCGAGTCACACAGCAAAGAGCTTAGATTTAGATATCACACGTTTAGAATGAACCTTAGGAAAGCTCGGCGAGAAGAAGAAGAAAAGCTCGAGGAAGTACAAATGCCCGAGGAATACCAAAGAAACATAGATCAAGAAGTCAACCCTAGAAGGCAGCAACAGTGGATGCTTATGGATTTCATAAGACCAGGGTTCAATCCAGCAAGCTAGGGAGCGGCTAGACTGCCTGTTCAAGCAATCTCCTTTGAAATTAAACTCGCATTCCTGAACATGCTTCAGCAGAACGTACAATTTTATGGACTAATAAATGAAGACCCGAATGCACACATCATAGGTTTTCTTAAGATCTGTGATACTTTCCGATATAACCAGATCTTGAAAGATGTTGTGAGAATTATGCTGTGTCTTTTCATGCCTAAAGATAGAGCAAAGGCTTGGTATCATTCATTAAGCCCCGCTGACATTACAACATAGGAACAACTAGTGTGTGCCTTTTTAGATACGTACTTCCCATTGATGGAGATCACCAAGATAATAAAGGAAATTACCAAATTTCCAGCTAGAAGATGGCAAGTCTATTTTTGAAGCATAGGAGCCTTACAAGGACCTATAGAGGAGATGCCTACACCACAACCTACCTAAGGAATTCTTGCTGCATACATTTAATAATGGAGTTAACCCACCTACTCGAGGCACCATTGATGTGGTTTCAGAAGGATCGTTAATAAGAAAGACAGTAGAGGAGTTGATAGATGAGATGGCCAGCAATAGTTGTTTGTGGGCCAGTGAATGTAGTAGGCAACCTACTAATTTTAGGGAGCAGAAGGGAGTTGTCTCAGTCAATCAAATGACGGAGATGCAAGCCAAGATTGAAATTCTAACACGACAACTCAGTAATATGAAGGCATCATCTTCAGATCAAGTAAAGGTCGCACAATTGAAGTATGAGCTATGTGGCCAAGTGGATCATGATACGGTGGACTGCTACCTAATGAGAGAAGATAACCCAGAGCAAGTTAATTACATGGGTGCGCAATTTGGAAGTGGAGGAGGTAATAATCCTTACTCTAACACCTATAACCTTGGATGGAAGAATCACCTAAACTTCTCTTGGTCGAACAATAACAATGAAGGGTAATTCATACTCCAAGGCCAATTGAGCTTCTAATAGGATAAGACAAGCTCGATGGATTCAAAATTGGACAGAATTTTGGACAAGCTTAGGACCTTAGATAACACACACAAAAAGCTAGAAGATAAGTTTGAGCAGATCACTAAGAGACATACAACCTCCATTCATTATTTGGAACCCCAAGTGAGCTAATTGACAATTTCCTTCTATAAGCAGAAGTGTGGAATTATTCCTTGCACTTCAGGAACAAAATCAAAGGAGCAAATAAAGGCTATCACACTTTAAAGTGGGAGGAAATTGAGCCAATCATAAGAACAAGAGAGGAACCTGCCCAGCCGAGAAGATTCAGGAGAAGGAAGAAGTGGATATGAGCGAATACCTTCCTTATGTTGCACCTCCAACTTATCAACCCAAGGTTTCGTTCCCTCAACAACTACAAAAGAGGAAGCTAGATGAACAATTTGCTAAGTTTGTTGAAAAATTAAGAACGTTACAGATCAATCTTTCTTTTGTGGAGGCATTAGAATATATGCCAAAATATACGGAAATTTTGAAGGATATATTATCGAGAAAGCACACTTAGGAGGATAATCAGATGGTAACCCTAACTGGTACCTGCAGTTCAATAGTCACTAGTCAAATGCTTTCAAAATTGAAAGATCCAGGAAGTTTCACAATACCTTGTGTAGTTGGTGAGCTAGAATTCGCAAAGTGTTTCTACGATCTATGAGCTAGCATCAATCTTGTGCCTTTATCGATATTTAGGAAGTTGGGATTAGGAGAGGTCAAGCCTACCTCAATATTAATTCAATTGGCAGACCAGTCTATTAAAAGGTCGTTAGGAATAGTGGAAGATATGCTGATGAGAGTGGACAAGTTCATTATTCCAATGGATTTTGTGGTTCTAGATTTTGAAGAGGATAAGAATTGTCCATTAATCCTAAATCGTCCTTTTATGAATATAGGAAAGGCCATAATTTATGCTCATAAAGGTAAATTGACACTTTGAATAGGAGAAGATCAAGTTGAATTTAATATGAATAAGACCTTATAGAATCCAATAATGAGCAATGTATAAATGAAGGTCAAAATATTAGATCAAAAACTACAAGAACGAATTAAGAGTTATATTGCTGAAGTGAAATCATTAGAAGTAGAGGATGACAATGAACATCAGAATCCTCAATCTACAGAAGAGGATGAGATAGAGGGGACAAATGTTCTAGAACATCAAGACAAATTAGTTCTGACCGAAACACCTACTCCACCATTTTTAGATAAGCCTCTGACATTAGAACTTAAGCCTTTACCTATGCACCTCAAGTATACTTCTCTAGGAGGGTAAAACTTTACCAATAATAATCTCCAACCAATTGAGTGCAAAACAAAAAGGTAAGGTGGTGGAGGTTGTTAAGAAGCGAATAAAAGCTATCAGGTGGCAGATTGCAGACATCTGAGGAATAAATTCGAATGTCTACATGCACTGAATAAATTTGGAAGATGGTTGTAAAACAGTGTGTGAGCGTCAATAGAGGTTGAATCCTAATATGAAAGGAAGTAGTCAAGAAGGAAATCATCAAACTCCGAGATGTAGAGATAATTTATCCCATCTATGATAGTGAGTGGGTCAGCCCAGTGCAATGTGTACCTAAAAAGGGAGGAATGATGGTGATAGAAAGTGAAAGTAGAGAAAATTTCGACAAGATCAATCACGAGATGAAGAATATACATAGACTATCGGAAGATTAACTCAACGACTAAGAAAGATCCCTTTCCCCTCTCATTCTTAGACCAAACGATAGAAAGGGTAGCTGGCCATTAATTTTACGATTTCCTAGATGGATACTTAGGCTAAAATCAGATTTTCATCTACCCTAACGATTAGGAGAAAACCACTTTCACTTGCCCTTATGGTATGTTTGCATATAGATGGATGCCCTTCAGACTCTGCAATGCTTCAGCCAAATTTTAGACATGCATGATGTCAATTTTTATGGACATGATGGAAGATATAATGTAGTTATTCATAGATGATTTTTAATTCTTTAGAGACTCTTTTGACATGTGTTTAGGTAATTTGGATAGAGTTCTTCAAAGGTGTGAGGAATCACATCTGGTGCTGAATTGGGAGAAATCCCATTTTATGGTACAAAAAAGAATGGTGCTAGGTCACAAAATCTCACATCAAAGGTTCAAAGTCAATAGAGCAAAAACAAAAGTGATAGAGAAGCTCCCACCACCAAACAATGTAAAATGTGTGCGAGGATTCTTACGTCATGCAGGGTTCTACCGTCACTTCATCAATTACTTTTCACAAATGACAAGACCTCTAGCAAATATTTTAGTCAAGGATATTCCCTCTATGTTCGGTGATAAGTGTATGCCTAATAAATTAAAGGAGGCACTAATTTTAGCACCAATTTTATCACCACTAGATAGGACATTGTCGTTTGCAGTGATGTGTGATACAAGTGATCAGGCCATAAGTTATGTTTCGGGTCAATGGAAAGACAAGAAGTTATATGAAATCTACTATACTAGTAAAACTCTTGCATGACCCTAGCTAAATTACACCACTATAGAAAAGAAAATTTGCAGTAGTGTATGCGTGTGATAAGTTTGGATAATACCTTTTAAGATCAAAAGTAATTGTATTCACCGTCCACGTGACATTGAAATACCTTTTCAACAAGAAAGATGCAAAATCCAGTTAATTCGAAGTTTTTTACTCTTGCAAGAATTTGATTTAGAAGTGAGACATAAAAAAGCAACCAAAAATGTGGTAGCCAACCACCTATCCGGACTGCAAGCAAAACAATGATATTAATGAGTATTTCCTTGATGAAACTTTAATGTTACTTAAAAGATTGACCACATTGTGGTTTGTAGATATTGCTAGTTATATGGCCAGTGATAAACTTCCCTCGGATCTCTTATATTAACAACAGAAGAAGTCCTTGCATGACTGTAACCATTACATATGGGACGAAACAACTCTTTATGGGGCTTGTGTAGATGGGATGATGCAACGTCCTCTTCTAGATAAGGAGATGTTAGTTATCCTCAAACATTGTCATAAGGGTCAATATGTTAGGCATTACGAAGCCAACAAAACAGTAGCTCGGATTCTTAAAAGTGGATTTTACTGGCCTTAGCTGTTTAAGAAAGCACAAACTTATATAGCATAATGCAATAGGTACCAGCAAATAGACAACATCTTCAAAAGGGATAAGATGTCGTTATCCAATATTCAAGAGGTTGAGGTCTTCGATGCTTGGAGCCTTGACTTCATGGGTCCATTTCCACCTTTAATGGGGAACATGTATATTTTGGTAAGGGTTTATTATATCTCACGATGGGCCAAAGCAATAGCATCCCTGACAAATGTTGGGAAGGTGGTACAAAAATTCATTCAACTGCTATTTAATCTATTCAGAGTACCACAGATGATAATAAGTGATGGAGGTGCACATTTCTGCAATAAATATTTTAATGCCCTCCTCAAAAGATATGGATTACACCATTGAGTGGTGACACCTTACCATGCACAAACTAGGGGATAAGTGGAAGTTGTAAACTAAGAGCTGAAATGAATTATGGAAAAGACAATAAATAACTCTTGAAAGGATTGGGCAACAAGGTCAGATGATGCCTTATGGGCTTATCAGATAGCTTTTAAAACACCTATTGAAACAACTCTATACAGACTTGTTTATGGGGAAGCTTGTCATCTGCCGATAGAATTAGAACATAGAGCATACTGGGCAATTAAAGCATTAAATTTTGACTGGAAGTAAGCCAGGGAAAAAAGACTTCTACAACTAGACGAGCTGGAAGAATTTCTCTTTAATAATTACAAAAATGTCAAACTCTACAAGGAAAAGGCTAAGAAATGGCTTGATGCTTGTCTCAAGAAAAAGGAATTCTAATAAGGGGACAATGCCTTACTATATAACTCTCGGTTGAGGCTATTTCCAAGAAACTTAAAATCTAGATGGAGTAGAGGGAGTGGACCATTCACAGTCGTCCAAGTTTTCAATTATGGAGCTCTCAAATTGAAAATTGCGAATAAGGAGAATTTTAAGGTCAACAGGCATCGGTGCAAGCTGTATTTTAGAGGAGCATTTCCCAATGAGAAGGAAGTGATCTCCTTATCTCTGACAAGTTAATATGCCACCCTGAATTAAACATCGAGCTCAGGACCCTAAACTAGTAAATGATTAGAATTTCTGCAAAGTTGTTATTAATAGTTAATATTTATTTTAATAAAACATTAGTGATTTATTTTGAAACTTAAGGGATTTCAATACCACCTCCTACACTATCACCACCTTCATCACTGTAGGATCCAAATCTGACCCAATCTATTTTATTTTAATTTGGTTTTTGTTTTTATTACGTGTTTATATTATTTTTATTTTTATTTCTTCTTATTTTCTTACTTTTAATTGTTCTTTGTTACTTCAATTCCTATCTTTGGAATTGGTTATATATTATTTTCTGTGGGTTCCCATCTCACATTGAGGATAATGTGTTGTTCAAGTGTGGAGAGGGATTCTATGTTTTTCTTTTGTATGTAATTTTGCATTATGGCATTAGGTTGCATTGTGAATTATGTGAATGTGTCAATGGCTTAGATTGAGTGAAAATTTTTAACCTTGGATATAGTCTATTAGGTTGTTAATGATCATTAGCCTACGAAATTAGTATATTAAGGTGGCCTTAGATAAATATATAGCCTAATTAGGACTGAGTGTAAATTTAGCACCCTTCAGATTGTCGCATTCGTTTATAATTTGAGGCCTTTTAGCCTAGGTAGCTTGATTAGTGTTTTTCATAGAAACGAAAAGCGAAAAACAACAAGGTAGGTAAAAAAAATGGTGTTAATAATCACCATTTTGCTGGCCCTAGGGTTATAAATAGAGCTAGTAGCTAGTTGAAAACGTGATACAGCTGAATAATCAGATCGACATGCGTCACAAATGTGTGCCTTCATGTAAAAAGGCTGTGATGACGTTTCAACCTAGCTATTAACAAATGACTTACTCGAGTAACTAGATCGACATTCATCACAAATGTTTGCCTCCAAGTAAAAGGCTTTGTCCCTGGTTAATAATAATTTAAAAAATGTATGCTTTAATTAAAAACCTACTAGACTTGTAATAAGCTTGAATTTTCATGGAATTTTACTTAAGAATAGTTACAAAAGCCTAAGGGACCGAAAAATCATTAATGAGTGTGTGCCATTGAAAAGGGTAATTAAGTTAACATCTACGTCTTGATTTAGTTGTATATTAAGCCAAAGCCAAAGCCCTAATTCTTGTTAATGATTTGCCATAATTCAAATAGTTGTGTCCAAGGTTAAATTTGTTTCATGAAAATTAGAGCCATTGTTGCATTATTACATTGTGTGTGTGTGTGTTATGTTGTGCTATATGTTGTTGTTTTGTTTGCTTGAGTACAAGCAAACGTTTAACTGTGGGGATGTTGATAGTTGTGTTTTGCATGATGTTTTAGGGGTTAATTTGTTAAAGTGAGTGTTAAAGTGAGTGTTGAGAATACATTTAGAGCTTAATTATGTTATTTTTTATGTACCTTGATGTGTGTGCTAGTGTTCCAGGGCAAATAAGGAAGAACGGTAAAGATTTAAAGAGTTTGGGGCTTAAGGACATAAGCCACGATCATGCATATAGGCCACCATTGTGACAAAGGAGAAAGAAAAAGAAGCAGATCAGTACAGAAAGTGACAAGTCAGGCCACGATCGTGCATGTGAAGCCACGCTCATGACAAAAAGGGTAAAGCACCGGCCACGACCCTACCCTGCGTCGGGCTAATGAAAAAACTCAACTTTTGGGTTAATTTTCAAACCGTTTCGACCCTGAGTTTGACCTAGGGCTACCAAAAAAAATAAAACAATCTTTAGTAGCCATTCGAAGCGAAGAGTAGAGAGCAAAAAGACTTACGCAAGAGGTGAAATTCTGCAATTATCTGAGAGTGACCTAGAGAGAGATCGAGTGATTAAGGAAGGAGACAAAAAAAGAGGGGCGCGGATAGACAATTGATGTGATGTACTTCCTGGGATAGGTGGTTTCCCACAATCGCAACCTATAAGATCCATTCTGATAGTACTTTTGATTTTTATTTGAATTTCACTGATGTATCAGATTTGATAATTTATTGGAATACTTGTTGTTGAGTGTTGATCTTTTGTCTAAACTCACTTTCGTGGTGTTTTGTTCTTGAGATTAATAAAGTTTCTTTGATTGTGTTTATTCGATTTAATTGTGATTCAATTTGATTCTTCATAAATCAACAATAAACTTAGAGGGTAAGCTAAGTAAAAATCATCGATTTAGGCTAACAAGAGTTAAATAGATCAATAGGTAGAGAGCTGAATCAAATCGGTAGAGTCGTGTAATGAGAGATCGAAAATAGATTCCCAGTAGGTTCATAGACAACTGAGAACTAATTTAAGTTTTGGGTTGATCGTAAATCAAGAGGCTGCGATCCCATAATTTAAATTTGGGATTATCAATTAGGGTTAAGAATTCTAACTCGAGAGAGAGTAATTCACCCTAGGATTGTCTAGGCCCATTAAGTTAGAATTTGCATAATTGAGTAGATTTTCTTTAATTTTGAATAAATTTCCCCTTTCTCTCATTTGGTCATTTCTAGTTTGAATGTCAGATTAATTATGTGATTTATTATTTTGTCTATTTCTTGGTGCTTAAATTTCTCAGAAGTGATTCTTGATTAATTTTAATTTCTACACTAGCTAGTTAATTAGGAATTGTGAACTTAACTTCTTTAGACTTTAGGGCTAGTTCCCTTCCTCATGGGATCTACACCTTAGGTACTACGCGAATAGCCCATAAACTTGTTGTAATTACCATGGTTATAAATAATAAAACTTAGAGCATGTAACTTTAAGCAAACACTAGCCCCACTGGATTCTCTGAGCTAGGTTCTCTACCTGGTTAAACAATTCTAGCCTATCTAATGTGTCAACATCAAAGTACCTAGGAACTATAATTTGCTTAAAATGAAGGGATTGAAAATGAGTATCTTCCTCCTTGGTGTAAATCAGGAATGATGCTTTGAAATCCACTGCTCGGTTTCTTCTCCCCCCGTCCTATGACTTGTTGTCATCTAAGTGGCTCTCATTAGGCTATTTGCTTAACGTAGGCATGATTAAGTAGAGTATGGAAGAATTTGAGAAGGTTGAAATTTCTAGTGAGAGGTGAGAGTGTTTGGATGCTTAATTTCTAAATAGATAAAATGAGAATGAAAGTGAAAGTGAAATTGAAGTAAGAATTGAATATATATGTGGTAAAAAGTCCAATTAAAATTCACGTGTACCATGTTTCTGCATAGTCATAGGCCATAATCGTGGCCACCAAAAGTGTATCCAATATCAGGCCACAATCGTGGCCTAGAGTGCTACACTAACACCAATGTCCTTCTTTTGTTTTTCTTGTTTTCCAATTTGTTTCAATTTCACTTCTTACCTTTTCTGCCTCTCTTTTCATGTTTAAAAAATCCATATAATTTTGAAGCCCGATTCCTTTTTTATGCTTTTATTTAACAAAACAAAATTAAAACTAACTACAAGATTCAACTGTTCTAACAAAATTCAACATAAAACTAATTTTTTCATAGGTTGCCTTCCATACAGTGCTTCCTTTAACGTCAGTATATCAATACTCTTTTAAGCTTATAGTGGTTAGAATGACTGGCCATCTTCTTAATGGACTTCCAGACACAGACATAGCAAAGGAATTTCTTACTAATGTCTCCCAGAGGTACACAGTCTCACCTAATGTTGAGATAAGTGCCTTGATAAAAGAATTATTCTCTATGAGGTATAAGGGAGAAGAGGAGTAATGGAGTACATATCAAGAATAAACCATCTCCACAATAGACTAAAGATGTTAACATTCCTCTTCCTGATGTCTTTATAGTTCACCAGACTCTGAATACACTCACTCTAGAGTTTAATAATCTGGTTATGACATATTATTCACTAGATGAGGAATGGGACTTTAATTTTTTGGTTACTCATTGTGTTGCTGAGGAGGAGAAACTTAAGCTTGCTAATCCTACAACCCTCGAAGCAACTAAAGGGAAGGAAAAGATGAAGCCCACTAAGATCAAAGGTAGAAAGTTTAAATCTTCTCCACATGTCAATGCTGGTCAATCTGATGTTGGTAAAGGTCTACATGAAATAATGAAGCCAATAGTATAATGTCTAAAAGGAAAGTCTAAGATCATCAGGTAACCCCTTGGCTTATCAATTAATGAATCTAACTTCCGATACTCACATTAAGTATTTGGTGGTTATATAGTGGAATATATGATCAAGGTGTTTCTATAATGTTTCATTAAGTATTTGGTGGTTATATAGTAAAGCATCTAATCCAGGTGTTTCTATGAGATAGGGGTTCATATCCTAGATAGAGCCAAATAAAGGGAAGGAGGAACTGATGGTTGACAGTAATGAAGAAGTGGATGAAATCTTTATAAGGGAATGTATGAGTTGAACCTTGCTACAAGGTTCATTTTGGTTTTTTACATGACACATTTTATATGTGATCTTGGAATCAATTTTGGACAAAGAAGGTTAACGATTTGTATTTAATGCTTCTGATGTATAGTTGTTGTTTAATGCAAAACAAAATGGTACAACTTTCTTGTCATATGATTTGCATAGAATGTGTCGTACCTCAAATTAGATATATGCTTCTTAGTATCTTGCTTTACAATTCATAAAAGGAAGAACCTTAACGAATGAAAAGTCATACATGGTGTGACATAAAAGTTTAAGCCATATTTCCAGAGTTAGATTATGATGATCTAGGAACATGTGCTGACTTTGTAGGGTAAGTTGACTAATAAGGATATTAAGGTCAACTTATACTTTTGACTTGTTGAATCTGATACTTAAAGACATGTATAGAACTTATCTATAGAACTTATATAGTTTCATTGTGCAATTCCAAATGAATTCTGACATTTGTTGATAATTATTCCTCTTACATTTAAGTGTTCTTTCATAAAGATTGAAGGTTAAGAACCAATTGGGAAAATTCATCAAGATAATCAAATTTGACCGTGGAGGAGAATATCATGGTGAATATGGTGTTTTAGGACTTGAAACGACCATTTGCCAGATATTTGGAATCATTTGGAATAGTGACTTAATTCACTATGTCGATTAGTTCTGAGAAAAATGGTGTATTTCCAAAAGGTATAATTGCACCCTAAAGGACTTGAAGAAGTCAATACAGAACAGGACTAATCTACCTTATTATCTAGAAGTGTGAAAACCAAGCCTTACACATATTTGTGCTAAGGCTACCCTACCGAGGTAGTATAATCCTTATAAAGAAAATTTACATGCTCATTTTGTTAATTGCTATTTAGTAAAATATCCAATTCACTTTTAAGCTATAACTTTTACAGTAGAAAAGGAGGGACTAGAATAGTGGATCTAATTCTCTATAACGTGCCCGTACAGGAATAGGAATAGGAACTATACCTGTACATATAGTGATTCCTGGCAGTATAAGATCTAATATAGTTATGTAAATCCACCAGAGTGAGATGACCTATTATCCCATCTGATTATGTAATATATTAAGTAAATAGGACTATGCTATTAGACATATTATAAATTCAGTTAGTTTTACAGAAGTTGTTTCTGAACCCAATGTAGATTTGTGGTAAGATGCAGTGACTAATGAGATGCAAGTCATAAAGCATTGTAAAGTCTAGAAGTTGGTTGATTTGTAGCGGAACTATAAACCCTTCAATTGTAGATGAAGTTTTAAAACCTAACAGATTTTAGGATAAAGTTCAGTCGATTATGGCTCGCTCAGTTGCCTGATGGTTCACTCAGGGAGAAAGGTTGACTTTAACATTACTTTTTCCCTTATATCCTTTTAGGATACATTTTGAGTGATTATGAAAATTGTAGCTCATGATGATATAAAGTTACATCAAATTGTTGCCAAAATTGCTTTCCTAAATAAAGAACTTTATAAAGAGATCTATATGGTACAACCTGAAGGATTTCAAGATCTAGATGAAACTGACATAGTTTGCATGTTAAGCAGATCAATATATAGTTTACATCAAACCTCCTGAAAGTGACACCTTACATTTTATGAGGTTGTGACCTCTTTTGGCTTCATATAAAATAAAGTTAAAATGAGGCTTATACTATGAGGTCAAGCAAAGTTATCTTCCTATTACTGCATGTGGATGATATTGCTCATATTTAATAACTTGACCATATTATATGAGTTTAAGCAACTTTTAGCCAGGTATTTCAACATAAAGGACCTTGGTAAAGCATCTTTTATCCTAGGTATTCAGATTTATTGAGACAAATCTCAACACTCATTAGACCTCTCACAAAGTGCCTACATTGAGTATATGTTACAATGGTTTAATATGGTTAACTGTAAACCTGTCACAGAGCCTATCTCTCATAGTGAGAGATAATCTTCAACATAGTATCCAAAGAATAGAGTAAAGAGAGAGGCTATGAGGAATGTTCTGTATACTAGTACGGTTGATAGCCTGATGTATGCTTGGCTATGTACTAGGCAAGACATTGCATTTACTATTTGACTGGTTGGTCACTATCTAGTTATTCCCAGTCTTAAAATGTAGTTTAGCGAGTATTGAGATACTTAAAAGAACCAAAGATTATATGTTGACATTAGCACAGTCAACAGACTAAACCTCATAGGGAATTCAAATTCAAATTCAAATACTAAACCTCATAGGTAATTCAAATTTAGCTATGTGTCCGGATGATCGAAATTTCATTTAAGGTTACAATTTTTAGGTATGCGGATGGTACAATGTCGTAGAAGAGTGTCAAATAGTCATGGGTAATTTTTTTGACCATATATGCAAAGTGTATGCTATAGGGGCTGCTTTACCAACGGTTTGGCTTAGAAACTTGATTTCTGAGTTATCTATGGTTGATAAAGTGGCTAGACCTTGGTTGTACTGTGATAATCTTGTTGCTATGTTATTTAGAAACAACAATGATAATCACAAGGTTTTAGCATTTGTAGGTCAAACATTTGAACATAAAGGGGTTGACATGAAAATGTGATATTAAGGTTAGAAGCATTTAAAGACTAAGAAATTGTAAATTGATCCTTTAACTAAAGGACTTTGCCCCCTTCTGTTTGTAATATAAGTATACAGTAATGGGTGTTTTAACATCCTTAGACACTATTAATTAAGGGATCATTATGTTTACTCTATGTAAATTTGTACATTTAATATATTATGATGGTATTATGGTTCATTAATAAAGATGATCATCATTTATCCTTAGTAATACGTGTTATTGTACATTATTATAATACATATTAAAGTCTTAAGATTTGTTTCAATCTTAAGCATTTAAAGGTCATTAGGCATATATAAAGATTGACCTTGAGCCTATGTTATTTACATGCATACAGTTTTATATAGATATCCATAAAGTTTGATATAACATAAGGGGATATAAGTTTTAATCCCATAAAGGTTCTCCAATGCAGTTTAACATTCAGTTAGAGAATATAAAGGTTTTCTCTAATGTTGTTTAGTATTTGGTGAGAGGAAACAATTTTTCTCTAATGTTGTTTAACATTTGGTGAGAGAAAATAGGATTTCTATCATGCAGTTTAGCATATGCGGTTTAGTACAAAGTTGGAGAAATCAAGACTTATAAATGAAGATGATATAATTTAGATCATACAAGTATCATCATAGTTTTCCATACTTCATTTTCCCATTCATGTTATTAAGGTATTAAGTATATGTGATTGTATTGGATCTGTGTCACATATGACATAATCAGTTGATAATTTTCGGTATCGAAAGCCTTACAGGACTCAATAATGGACTTTCGTTATCTTTGGATCAAGTATTTGGTTTTTTAAACTTATTCAACTAATATAGTAGTGTAGCTTAGCTGAGTTTTTTAAACTGTTTTAAACTTGAGTCAACATTGCAATTAAGTATTGTCAAAAAGGGAGGCTCAATATAGATGCTATATATAAAGGTTAAGATCTCCTGCAGTTGCTCGAGCTTACTTTTCAAGAAAACTATAGAAAGACATTGACCGCTTCCTAATGAGCAATTACCGTGAAGACGACGGTAGATTCACACTCATTTTGGCTTCGAAAAGCTCATTTGACGTTACAGAACTAAAATCAGTTATTTTATGCATTTCTTCGTTTATTGCCCTTTCACGTTCGATCTGGGATACGTAACTAAGGTACCATTATGTATTATAACATTCTCATCTCAACGGAGTTTTATACGTTCAAACATAAATTAGGTGTGTCAAAAAGTTATTAATATCCTAATATAATTGAGAGATCTAATGTCCATTGTGGTGATCAATGAATGAAGTGACAAAGGGAAAGGGACTATTTATTGTTTAGTTTTTGCTAGTTTGATTAGTAAGATTAGATAAAATAGAAATGATAACATTTAAATTAATATAACATTATCAAGATATTGTTAACATATTATATAGACAATGTCAATAATTAATTCATTTTTATCACAATATTATTGGAAAAAGATATATTGCCATCTTTTATATTTAATTTAATAATTATTCTATTTTGTTATGTTGATGTTATTTTAAATAAAACAATATTTTTAGTTATTTAATTTTATTCTTATCATAAAAATTATTCAAGATTATTTAAAAATTAATAATTTATTATTAAAATAAATTTAATTATTTATGTATAAAACAAAAAGTTGATTTATTGTATATGAAATAATTCAAATAATAAAAACTTCTAATAATCATTCCTAATATTTGATATCTAAATCCTAATATGATTATGAATATGTTTAATCTCATTTTTAATGATTACATTTTGCAAACACTCATAATTTGAATTTTCATATATTTTCTTCCATATTTTTAATTCATATTTTCATTTTTCATTGATCTATGCTCCAAACTATTTGCCTATGATGTATGTTGTAGTTACAAAATGGTCAGTACACCAAACATTACTGTTTTAAAAAAGAGATAAATCCTCATAACTTAACTATATATCATTACCATGAACAAAGATCAGTTTGTCCATATTGATAAAGCAAACACACGCAAGAAAGAGGAGAATTGTATGTGACTTGAAAATTTTTACAAGTTACTTTTAATTCGTATAAAGATAAGGGCCTATTAAAATTTAAAACAATAGGAGCCTACCAGACAATAGAAGCCTGTTAAATGACAAAAGCATGTTAGACGATAAATCCTGTTAAAACAATTTAAAACAGAAGGCGCCTGTTAAAATGGAAAGAACCTCTTGTAAGTTGAGAACAGATTGAGCCTATTATCAAAGTGAACAAGTCTCTTGCTAAAATGAACACAAACAAAATATAATATGAAAATTTAAAAGTGAAGAGGAGAGAAAGAATGACGTAGTTGATTAATTCTAGTTCGACTTATAACCCAAGCCTATGTCTAGTCCCCAAGTATCCAACTTGCTTGTTTCACTAAAATCCTAGGTAGTAATTTGACCAGCCTTTTTAGGCTCACGAGTACATATTTTTCAAGGTTCTACAACTTTCCAAACTAGTAGTATTTAGATAGCCTCTATAAGCTTTCAACGGATGAAAATGTATTTTGTTTAATATGAACTTCAATGATCTCTCTCAAAAAGAATTTTCACTTTCTAAAGCACAAGAGATTTGATAATGATATCATTTTTAAGAGAATTAATTCTATAAATGGATTTCAAGAGTCTAATCTCTTTTGGAAAAAGCAGTAGCTCTTCCTTAAGTAGGCATTTCTTTCAGCTAGTCGTTGCTTCACATGCATCCTTAGTCAACTGGATGGATTTAAATCTAAATAACTTCGATCTCATCTTCGCCAAAGATTCTCCAATAATTATGAGGCTAATATACGACCTTGATAATTAGTATATCCTTTTATATAAACCATTTCTAATAAGGTAAGCTAAAAAAAAGGTTCTTACAAGAAAGAAAACAATTATTCCATGATTTTATTTCCTTTTTAAAGAATTATATCGTTGCCTATATAAGGAAATAAATCCAATTTGAAGTATGAAATATTATAAGGTTATCCTCAAAACCATTAATACTAAACCTTGAGCTAACAATCTCCCCCTTTTTTATGATGACAAATAATAATAGATATTTTCAAAATTCAACTAATAATGAAGGGTTTCAAAAAATACCTGTAGACTTTAAAAGTTCTTATTGATTAGAAGGAGCCTTTCCTTTCTTAGTAAAGAGTCCATCGTTAACAAATCACATATTAAAACTTCATATATTCAGATAGTAACACATATCATAACACATATCATAGATTCATCATGCTCACAAATCATGCGAGTGAAAGTCATACAAGTATATCATAGATCTTTTAGCAAAATATATCATCATCTTAATTCTCCCCCTTTGTCATTATGAAAAAGTAGAGGTAAAAGAATGAATAAGGCAAAAATAGCAATAAAGTTATCGAAGAGATATATAACATATCATGTTTAAAATCATACAAGGTGAAAATATATCATTAGCTCATAACTCTCCCCTTTTGTTATTAAAAATATGTATCTACTCTCCCCTGCATTAAAGCCAAGAATTCTTCAGAGAATGATGGATGGGTACTACCAAATGTTATATCATCAACATATATTTATACTATAAGTAAATCATTCTCCTTTCTCTTAATAAATAAGGTTTTATCTACCTTTCCTCTTTTGAAGTGATTCTCAAGTAGAAAATTACTTAACCTTTCATACCATGCTCGAGGAGCCTACTTTAGACCATACAGGGCTTTAGATAGCTTCATCATATAATTTGGATGAACGTCATTCTCAAAACCTAGAGGTTGCTTAACAAACATTTCTTTATTAATGTATCTATTTAATATGGCGCTTCTGAAATCCATTTAGAATAACTTCAAATTTTTGTAACAAGTGAAAGCAAGTAGAATTCTAATCAAATCTAACCTAGCAACAAGTTCATAAGTGTCACACCCCACTCCTATCTGACACATGCTCGTACGCCAATCAGACAATTATATATATGCTTGATGGAAATGGCGTGCTAACTATGTTACTTTCACTTATCTCATGGCATCATAAATTAAAACATAAATATCACAGTATCAAAAGCCCAATTTCCTCATCTCATTTCATAATCCAGATATACAATGTAGCATTACAACAAAATCCTAGTATATGTATACAATATCAACAACCTATCAGAGTCCATAGCTCTGTTACAAAACATATTGCATACCTGAGGAATTATATAAAAAGGTTTATCTAAGTCCTTCAATCCAAGCTCATCGACCTTTGAGCCATGTCTTCTATCCCAAAAATAGTACTAGATCTCTTCTAAGCTATCTTAGAAGCTAAGTCATCACTCTCAAACTTGAAAAGTTAACGTTGCAATTTTGGTGAGTGTTACGAACTCAATGAGTTAACCATCCTTAATGGTTCAATCATGTCACATATCACAACTCATATAATCACATAATTCACATTTATCAACATTTAGCATCACAAAATACTTTGATCATAAGCTTTCATATGTATTCAGTCAACTCAATTTAACAATACATTGCAGTTAATCAAATCATACTTATCATATGTTTATGCAATGTTCATGAGACTCATATTCACTTATTACATTGTTATGACTGAGTTCCTTTTTCATTGTCGTTTATCAATTGTAGATACCAAGCTCATTAATACTGTCCCTTATCCGTTAGGGATACAAGGCTCACTTTACATAGTAAGCCAGAGGCTCTTACCACATTCTAAGCTTTAAGCTCTTTTTCACTAGTAACTTCAGTCACAACTTCATGAAAAGAAATGCCATACACATATTCAATCTTTATTTCAATCAATCTTATTCACATTCTCTTCCTCATTCACAGTTGTCATTGGACCTTGGTCTGGCATTCAACATACAAGTTGAGAATCATTTATTCAGTAAAATTCACATTCAATGAGCACTTCCAATGTGTTACTCATACATCAAGTGCCTCGGACATTCAATTTTCAGAATCAACAAATTCACATCACATAATAATTCAATGCAGAATGTAAGCAAACAACAAATCAATGTGAGACCATCTTAGGTTACTCACAGTTTGCTCCTATTAGCTTATTACCTTGAAGTCCTACCAATGTTTTAAAGCGTTCGCTCAATTTTCCCTTCTATATCATGTAATCACACATTCATACAATTAGTAATTTGCATATTCACATGAATACTCAATCATATACACATATAGATGTGTTATGTATATTGCTTGTTCAACGACAAATTCCCGGGTGTATTTCCTTCATTCACATCTTATAATCAATTAAAATCATCTTCCAATCATCCTTTAATACCTAATACACTTTGTCCCCTTTAATCACCTCATTCAACATAATTACATTCCTTCAAGATCTCATTCAAGATTAAATACCTCATATTGAAGCACCTTAGGTTAGGACACGTTTGTGGTGGCTGGACACGATTGTGACAGAAACCTTTGGAGCTGGCCATGATTGTGGTGTTCCTACTATGATTGTGACAGAAACTTTTTCTAGCCAGGCCACGATTGTAAGGTGAGGACCACGATCATGACATAAACATTTTCTGTCAGGTAATAGTCATGGGGTGAGGGCCATGTTTGTGCCTTACAATTTTTCTCCGCCATTCATCCGAATTCAACACATATCATATCACCAATTTCACACCAAATTTTCCAGAATTCACTATCTCTAATACAATAGCATTCCACACTAATTCAAATACCATTTTGATTACATTAAACTCTTAAACCTCTAATCATTTGATTTATCATTTTCAACGAAATCTTATCATTCGTGCAATCTTATCATTTTTCCATAATATCTCATTCATAGTACCAAACAATTCATTGTCAAAAATCCATCATTTTAAGTTCATAACTCTTTATTTATACCTTAATTTCAATTCAATATCATCTATACACAATTTAAAACCCATGATTGATCACAAACACCAAAAACAGAACATATTCATATACTCTTCCATCATCAATTTTTTGCACATTTTCTACTTCATTAACAACTTCATTTTTAACCCTAACTATCACTTTAGTACATCTTATTTTAAGAAACCATAGCAAACCTTTTTATTAACCTTAAACACAAAAATTATCATTTCTCATAACACAAAAAAAAGATATATCTCCATCTACCTTTTCATCCACACATCATCATATTTCAAACTTCATTGCTCATAATCATTCATCTCTTAGATTTTATTATCATAACCGCTTCTTACTAAACCAACTCATGTATAACATTAACTCAAAAAAATTTAAAACATGATCTCTTTATTATTATTACTACCTGTAGCACCCCCTTACCGCAAGGTACACACTGGGATACTCGCAGGTCATTCCGATACATATCCTACGATAAGGGTGAACTACAATCAGTCATTACTAACACCTCACATGGCATCATAATAAAACATCAGTATAAAAATTACAATGTTTTTTAAACCAGAAATTTTCCTCATTTCATTTCATCAAAACCAGAAATATATACATCTGTCATTTTGTTCTGTCTGTACATCAATACCAAAAACCTAGTACATCATACTACATGAAAGAGGAAAATACATCAAAGCTATCTAAGTCATCCCAAAAATTCCAGCTGACCGACCTGTGTGCCATGACTTCTCTCGCCAACACGACCTACTTGGCTAGAAAAGTCCTTTTCGAGCTAGCGTCTACTCTCGGTCCTGAAAAATATGTTGCAATGTTGGGTGAGTTTGCGAACATAGTGAGGTAACCATCATTGATGGTCCACTCAATTCATGCAACACTTAAGCATAACATAGGTATTTAATAATTTCACACACAATCAGAAGTTTCATATGGTTTCACAATTAACACTTTCTTTTTCAAATAAATATAAGGCGTTTTGCCTTTCACTAAATCAAATGAACCAAATGCACATGTGACACTTTTCCAATTTATTACGGTGTTGTGACCGAGCGCCTAAACTGTCCCAATGTGGGCACATTAATCGTTG
>JAOSBO010000001.1:2293479-2304110 GCA_027563915.1 Erythroxylum rotundifolium
AATAACCCATAAAAATTGGGCAATCAGCCCCCACATGCATGCATCTTAACTTGAAAAAGTCATCATGTCCATGTTTTAAAGTTGAAATAGAGAAACAAAAAGCCTTTGTCATCAGGTAGATTCCAACCACTCTCTGTCTCATGATTGACTGCTTAAAAGCCACCACATTCACACCAAGCCCATCAACATCAGCATCACAGCCGTCCGTTACGACTATGATCATCGCAACTGTCTCAGATCCATCAGGTCACGAATCCCCAATTTTCTTCTTGTTTTTTTGCTTTTCACTTGAACCAAACGGTGTGATCCTAATTTATAATAACAATTAAATACTAATGCAATTCAAAGAGTTTTGGTTTGTTAATTAATTGCGTATTTACATTAATTTCACAAGTTTATCTTACGGAACGATCAGGAAAGAAAGTAACTTTATAAATAACTCTGGATATATATATATATATCTGTTTATAACAAAATGCCTAACTAAGAAGTAGTTTAACGAACAAAGCTTTCTAAAATAGTGACGTTCATAAACTGGAAGTGTTCCTTATACTTGTCCAAGTCGTCCTTACAAATCACAAAATTCACCCACTGGATGAGATAGAGTCTAACACTAGATCCCATCTTTATTTTTTTAATGATCATTTCATAGTAAGTTTTAAGTCGGTGATCAGAGCCAGGGATTTCAGAGGTTTATTGACACGTTTTGGTGGGATTTTTTTCTTCTTTTGATTGGATCATTGAGATCTCCTCCACCGTCTCATTTTTTTCTTCATCATTTATATCTGGGTTCTGGATAAAAAGCTGCAAGATTGAAGCTTTACGTTTTGCCAACCCATCGGTGAGATCTCTTTTGTAATTGGGTGGTGGGATCTCCGAACCGGTGCTTACTTTTCTTCTTTTTGTTATTGGTAAGTAAACTGCTTTTGGCGTAAAGCATTTAAGAAATAATTATCTGATTTGATCATATTTGTTGTCATCTTCGTTGAACTTGGCTTTTTTTTTTTGGAGACCCTTCTGAATATAGAGATAGGTTATCGAGGTATGGATTGGATCGAGATGTTTTCTGCCCGTTATAGATGATTGAGGACTGATTTGTTGTATTTGGAAGCTTAAATTTGATGTTGTATGTTAAATCTTTGATTTTATTTTGGGACTTTATCGAGAATAGAGGAATGGAGTAACTTGCTTGTTATTATTCAGTTCGAATTCCAAGTAATGTCATTGAAATATCTGGATTTGGTACTCGAATGGATAAGAATTTTTCTATAGTTTCAATTTGTCGTTGTTATGCCTTGTAGAAATGCACAAAAGATTTGTATAATTAGCACAGGTTTGGAGTCAAGATTTTATTTATTTGCAGAAAAATCCTAATTTTGCTTTCCTTTTCATGATCGCTTTCATTGATAGTTATTTTGATCTTTGCTAGTGAACGGTTTGCTTGATTTTGTTTTCCTACATCTAGAACGCTTGTTTGCTCCATTTTTACCCGCATGTACTAAAGAATATGTGCAAGCTTTGAGTTTTCTTCTTGTATCTGGTTAAGTTGTGGACTAAACTGATCGATTAATGATTTCAGGGGCGCAATGGCGTTGAAAACTAATTCAGCTGATGGTAGAACTAGAAGTACCATACAGATCTTCATTGTAGTTGGATTATGCTGTTTCTTCTATATATTGGGTGCATGGCAAAGGAGTGGATTCGGAAAGGCGGACAACCTTGCTATGGCAATTACTAAGAACACAGGGGACTGCAATATATTGTCGAGTTTAGATTTTGAGACTCACCATGGTGGTGAAGTTGGTGCTGATTCTGATTCAAAGCCCAAAGTGATCGAGCCTTGTCATCCTAAATACATTGATTATACACCCTGCCAAGATCAAAGTCGTGCCATGACATTCCCAAGAGAAAATATGATTTACAGGGAGAGGCATTGTCCTCCAGAAGAAAAGAAGCTACATTGCCTAATACCAGCGCCTAAAGGTTATGTAACTCCTTTCCCTTGGCCAAAGAGTCGTGACTACGTGCCCTATGCCAACGCACCTTATAAAAGCCTTACTGTTGAGAAGGCTATTCAAAACTGGGTTCAGTATGAAGGCAATGTATTTAGGTTCCCAGGTGGTGGAACTCAGTTTCCGCAAGGAGCAGACAAGTACATTGATGAGCTAGCTGCAGTCATACCAATGGCTAATGGGACAGTTAGAACTGCATTGGACACTGGTTGCGGCGTGCGTTTCAAACCTCTAAATTTTGTGTCACCCACTTTTTTCAATTTGATTTGGGCTTAGTGGTTGTGCTCTTAGCTGATTATTGTCTGTTCTATTGGTTAATTCAGGTTGCCAGTTGGGGTGCATACCTTTGGAGTAGAAATGTGATAGCAATGTCCTTTGCACCTAGGGACTCTCATGAAGCACAGGTTCAGTTTGCTCTAGAAAGAGGTGTTCCTGCTGTTATTGGGGTTCTTGGTACCATAAAGTTGCCATACCCTTCCAGAGCCTTTGATATGGCTCATTGTTCTCGTTGCTTAATTCCTTGGGGTGCTAATGGTGAGAGTTCTTGACATGATGGAATTGAGTTGTCTGTGATGTACATTGTCCTCGGTCTGATTTGTTCCTGCTTTTTATTGCCTTAACTTGCAATATACAGCTGACACAATGGGCTCTTATCTTTGCAGGTGGAATATACATGATGGAAGTTGACCGAGTTCTTAGACCTGGTGGTTATTGGGTGCTTTCTGGACCTCCAATCAATTGGAAGACTAACTACATATCATGGAAACGTCCCAAAGAGGAACTTCAGGAGGAACAAAGAAGCATCGAAGATGTTGCCAAGCTCCTTTGCTGGGAAAAGAAGTATGAGAAGGGTGAAATCGCAATTTGGCAAAAGAGAGTGAATGCTGACTCCTGTCCTCAACGACAAGATGATAAATTCTGCAAGTCTGCCGACACAGATGATGTTTGGTACGCATTGGTTTAAATTTTCATTAATTGGTTCTGCATAAATGTTGACCACATTTTGGTACTATGTGATTGTCTCCTGTCTACTGCAAAGTACATATCTTTTCATTAGCAAACTTCTTAAATGTCTCTATATACTTATCTTTTAAATCAGTACTCTTTGTGGGGTTTGACAGGTATAAGAAGATGGAGGGTTGCATCACGCCATATCCTGATGTTAGTAGTTCAAGTGAGGTTGCTGGTGGGGAATTGAAGACATTCCCCGAGAGGCTTTATGCTATCCCTCCTAGAATTTCTAGTGGTTCTCTTCCTGGAGTTTCTGTTGAGACATATCAAGAGGATAGCAAATTGTGGAGGAAGCATGTGAATGCTTATAAGAAAATCAATAAGCTTATTGACTCTGGGAGGTACCGCAACATTATGGACATGAATGCTGGGTTGGGAGGTTTTGCTGCTGCACTTGGGTCTCCAAAACTTTGGGTTATGAATGTTGTTCCCACCATAGCTGAGAAAAACAGACTGGGTGTAATATATGAAAGAGGATTGATTGGAATTTATCATGATTGGTATGTATGTCTTGATTGTTCCACTTTTGTCTTTTGATATGTCCCCGCGCTCCAGGCAACTTTTTTCCAGTGTTCATTCTTAGGAAATGTCAAATCAAATTTGTTTTTCGTTATGTCTTGATCAGGAAATAAGAATGTTGATATACACAATTTATTTTGCTATTTCAGGTGTGAAGCCTTCTCCACATACCCAAGGACATATGACCTTATTCATGCAAATGGTGTTTTCAGTTTGTACAACAACAAGTGAGTATTGCACTCAATTCTTTAGGTGGAAGGAGAAATGAACTTTTTCCCTTCCACTGTTTCACTTATGTTCCTTATGTTTAGTTGAGAAGATAATGCTTGTTTCACTATGGTTTGGTTGCATTTTTCATCTAGACGTTTACCAACAGTGACAATAATCTTATTTGTATTTCTCTATGCAATAGCTTAGCAATATGAAATTCTTTTATGGATCTAACTTGATTGCTCTCCGTATGACATTTTACATCTTGCCTAACCAGTGGATTAACCATTTTTGAAAGACCTGCCGATCACCTACTCCACCCACCTTTTGCAATGTAAGATTGCTGCTGGTGAAGTAAATTGATTCCACAAAATTGTCCTGTTTATAAGTGGGCTGCAGTTAATCTACTCATAGGTCACACGTAGTAGACTTTCCTAGTATGATCGGGGGATGACTTTTTACCATATTTGATATGGCTGAATGCAGACCAGAAAGGCCCTATCTGCTTTTATGATGCAATCATGCCAAGTCTGAAGCATCAGTTTTTATCACCAGGACTTTGCATTGCTAATAGTCATTTTCAGTTTCTCGTTTCTTTATGTGTCTTTTATTATCATGAGGACCACCCTGGAGACCAATTTTGTTACGTGTTATCATTGAAGCCAACTCAACTAACATTATTGAATAAATAAATGCAGATGTAACATAGAGGACATCCTTCTGGAGATGGATAGGATTTTGCGACCTGAGGGTGCTGTCATAATTAGAGATGATGTTGATGTGCTAGCTAAGGTGAGAAAGATAATAGGAGGAATGAGATGGGACGCTAAAATGGTGGATCATGAAGATGGACCCCTAGTGCCTGAGAAGATATTAGTTGCTGTCAAGCAGTATTGGGTCGCGGGTGAAAACTCCACATCCTCACAATAAATGTTGACTTCAGTTTAAGTTGGTCCAAACAGGAAAACTCGTCTTATCCAACTTGTGATCTAAACAGTATGTTATGCACCGGCACTTTCCTCAGGATACCTAAGCACAGGAAGATGGTTGGTTCTCTACGTTTAACAACGAATAACCCCTTGTTCTTTGATCCGTTTTTGTAGTAATCTATAGATACAGCAACAAAGCTTTAACGTGTTGACTGTCAAATCATTTTTTGGTTCTTCTCCGCAGTTGTTGGAGATTATTTTTTTAAGGCCAGTTACTCTCATCTTTAGTCTAAATTCTGTTTTTCGCTGTCGAATCTGTTTCCGAAAGCTCTATCTGAAACTGCTGTTGCCGTCATTTTCTAGTTCATAGCTTGTTAATTTGCAATGAGTAAATGAGACTTGATGACTAAATGAAAAGGTAAACTTGTAAGGGGGAGAGAGCAGGATTTACTATGAAAGAAAATAATAGAGAAAATGATTGAATGCCGAAGGCATACTTAAGACTGCTTTTAGTAGTCAGCCTCAAAATTGGCAGTTCTAAGCCCATTTCTCATTTGCCCAAGGAATCCTATGATTTGCCTCTCTAGAAAAAAAGGCTAATTCTCATCTCGGAGCCAAGTTGCACACTTAAAAGTGAGTTCGGTAACTTAATTATGTTTTTAGAATAGAGGAACCCGCAACCTATCATTTAGATATGTACTGGGTAAACTTCTGAATTAACGCAATAACCTATAAATAACGTCAACTGAGTACTTCACACTAGACAAGTTTTGTACGATAGGCTCGATTGAGAGATTGTAGATAGAGGAATTTGAACATAAGGGGGAACTCAACTATCCCCAAAAGCCTTCCATTGGTTTTGTAACCTTCGGGTTCAAATTCACGATCTTCTGTTACATGGATTTATTGAGAAATGAGGACATAGGCAAATAGGTTCAAAACCAAATCGACTACTCCAAGAGCGCTCATCCGTAAACTAGTTATTGGTACAAATATCATAAAGAAATGTAATCAACATTTATTAAAAAAAGCAAACCCAAAGATTTGGGATCAAAAGCGGTTGACAATGACCATTGAATAAGTTTTTTTTCACGGTTAAGTGCACAAAATGTATTTGCACCATAGGACCAGAACTCTTTTGACTTAGTTTTATACTTGTGCTGACCTACTCACACTGACCTTCATATATAGTCATTGATCAATAATGTTGTTTTAACCCATAAATTAACATATGAAGCTTATAAATTATGTTTTTTGTTACCTCAAAACTAATTGGTTGAATTATGTACGCATTTTCACTTTACTCTCCATTTTAAAAAGTTATTCTTACATCTATTTGATGAAGTCCGAATTCAAAATGACCCATAATTTTTGTAATGATTTGCAGAGAGTTCTCAGTGAAACAAGAAAAAAGGTCTTTTCGTAATCAATACCTTCTTGTTTCCCTTATTTTGTACATCTCTATCTTAACCTTTAACATAGCAATTAGTTTTGAGTACCCATTTGCATCCACTCTGTCTATAAACTTTTGGTAACTCTAGCAAGCTTTGCACTTCATTTTATGAAATATAATTTATCTTACCATTCATAAAATTTATCTAAAAAATGAATTGAGGACTAGAGATGACTTCTTTATAGGTAGTTGTATTTGAAGTGTCGCTAATGTTATACTCGCACTCTTCCAAGTATAATGTAATTGTCAGAGATTGTAGCTCTCTAAACCCTTTTTTATCTCTTTAGAAACACATCTTCTATAACTACAATTTTTAGCTCTTCTGTAACTTGTTCAATATGTTTGTCCTCAATGACTACTAGATGTTGGTCAATCATGGGACCAACTATTGGAGTAGAAGAGATAGGCATATAAATAGTGATTGGGTGTTCTTTGAACATAATCTTCCTATACTATTGGCTTCTATAAGTGTCATCCTCAAAATAGATAACCCAATGTGATTCAATAACTCTTACGGTATATGACAAATAATATAATTTAGAGCCCTTTAATCTCACATAATAACCAATAAAGCAATCGCTAATGATATAAGGATCAAGCTTCTTGGATTGTATAGTGTAAGTCTCACTTCTTCCTTACGACCCTAAAAATGAAAGTGACACAAATTGTTTCTATGATCACATTTCATAAAGAGTATTATAACAAACTTATTGCACACTTAGTTCAAAATATAAGCTACAATTCTCAAAGCACCCCCTATGAGAAATTTGGTAAGTAAGAATTTGCCAATATATATCACACTGTAATAACAAGTGTGTGATTTTTTTTCACAATTCCATTTTATTAAGATGTAACAAACATTGTGTATTGAGTATCATTTCCACACTCCTATAGTTACCCAACAAAGGATCCAAAATTGCATTCTACCCTATCATATCTCTTATAATATTCACCACCTCTATTAGAGTGAATCACTTCAATCTTTTTACTTGTTAAAGTTTCACTTTTACTTTACGGGCTTTAAAGGCTTTTAAAGAATTAAACTTCTCATGAATGAGCTCAACGAAAGTGATTAAAAATTGTGAACACCCGTTGTTGAAGGAGAAAAGGGCTTGTAAATATCGATATAGAATAACCCAAGTAGTTTTATGCACTTGTCAACTTTGGTGGTTCTAACCTTAGTAGACAACTTTCTTTTGATGCATTTAATACAAGTGTTGAAGTATGAAAAATCAAGACATCCTTTATCAATCTTTTCATTCTTTGTTTAGAAATATGACTTAATCACTTGTACTAGATAATAAACGATTTTTCATTCAACTTTGACCTATTTATGGTAGTAACATTATTAAAAGAAGAAGAAGAAGAAGAAGTAAAAAGAGACATATCCAATAAATCAAGTTTATAAAAAATACCACATAAAATTATTTCAATCAAAATAGAGTCACAATACAAATTTACTTTTCTAGCCTTAAAAAAGAAAATTAAAATAAATTATTTACAAAATGGATACGGAAGCTAAACTCTTCTTAATTGAAGGTATGCATGTAGTTTCATACAACTCTAAAAGATGTCATATGGCAAACTATAATCTGAATATCCTAAAAAAATTCATCTTTGGTTTTTATACCGTCTCTCATATATACATACTACTCTATACTAGTTGACTTTTTATGTTTGTCTTCTTCTATAAAGTAGTGTCTAACCACTAAGTATTAAAAGACACATCAACAATGTTGGATCTAAGCAAACTTTCATCAAAAGATCACATTTCTTTTCTAGTCTAGCCTTATGCTTTTACAATTTGCTTTCTTATACCTAAACTTCTGGTAGTAATTGCATTTTCCTCTGAAACTCTCATTCTTGAGAGCATTAGAAGATAAAGTCACTCATTTCTATTTTTTTACATTCCCTATATTTTATTTCTTAAAAAGCTTATTGTTATTGGTATTCTTTGATCGAGGGTTCCTTTTCTAATCACTGTAGTTTTGGTTTATAACAATTATTACACTTTGGGTCTTCTTTTCTTCAAGTCATCCTCCTCCTTGGCAAGAATGGTGGTCATTTCTTCTATGATCCATGTATCTTTCAGAGCATTGTAATTGGACTTGGAGGAGTCAAACTAAAATAAAGGAGACCTCTTGATAAACTATATAATATAGTTCTCGTCGAATTCTATATCAATTATCTTAATCTTTTAATACCAAGTCATAATCCTGTCAATAAACTTTTTAGTCTCACTAAACCATCATAAGTATTAGAATTTATAGTGCTTAAGATCTCATTCTTTTTATTCTTAGAGAACTTCATGTATTTATTGTTGATGGTCTTAAGAAATTTCTTAGTATTCTTAGTCATTAGAATGATATCCCTGATAAAGTCCTCCATGTGATGCCTCGTGATCATTAAGTAACACTAGCTTAAGGAACCCCAGTCATTATAAAGCTTCTTATCATTAGTAGAAGTCTCAATAATGAGTTTAGCATAAGCATCTTCTCTTACATTCAAGTTCAATTTTATGATTGTTAAATTCATCATGAGAAATTTAGCCTAACACTTATGATTAGTCCCATTAAGCTTCAAAATAATAAACAATTGATGATTACTTAAAGCTAAAGAAAAATCATAAAAGTAGTATTAATACGCATGCAATACAGGATTATGATATTTGCTCTTTCTTCAACTTCTTTAAATGATCTAAAAAAGTGTTCATCAAATTCTATTGTTTATTGGATCAAAAAAAATGGACTTATTGGTTGGTAAAAGTAGCACATTAAATATTAGAACTAAATACATTAATCAACTACAAATAGCATAATATTTGGTGGATTATCTTCACAAATGTAAGTATTCTACCAAACAATAAACTCTTTAATAGGATAATTTCATTGCCCATATGAATCCTGGAAAAAGTATTGATCAATATTGAGAGAAAATAATATCAATAAAAAATATTTGAATGTCTGGACTTACAAGAGATAAGTTTATGAGAATGCAATACTCAATTATGTCCAAAACATAATAATAAGATTAACATAACCACATGGTGCAATAAATAATTGATAATTAGTTAAGAAATGACACATAAAATTATCCAAAAATAGTAAAAATATCATATAAATTGATAAAAATGTAAATAAAACATGTCAAAAAACTAAATGATGGTCTTTTTTTTAATGGAGATGTATAAATATGCAAGCCCTTTAAAATGATAGGTCGGATGACTTTTTTTTTACCTTTAACCCACACCCTATTCAGCGACATCTCGTCACCTGATAAACTATTTTTTATGTTAATAGAGGGTTTTGCTCTTTTCCATTAAGAGGGATTTATAAGATCAATTTGAACAAAAATAACCCAAAATTAGAGATAAAAAATAGAGATTTGACCATGGAACTTAGAAAAACAAAAACTTTAACCAATCTTGCCTGAAACATATGTAAAACACTTGAATAAATGATATATGAGATGTATATGCCTCTAAAAATCCATATACCAATATTAACAAAAAGTTTCCAAAAGAAAATGTGAAACTCGACAACTCCTAAAAAGAAAAATTGGGAAAATAAAAATAATAAAGAAAGGAATAACTTCAAAACATATGAAAGGGTTCAAACGCCAAATGTTGGATTTGATTCAAAGTCATCATTACTTAATGGATTGCTATAAGATAAGAACAAGAATGATGGGAGAGATTAAGGTTCTTTAAATCTAATTCACTGACATATCTTTTGCATACTACTACAATACTAATTTAACTATATGCAAGAGTGCATCAATCAAGTTAAAAGTTATTTTCTAATAAGCCACAAGTCTTGTAGATGGGTTTGAACAAGATTAGAAAATGGGCCCATGGGTCGAAGACATAATTAGGTATATAGTACACATCCCATAAATAGCCCAAATATTCTATACACATAACTAAGATGACTATTATCGATAAAATCATGCTAATTAATATCAATTAATTCAATACTACTATCAT
Source organism: Erythroxylum rotundifolium (assembly GCA_027563915.1). Lineage (NCBI taxonomy): Eukaryota > Viridiplantae > Streptophyta > Magnoliopsida > Malpighiales > Erythroxylaceae > Erythroxylum > Erythroxylum rotundifolium. Next base: position 2,303,599 of record JAOSBO010000001.1, read on the forward strand.
AATCTTAACTAAGATCCAATGTCTATAAAGACATTCAAAATCCACCACAAGCTGAGATCAATTCCTACTCAATTCACTTTGTAGCTTTTTAGAGGGGAAAAGTATTTAGAAACTACTTAGATAAGCTTTTTCACATACAATGAGTGATTGGAAGATCATTTTGTAGGGAAATCAACCATGTTAGTCACAAGGGCAAATATTTTTTTTATAATTTTTGAAAGAATCTTTTTAATTGAATAACTTGAAAAATATGAATAAGCAATTAAAGGGTATACTTAATTCATAATCCTACAAAAATTTTCTCCTGAAACTATTAATCGTGAGTTGTTCACGTGTTTAACCTCTAATAGTATCCACAAATTAAAGAAAATAGAACTCTATGTTAGGGAAGAAAAGACAAGAATGCTAGCTGTTTGATGTCATTTCCCTATTTATGGAAAAAGACACTAGAATTTTTTCCTAATTAAACTTAAACTATTCTTATTCTTATTGTTATTCTTGTTGTTGTTGTT
>JAOSBO010000001.1:2336075-2347042 GCA_027563915.1 Erythroxylum rotundifolium
CAACTGTTGTCCCTCGTTGCACCAGATTGATGTGTGTATTCATGCAGCGCTGACTCTCCATCAGTCCATCTTCTTCTTCAATCAGGTTATTAGTTACTGCGTTAACTACACGCTTTAGGATAGCTCGTTTCGGAATTGTTGTCGGTCTTTTGGATTCGCTTATGAATTCTGTTGATTTTTGGGGATAATTTTGCGAAACCCAGAAAGAAATTTCACTCCTTTGCTTTAACGACTATTCCTTTTGTTGTTTTTGTCGGTTGAAAAAGTTCTTCCTTTTAAATCTTTCTTGTTGTTTCGAGGCAGAAATGATTCTTCCTGAAATTCTGTTTTGGGCTTATAATATGGGATTTGATTACAGCCCCATTCTTAATTAGTGGGTTATTAAATTCTTGGGCGGGGAAATTGTGAATTGTGCTGCTGTTGTATGCTTTTGATTGTGCATCTTTATAGTTCATAAAGTTATGCTCTGGTTAGTAGAATGGTCCTTCCCGTGTTGTTTTTATCGACTTACTTTTTCTTCTTCTGTTATTTTTACTTTTATATTTACATGGTCACTATGATTAATCGTTCTTTAATGAATTCATCTTGTTTATGGACTTAATTAACCCTTCTTTTGCAGGGAAGTTGTGAAGTGTGTTACTGTAAATTGTTCCTCGCCCATTTCATCCTTCTAATTAGCTGATATTTAGGAGCTAAGTGTCATCACCTTGTTATTTACAAGTAGAAGTCATATATGGACTTAAATCAACTGCCCGCTATGGAAGATATCTCAACAGGTCTGCAGAGATATCCTGTTCCTTTAAGTTAATTTTCTCTCTATTCTGTTCCTTCAATACCCATCTCATATTCCAGCTATTTGTTTAGTGGCGTATATTTACATGCTCCCTACCTGTTCCATTTGTTACTTTAGAAGCTAACAGCTGGGAAAAAAAAAAAAACTCCACTATTGGTAAATTTTCGTGGTTCTCAATTTTCATTCTGTTGACAATGTTCACCTCTATGCTACACAGAAGAAACTGTAAAACAAGTAGTGGTGTCTCAGGCTATCAAAGGAACAATGCAAGGCAGAACCAAGGGAAATGGTGGCCATGGAGACAGGCTAATGCAAGGCAGAACCAAGGGAAAGGTTGGCCATAGAGACAGGCTAATGCAAGGCAGAACCAAGGGAAACGATGGCCATAGAGACAGGCTAATGCAAGGCAGAACCGAGGGACAGGGTGGCCATAGAGACAGGCTTAGTGAGATGCCTGATGAAGTTCTTGTCAAAATTTTATCACATCTAACTCTGAAGGAGGCAGCAAGGTGTGGCATACTATGCAAAAGGTTCAGGAATCACTGGAGTTATTTTTGCGACTTAAAACTCTGACCCTTCGCAGGGAGGACTAACTGATGTAACTGGGATATGACTAATGTTCTAGATGTTGCAACATCAACTGGATGAGCCAGGTCTTTGAAGTTCTGTGAAAGCTTTAACCACAGTGATAATAGATGAGCTGGAGCTAGTTTTTAACAATCTGTACTCCATTAGTAAAGTCTAGCTTTCCTGTGAATAACCTTTTTCTGTAATTCGTGTAGGTGTTCCAATTGAATTGATATCATTTTTGAGAAGCCTTCTGATTTTATCCCGTGTAGAGTGTTTTTGTAGTTAGTATTATTCATCACTTGGAACGTTGGAGTCATAAATGGCTTTCAAGACATCACAGCCGGCTCAATTGGTCGCAGTGGTTGTTGGAATTCAAGCTGACGACCCTAATCATAAAATGAGAGTAGACGAGGTGTAGATCTATGCTCTATCCGTAACTTTAATTGTTTTCTGGGATTAGTCTGAGCTGTTGTGATTGGAGAGAATGTGTGATATCTACTTACTAGACAGTAAGGAAATGACTTAAAACTGCTGTAAGACTACGAATAATAATGGTCACAGAACACAGACAAGTGTCTGGGAAAGTTAGAAAGGAGAAATGGGAAAGGGAAGAAGGCTTCTTGCTTAAATTACCTCCAATGGTTGAAGCCTTTGGCGTGCAATATCAATGGTTGCTGTGGAGATGCATAGTTTGATATTTTTCACATGTACCAGCTCATTTTAAGCATAGTATTAAACAATTTCTTGCCATTTAAATATTATGCTCAGTAATATTTCATGTCTTTATATGGAAACTGATTTCTTTACTTCATCCACTTTCTGTGGAATTAGGTTCTATGATACCAAAAAACCTCTCTATTAGTTATGAGTAAGTTTGCGTACTATTTCTAATTAAGACATGGTCTACACATATATTTCTGATTGAAAGAAATGCTTCACGTATTGTATATGAAGCTCATATAGATGCCAAAAATTTCAATGCAAAATAGGTATTTGGTAAAAGTTTAAACCTTGACAACAATTACACTGCTTTTAGACACATACTATCTATCATATATTGCTCATGGATAGGGTCCATATATTCCATTAAGATTTCTACCTCTTCTTAGATTTTGTAAAGACATATGAAAGTAATGTTGACCAATTAGATAGAGTCTAAAATATGGATGTAAACCACAAATTGTTCCAAACTAATGGAACATGAGATTTAAGTAAATCTCCTAATTATTGCACAAAATTACGTTCATCTATTAATCACATACAGGAATTGATTGAAATGTTTATTATCATTGCACAAATTTTAGTTTTTCTCATTAGCAATACCAAAGTTTCAATGACAAATTTTAGTTTTTCTGATTAGCAACACCAAAGTTTCAATACACTTTCAAAAAGGAAGTTAAAAAGCTTACCTTTTTCACTATAATAACCACACATGCCACACTGTTAATGCCTTCAGCGCAGATGCTTTGATCTGAACTGTATACTTTACACGTGCTGTGTTCTTCAAACACTGGGAAAATCTAATCTTGGTCTTGGACCAAGAAAAAGACCAAATGGAGACGGGACAGGAGACCGAAAAGTATGACAACCTGTGCAATAAAAGCACGACACTTGTCTATTTAATGTCTAAACTACCTCAGGAGGCCAAGACAATAGCACCCAAAAAACAGAGAACTGTTCTTTTCTTGCAACTTTGTCACCGGAATTTGTCAACCATCATTGATCTACGTGATGTATCCTCTCTGTTAATTTGCTTATAATATTAACTTGGCGTTTTGGCTTGCGAGATCTTCTATTAGGTAAGGTTGTTCTTTCCATTACAGGGCTTGAAGCTGCAGGTTCAATCATGTAGGGAAATGGGTTTTTGAAGCTGAATGATTTAGATTTCTCGCCTCGACACAGATGAGTTGGCTGTGGGTTGTTAGTTGGGATTTGAAATTTTGTTGGTGCAATGTCTCCGTATAAGCACAATGGTGATCTGTTATTGCCTGAGAGCAGGGGCATAATTGGTGTTGTGGTTAATTCCTTTGGTCGAACTGAACCTGGTTCTCGGGTCTCTCGAAGAGGGAAAAGGTTTGGTCGGATAATTAAACCAAGTTTTTTGATTTGGGTTTTGCTGTCTGCTGCTCTCTTCTTGATAACTGTCGCACTCCTTAGCTTGAAATTTTTGTTTTCCGGTGAGTTCTTGATACATTCAATTGAAAAGAAATCTCCTTTTCAGTTTTGCCGTTGCAAATGTGGTGGAATTTTCCCATTTTGCTTCGAGTTTTGTGCTTACTATTGGGTTCTAATGCTTAAAATTTTGTATTTTCTTGTGGATTTTTGGTTTATTGGTAGATAATAATGAGAGTGGTATATCAACTGCACAAGAAGTACGAATTGGCGGGCATGGACTAACTATCGCTACATCCATAAAGGAAGTCGGACAAGAGACCTCTGGATCTATTTCTGCGAGAACAACTAATGGCAAGAAGCGTAAGAAACGTAAGAGAAAACTTGTGGGAACTTGCTTGTGATCCTTTCATTGTGTTTGTTCCTTCTGTTATATATTGGTTTCTTCTTCATTACACAATGTTCATGCTTAAGTTACTTCTGTTGAAGTCTTTTAAGTTCTTCAAATCCATATATTTCCCAGTGATTCTTGTTGATAAATCTTTTCTGGTGTAACTGGTCAGATTTTCCTTGTGAAGTCACATTATCGAAATCGGTGGATTACATTATTGAACCGAAGGATGTTAGAAATTTCACCAATTTTGCGCTTGAGTACGTGGTCGCGGAGGAGAAACTGCCGGCAAGCCATGTTGTTAAGTTTAGATTTGGGGGGCAACAGACCTTTGAGGAAAGCGATAACTCTTTCTCTGCTAGAAATCAAACACTTCATTGTGGCTTTGTTAAAGAATCCTCTGGACCTCCTACCCCTGGGTTTGATTTGGCTGAAAAGGACAAAGCATACATGAGTACCTGCAAGGTTGCAGTATCTTCTTGCATTTTTGGGAGTTCTGACTTTCTGAGGAGGCCTACAAGCAAAAAGGTAAACCACTTGTTCTGTAAAATTTCCTTCCTGAATCATTGTCCTAGGGAGGGTATTTTGATCAATCTTGTTTCTTTTTACATGCTTCTGTTGGCTTTACGTTATACTTTTTTCAGGAAAGAAGAAAATCATCATGGTGTTTCTTTTGCGTATGTAGTCTTCCTGTTTTGATTGGAGACAATGAATGAGCCTGACGCGGATAAAAATGCATATAAGTTTAATGTGGCAGTAAAATCCTTGATATAGTTTAGATAATGATGGGATATGCTTACGCTATCTTTGTGATGTAACTGAAAGTTTCATTTTTTGATTGACGTGATGTGTCTTGTTTGTTCAGATAAGTGAATTTTCCAAGCAAAATGTCTGTTTTGTCATGTTCGTGGATGAGCAAACACTGTCCAAACTTGCTTCTGAGGGACATATACCCGATGATGGAGGCCATATTGGTCTATGGAAAATGGTGATTGTCAGGAACTTGCCATATGAAGACATGCGAAGAACTGGAAAAGTCCCAAAATTCTTATCACATCGCCTGTTCCCTGCTTCTTGGTAACCATCAGACTGGCATTTAGTTTGGTTTAAAACTTTGTGCATCACCCTGATTTTTGTACTCTGAATGAATTTTCAGCTTATATGTTTTCTACTAATATGCTATTTTTCAGGTATTCCATTTGGATTGACAGCAAGATGAGGCTTGTTACAGATCCATTGCTGATCATTGAATACTTTTTGTGGCGATCGAGATCGGAGTATGCCATTTCAAACCATTATGACAGACATTGTGTCTGGGAGGAGGTACTCCAAAATAAGCGCTTGAATAAGTACGATCCCAGAGCTATTGATGAACAGTTCAACTTTTACCAGTCTGATGGTCTCACTAAGTTTGATCCCTCTGATCCGAGTACTCTCCTTCCAAGTTGTATGTCTTGTCCCCTCCTTGTTTCATCTAAGAAAAGTTTTATTTTCAATTTGAAGTTTAAACATCAAGAACTGATTTTTATACTACATGTGCTCTGCAGATGTGCCTGAAGGGTCTTTTATTGTCCGTGCACATACACCTATGTCAAATTTATTTTCATGCCTCTGGTTCAATGAAGTTCATCGCTTTACCTCTCGAGATCAACTGAGCTTTGCGTATACTTACTTGAAATTGAGAAGAAGAAATCCTGATCAACCTTTTTACCTAAATATGTTTAAGGTGACATACGTTACTATAAAACTTGGTACTATGCTTGTTGAACAATTGATTATCAAGATCTACGGAAGTCATAGCATTTCACAATGACTGCCATTTTTTCTATTTCATGGCAAGTAGATTAGCTCAAATTGAGGCTACATGGTCATTGTGCTTGCATAATTTTAGTTTCGCTTCATCTCTATTTGCAAGACTATGCATTGTGCACCTTTAGCTGTGAAATTATGCTTGATTACAATATGTTCTATACTTGTCATGTAATGATTGTTCCCTGAGCTGCCAATTTCACAGGAATAGAGGTATTCCCTCCTGCCTTGGCTACGTGTTCGGGGAAGACGAAGTTGTTTTTCAAAATTTCAGCGGCTTTCATTCTAATTATCTGAGATAGTGTTCGATTTCTTGTTGATTTTGTGCAGGATTGTGAGCGTAGAGCAATGGTGAAGCTATTCCAACATAGAGTGGCGTCATCACCCCCACCTGGTTCTTGAATCAGGTTTGGCTGTTACCACTTGAATGGTAAGGTCAACCATGTTTACCTCCTCTTCTCATATCCTTTCCCACATTTCCATATTTGCTATTAACTGCATTTCTTTGAGAAAAAATTATTTTCAAAATGGGATTGTGGTCTGGCACCTTATTCCGGTCTCTGCTGGATCTATGAACTATGCAGGGACGTTTCATGAAACAACGATATTCGATCACCACATTATTGGGCCTACTTCTGCAAGAATCTTAGCTGCTGAATTTAAAACTTGGAACTGGCGGTGTCACGAGAGACTATAGGTAAATGCCATGCAGTTGATTTTGGAGGGATCACCTGAAATTGATGAAGTAGTTTTCATATTTGAGAGATTGCACTCATTTTTACTTGCCAAATGACTTTTGGAAACGCTGGACTAAGTGTGGTAGGATTGCAAAGATGGCCAACACCACTATAAAGGACACGAGCAGTTCTTGTCCCTTCATCTATCTTTTTGTTGCAGTGTGAGAAACACCTTAGAATACACATATACAGAGAGAGAAGCTCATATACACAAAATATTGCTCTCTCACGATTCTCCTCTTTGTAATTTGTTCTGAATCTTGGGATGAATGATACAGAAAGGTCTTCAGGGCCCAAAGTAATCCCAAATTCTTATGTTTTTGTCTCAGTGATACTGATCTTTGCTATAGTAGCTTGCTTGACTGTTGTTCAAACAAATAGAGAGAGAGCGGTATTCCCTTAACAGTACTCTAGCTCTGGCTGATCTGGATCTCCGCAGACATCCTTGGCTGTTCGAGAATTGCAACTGTAAGATACACAAGCTTCGGCTCTTGACTGCCCTACATGTAAAGAGGAGAAGAATAGTTTGGAACTGTATAATAGCATATTTGTTCTACTTTCTAAGTTCTGTTTTTCAGTTGTAATTGCCATGGCTTGTAATTCACGTCTTTCATAAAAATTCAACCTTTATTCCCATGGTATTGTTGTTGTTTGGCTTCAAATGTTGTTCTATGTTATGAATTGGTTCACGGGGGAGTTATGTGCTCCGCTTCCCATTTAATTTTTTTTGGGTATGTTTTCGCTCACTTCTGTAGCACTTCTGGGCCAATTCACCTTATCAGCAACGTGAATATATTTATATTGTGTAGTAATGTAGATAAAAGCAGTGTTTTGAGAAATGACCTGATCTAACCTTTTAAGTGTCCTTGGCAATAAATGCCTCATCTTGAGCAAATGGAGGTGGGATATTTCTAACAAACTTCCGATTAAAGCAATCGTCATTATTGATAAGGAAAATTAATGTGCACCACTGCACATAGCACCAGTAATGCATGCTCAAAGTGAAACGCAGTTACAATGCACAACCATTCAGTAACATGAATAACACTTGCAAAAGACGTTTCAACTTGAAAGCAAATACAGTAATGTCTAACGTGGTTTAGAGTTGGCGAAATTGAAGCCCCTAGCCCACAGAAGCAAAGCTCCAAGCTAGATGACTCAACCATTTATGTAGCAGTTGAAAGAACACAATGTCCAGAATGGGGTCCTATGGCAAGAACCGAAATTCCAGGTACAAGAACAAAGGCCGCAAATCTTGATCAAACTTTTTGTAGTTGAGAAGATTCCAAACGTACCCTCAACTTTGAGTACAAATCGTCTGCTTCCCTTGTCCATCTAATTGCAGCAACCTTCTCAAAATGGAAAATGAGCTAGAAAAATGGAACAAGTCTGGTCGTAAAGCAGCCCATCAGGGAAGCAGAATCAAATGGATAATTCATTAAAATGAAAAGATATTTGCAGCGCTGACACAATTCTCCACTGACAAAGGTACATTTCTGACCGTCAATGTTAATACATGTCAAAAGAAAAACAATGTAAATTGTTTGAGCTTTAAGCAAGGTAACGATACAATTTTCTATCCACACCATCTCTCTCCAAGAAATCCCTCTCAATAAGAGACTCGATCCTTTTTTTAATCTCTGTAGGGTTAGCCAGGAAGCGTGACTGCAATTGCTTAGTGACCTCAGCAATTATATTGTTATGGTCCAGCACCCTCCTTGATTTCATGATCCTTACAATTGCTGCTTCAATCTGAGGCTTTCTGTCCTCCTCTACCCTCTGCCTGGTCTCTTGCTTCTCAGGTTCTGATTCCTTCTGTGCAACCACAGTCCCTATCTTCACCTTATAGAACTTGCTTGTGAACTTGTCATTAACAAAAAATACATCATCCTCACCGATGTCCTTACTCATGGGCTCTTTCCGGAGAACGTTCTTCCCCTTCACACATGCCATTGACTGCAAGCATCTCTTCAAGTCTGAAGCAGGAATTTCCGTTGCCTGCTCAATCTCCTTGTAGCTAAGCCTATCAGCACTATTAAAAAGCATAAGCACACACATCTGGTAGGTCGAGACATTCAATTCATGCTTCTGGCCCTTCCCAAAAGTTGCTTTGATATCTGCTGTTCCCATGTTAGTTTGCCATGACAATCTACGACCAGTGTGGGTCCCAAGGTAATATGACCTGAACTTGTCACACAAAACTGACATTTCGGCAGGCAAATTACATGTAACACTAGGTTGAGTAGGCCAAGATCCAGTAGTCAAAACCTGGACAACCAATGTTGGTCCATCACCAAGCTCAGGGTGGGCCGCATAAAACCCTTGCATTGTGTCCTGAGAGGTCTTCATGTCTGTAAACATGCCTTCTAATTTTGAAGTGAACTGATATCCACATTCTGTCTTAAGCTTGACAATCAGACTTCTTTCTGCATCATCAGAGACGGTTTTCCCTGATAGCAACCGTTTAGCTAAATGCTGTTTATAATACTTCTCGAATACATCTTTCTCCTGTAAGTAACGAAACAACATCATCACCTTGTCAAGAATAACTTCCACATCCTCCTCACTTACACCTTTTAAACCTTTCCGGAGTTTGTCATCCACAAACAATGAAATAAATTCGGGAGATCGAACGTTAAGATTGATGAAGTATTCAAAGGAGGAATTTAAAGCATTTTGGAATGTCTTGTCATTGCTGAATGCTGAGCTTACAATGCTGTCATACTTATCTTTTTCATCCAACAAACGTTGAACAAATTCCACCGGATCCTTCAACGTTTCAGGATCAGTCACTAGTTGCTTGCCAGTTTCCCTAAGATGAGAAGTCATTACATCTCGTATTATCGAACGACCATTAGGAACACGTCGGAACAAGTTATACATTCTTCCTAAATCTTCATACTTATCGTCAAGAAGCATATTTACCAAGCCCGAATTCTCCATGTGGACCAGCCTGTACATGTGGTTAGCAATCATCTCCCTCTCCACCACATTAGTTATCCTAACTTCACTCTTGGCATCCAAATAATGAGTCACCCTTTCAATCTCTTCAAACAACCGCTTCTCAGCTTTCTTCAGATACTCCCCACAGTCACAGCACTCAATAAACTTCTGTGATTCACCCCTATAAAACTCCGCTGAGACCCCGAGAAACGGCTCCTCAAAGTCCACTTGATAAACCGAACACCCTAAATCCATCAGCATCTTGATCACATTCCTCATCAACCCTCTGTCAATAACCTCACCGGTCCGCTCTCTGTGAATCAGTTCAAGAAGGGTATTTAACAGCCTAGTCTGGATTTTAGCAGAGTGAATAATATTATCCCTCCACAGGTTGAGGCCAAGCTCGTGAACTGGGGTTTTATGAGTACTAGGAATGTAAGTCCTGTCCATGTACATCAAAATATCCCTGATCATTTGCAAAGCTTTGTTATGATCACTCCATCTCCTGTTCAGCTCCTCAAGGAAAGAATCACCCTGAGCAGCATCAATTGAGTTTGATATATCTTTAAGATGTGAAGTCATAGTTGTAACCAAACCAGAGTAGAGCTTCTCACCAAATTTATGCAGTACCATGTTGTATGCATTCCTACAATAAAAAAATAAAAATAATAATTTCCTAAAATCTGCTTACATCCATCACACAAAGCAATTATAAAACATTCAAAAAAGAACATATTCAAAATAAAAATTACAAAATCATACACAAATCGTCATATATACATGATCTTGATATTCAAATAAATTGAGAATATAAATTAGTTAAGCATCAGCCATATATACAGAAAAGTGATTACCTACCTGTAGAGCTCTTCGAAGCTGAGGCCACTTGCGTTGTGATTGTAAATCTCACGGATGGCGTGTTCAAGAATCTTCCAGGTCTTATCGGCGTATTTGGGATCGACCACCACCCGGTGCTTGAACGCCTCTATCTGAAAGTTTCGCTTCTTCTGATTACTCATCGGATGGATCCCAAAGAAGACGAGAAGAATTTTCCTTTTCCCTTTTTTTTCCCCCTTTTGTTAGGGTTTGAAATTTTGTGGAAACAAATGGAAGGGTGGGCGGAAGGAGGCGAGGGCGGAGGGGAGGGGAGGAGAGGGTAGGAATGGAATTTTAATGGAGGAAGAGTGAAGGGAAAGGCAGGAGAGACAGGGAAAGAAAATTGTATAATTGGTGGCTGTTTATTAAAAATTCACAATAAATAAAGGTTCACGGGCAAAAATTTTTTAAAGAAATTTTACTCTTATTTTATTTATGATTTATTACAATATATGTAATTTTCTGAACAAAATGAAAATTTGATTAAGAAAGTAGTTATTTCATTAAATAATTATATTAATAAATAGTTATTTTAATTAATTTATTATTTTATATAACCTTCGTTCACTTAAAAGCTTGGAATAATAGTGACACCCCATCCTTCCTAGAGTTACTATCACTTTTGATTTCAATTATGGGAGGATAATTGGACATATGATAGCCCTCTTTTTAATCTTCAAGACTCTAGCTAAGACATTTCCTAAAGCCTAATAGAGAAGAAGCTCTTTATCATATA
>JAOSBO010000001.1:2501487-2513648 GCA_027563915.1 Erythroxylum rotundifolium
TATAAATTTAAAATTATAAATAATAAAATATTAAATTAAAATAAGAAAATATAAATAAAATAAATTTAGTAAATAAATATTTCAAAAATACATTATTAGTCATATAAATTCAAATTATAAATATTAAATTATTAAATTAAAATGAGAAAATATTAATAAAATAAATTTAGTAAATAAAATATTTCACCTTAATTAAATACTATTGAAAAAAACTTCCTTCTATTAATTAAGTAAAGGTATAATGGAAAATATTAAAATATCATGAGGTTATTATTGGAAGGTAAAATTTCTACCGCATAAGCAGTTTCTTACCGCTGCTCTTTTTCTGCTTATTTATTTCTACGGTGGAATCACAGTTTTCTCCAATTTACAATTATCGGCTGCAAATTCAAATGTGTGTCTGCACTTAAAAACTGTGATGAATAAGTAGTTATCCCTACCGCACTGTACATCTAAATGCAGCCTTAATTACGAAGGAAGAAATGTTATTTGAACAGTTATGACTTACGAGGGAGCAAATGTTGCTTGAGCCCTCTACGTTGCTCCAGGGTTCAATTTCCAAGCATTTCCTACTAATGGACAGACTTGTGCCAGGAATATCGCCGGAAAATTTTCAGAATATCCCGCAACCATGTGAACTGACAAATAGGTTATCGTTTGCATTTTGAGTGTCCAAGTAATCATAATTAGCAAGATTCACTGAGAGAAAAACATCCAGATTTTAGTTGTCAAGACTTGAAGATGTCTCTGTCAGAGGGATGACAGGTGGATGAATAACCATGAACTGTTGTGTTTCTAGGTTTAGGTGCTATTTTTAACCCCAAGCTCAACAAGTCAAAGAGGAGTCACTGATTGAGGATTCAAAATCTATAAAAGATGGCTAAGATTACTGGACGACTCGTGCCCTTCTCATGTCGTGACCTGAAAATTTAACAAAAGCACGGGGTGTTTTATCCGACTGGTCAACAATGTCGTGCAACCTCCTGAAAACTCTAGCCGCTTGAAAATGTTGCATGTACTTCCAAACCCCACTTACACCAGGACCCTTGCTTGCTAGCTCCTAGCGGTAAGTGAACAATTGCTAGCTATATAAGGATGTACTGCTTTTGGTTTTCTAAGTATGGTGTGTACTCTAAAAAGGTTTCAGATTGTTGTATGCCACTTTCTCTGTTGTGACTAATATTTCTATCGATAAACTTTGACTTCAAAAATATATTATGAATAAGTGAAAAATTTTTCGAATTTGATGAAAATATTCTTTTAGTTTTACGAGCAAATTTAATTATGGTTTTATTTATATTCAATAATCAATATCCACAGATCATTCTAGCATTAAATATGAGATTAGTTATACGTTTATGTAGAGAATGACATGCAAATACTGAATTTACTTCTATATATCTTTGTAAGTATTTGTTAAGAATAATAACCAACATCTATTTGATGCAATTACTATTAAGGGACAGTAACACTTGTATATAACATGCTATATGAAAAGCATTTGGTAGCATACATATAAAATTATAAGAGGAAGATAGGGTTATAATTCAAATGACAAGAAGTAATAAGATAACGTGGCCTTGCGTGCCGAGACTGACACAGATTGGCCCGGGACGTTGGCTAATAACCAAGCAGATTTCCCTAAACCCACTTGACCACTAACCCCAGTTTGGGGACACACAGAGAAAGGACTTTATGGCGTATCTCCATAACATGATTCTTATCCTTCTTTCTCTTTCTACTTGTGCCTCTTCAAAACCCTATTTAATAACAAGCACTATGGCAAGCCCACAGCTTTCTCCCATGCACTTGTCTTCTTCGTCGCCAACACCATTTCCCAGTCTCCCTCTCCTTATTTCTCTCTTTTATATCATCACTCCAATATTTTCTCTGGCTAATTCCTCGTGGCAGGCTTGTCGTTTTGTCCATCACTTGTCTCTTAACATTTCTTTTAAATCTCAAGACCTCGTTAGGGTCTCTTACTCCTCCTCCATAACCCTTCTTCAATGTCATTCCTAACTCATCTTTTGTTTCTCTGACAACCCATTCCTCATTTTGTCTCCCAAGGACTGTGGCTTGCTTAGCTAACAGTTTAATTCCCCTCCATAACTTCAGTTAACAGCTTACACTTTCTTTTTAATATAGTCTTCCAACAATGTCTAGCAGAAGATCTCGTTCAAGGCAGTCATCAGGAGTTTCGAGAATTACTGATGAACAGATCAACGATCTCGTCTCCAAGTTGCAACAACTTATTCCTGAGATTCGCAATAGGCGCTCTGACAAGGTACATATAGTTCGGTCATTTTCCCTCTTCTCTCTCTGCATGGATTAAAAACTTGTGTGGCCTTTATTCAATTTAGTAGATAAAGTCTTATAATCCCACAGCCACATTTATTTTCTCGTGTCGCATTTAGCCACTACCACTTGAGGTGTGGGACTCCATTGTTCCCTAGCAATTAAGTCTTCCTCGTATACACACAAACACAGACAGAGTTGTGATGCATATACTTTATGTAAGCCAGCTAATTAGTTTAGATAAACCTCTGGTGTAAATCACAAATGTTCTTTGACTTGTTTATATTCAACAGGTTTCAGCTTCCAACGTGCTGGAGGAGACTTGCAACTATATTAGAAGCTTACACAGGGAAGTGGATGATCTTAGCGACCGTTTATCTGAATTTCTGGCTTCAACAGACTCGAACAGTGCTCAAGCCGCCATAATTCGGAGTTTACTTATGTAATATAGATTATCTTATTGCACACCATTTCAAGCATATATTAGGGTTTGGCCACTAGGCCAAGAAAAAGAGTTTAACATGGTTTCTACCAGTGTCTTTGATACCCTTGCTAGTTGCTACTTGTCGTAATTACTATCAAATGTAATAAGAGAACGAGTACTTTTCATCAATTAATTTCATGTACTTTTCCGAAGCTACCATTTTTAAAGTCATCTTAATTATAAAATTTGAAAATGATAATTCATGTGTTAACCCTTAATTAATGAATTAACAAATTATTAATTTATAAAATATGTGTTAATTAACTAAAATTTATTGTACTTTACTAATCTAATTGTAAAACCGTAAAGAGTAGATAGTTTCGCAAACTTTCCTATTTTATTGTGATCATCTCTGGCTAAAAAAAAAACCAATAAAAAACGAAATAATAAATGACACCAGAAATTTGGTAACGTAATTCGGCACTCCTTGCCTATGTTTGGGGTCCTCACTCAGCTCAATCACTTTCACCGAAGTAAAATAGATTTACCCAAAGCTTTATTGAGCCGACACCACTCACCCCTTGACACCATCTCTCAACCTCACTTCCCGTAAAAGAATTTCACACCCAATAGTATAATCTTCTCGTACTAACCTCAATAAAAGATTTTTCTCAATAATCTTATAACTGAAGAACACTAAATAAATGACTCAAGTAATTAAATAAAATTTAATATGAATAAAAACTCTTGAGCAAGTGACAAAGAATAACTTCCCAAATTTTCTGCACTTCACTATCGCATAATTGATGCGTGTAAAAGCCAAAAGTCAATCACGATTACACCAACAAAATAATCGACAACACCCCAGCGGCCAGTTCACCAACGTAGGCACATCAGTAAGACAAACTCTTCATCAACAGAGCTTCAGCTATTTTAAAAAGAACAAGCACACACTTCACACTCACAAATCAGCCATACTAGTATTTTCAACACAGCAACTCCAATCACAACCCATCAATTTATTGTTTAATAGCAACGTTTTACCTATACTTACGCATCTAATGAGTTGTGAACAAATACCTTCAATACTTCCACCTAGGGACTCACACACACAACACCCAATTAGCCATAGGTATATATTCTCACTGACATCCACTACACTAAATACACATACTGCTCACAATACTCATATCTCAAGCAAAAACTGTACCTATGTAAAAGTTAATTTGTGCACCCACACACTGCACACTATATAATCATAGGTATATTTTTTTCAAGCTCCTTCTTATCTTTTCAAAAAAAATTCACATAATCCTTCACCAAATCAAATTCTATTCAAGATAGAATTCTATTCTACCTAGAGAATTATCCAACTAGGTTTTTGAATCCAAGATAATAAGAAATATGCCAAAATAAAATAAAATAGATATATTTAACATATATCTAACACTAATCAATTAAATATGAATTTAATTTAATAAATACAATATATTAAATTAACTTAGAAAATAAATGAATTTTAATTACATTTATTCCTTTAATTGGAATTGTATGTACACAAAAGTTGAAACTATTATGGAAATAATTACATCATTTGACAAAACGAAAAGCTTCACCAGACAGGAACTCCTTTAAAGCCAAAATTGACATTAGAGCATTAAAATATTTGATTCTCTAATTATTGTAAACTTTAGAGCAAATTCTGTGCCTGTTTTTGTATAGGATAAGATGCATTTTGATTTTGTCCATCATAAATACAGTGACGTCATCCTCCTTCTAATGTTGATTATTGAAAACTTTGTTATTTCTTTCTGCTTAATTATATGCTAGCAACCAGATGTGATAAAAGCTATGTAAATTGTCCATATATCTCCTTTATACCTGTCATTGAGTTGTACCCTCCTATTCTTTATCTCACTCCATCCTGCGGGGGGGATTGTCTATACTGCACAGATAAGTTGTGGACTTCTATATTTTTTTGGTAAAGTTGCAATAAAAGAATAAGTGATCATGAGTTTCCATCTCCTTCTTGCATAATATGCACCAATTTGGAAAGTATAGGTACTTTTCTAATTTGTCCAATATGGGGAGCTTGAGTACTAGAAAGTTGTCCATAGTATGCGCTGCTTTAGGACTAATCCTTACACCCCACTACTCTGTGCCAGACTATTTGAGGATTTGTTTGATTAAATAATAGCTTATCATAGTTATTGGAGTAGCAATTAAAGGGTTCTGGTTTCCATATTACTTTATCTCTATTGTCACTTAATTTATGGTTGATCAAGAAGTTGATAAAGCCAAATGTTGCAAATATATCGTAATAATCTTCCATTATTATGCAACTCCGAAATGCAACTTCAAATGCAGTAAGTCCAATAAGTTATATAAGTTATTATCTATATATGATTGAAGCATATAAAAATGGAATAATAAACTAATTCAATATAGCTATAAATAATGACCATTAGCTAGATTCATTATGATTGTCATATTGTAGTTGTACATCTCAAAATATATGTCCAAAAGCAAGGTAATTACACTAACATAAATATTAATATGATTGCAACCATGTATGAGCATTATCAATTTAGCACCTAAAAGATAATTTAGAATCCAAAACAAAAGACTACTTTTATCAAGCTTCATTTTCTCTTTGTCTATTAACTTCCATTTCCAAAACAAGATTTATAAGCTTCAAGAGTCATTTGCACTTTATTAAGAATCAATATATATGTAAGCATGAAGTGATGTTTGAGAACCAGAAGCTCTATATTGAGTAGCTTGCTCTAGCAAATGATGGTATGCTTGGCATACCCTTCCACCTAAAGCCTCTTGGTTGAATAAAAGCTAATAAATATTGGAATTAATTGATCTAAAGCTCCATTTCATTCTAGGCATTAATACTTAGGTTGAATGTTGAGATTATTGGTTGGATCCATTAGATTCATATAAAGGAGGTAGGAAGGTGATTGTGCCCCGTGAATAGCTAGCATACATATAATTGATGTTAATACAATGGAAGAAATAGTTAGATATAAAAATAACTAATAAGGTACATTTAACGGTTTCTAATATCAATTTCATGTTAGTTAACTAGTTTACGACTCCTCTTATTGTCTCTAGGTTTTCAATATTTCCTACATACTTTACATTTCCCCTTATGTGAAAGCTTTTGATGATTATTGACTCCTTTGGTTTATGTTTATCTTTCCTCCTATTCTTTTTTTAGTTTATTAGACATCATTCTTTCTTTTGATGGATGTATTTCTTCCTAATTATTTTGCATCTATAATTTTGGACTCCTAATTTTAACAAGTATTGATAAATCTATATAAACCTATCTCATAGAAATATTCCATATATGACTCTATTTGTTGCCAACCATGAAAAATGACACTAATAGATAGAGTTTCCATACCCTACAACTATTTGTGTTATCCTTACCCAAGTACCCTGTATGTGTACCATTCCCATTAGTGACTGATAAGATGTGATTTGATTATGTTAATTGACTTATCCCTTTTGTTTTGGATTGATTTTGGTGCATAAATGGTGAAACTAATATTTACTTTATTTTAGGAGGTGATAAAAGGAGATGGCATCAAACTGGAAAAAAAATTATCAAAATCAAAATTTTGTAAAAAGTGGAAAGATTGCTACATTGGATAAGTGAGTTCACGTCTAACACTAGATTCACCTCAAAAGTTTCATTTAATTAGGGAACTTATTTCCATCCCTATTATGTAAGGATTTTGAATTATTTAGAATGGAATCTTTACAGGATAGAAGGAAGCTAGGTTTTTAGTAGGAAATGGGAAGGAAAATGTGACATACACCTTTTCCATCATTATTTTTCATTTTCTTTGTGTTTTCTATTCATCTTTCATCTTTTCTTTTATTTTTGTGGTTGAACTAAAGTCATGAGTGGCTAAATCCAAATATTTTAATTCAAGGAGATTCAAAACTCTAATTGTATGCTTGTGAGGTTTTGTTCTAAACCTAAATTTTATTTTGATTCAAGTAATTCTTATTTTGTGTTATTATATATCATGAGTAATCAATATTGATTAATTTGACAAATTAATTTGATGTTAATTATTCTATAACTATCTATGAATTCAGTTATCTGTAATTGTCATGAAAGATTGGTATAAGTAGTAAATAGGTTATTTGTGACTTTACATATTTAACTTATGAGAAACAAGAAAATTAAAATGAATAATTATAGCTATTTCAATTATTTAATTTAGGGTTTAGTCTTTTTCATTAAGCTTATTGCTATCATTCAATTGTTATGAAATGCTATTACAACCAATCAATTAATGATAAGTTTTGATTTGAATGATGAGTTTGGACAAATTAATTTAAAAAATTTTGGGACTTATTATGACTATCCTACTAGGTATCGGATTAAATGCTTGAATTATGAAAATTATTCTTTTTATACCAATGATTAATGTTATAATTATATAAGATATTTCCCTTAAAATTGATTTTTCAGTCTTTATATTTAGTTGATTTATTTTAATTCCTTGTTATTTTTAGTTCGTTAGTTAACTAATATAAACCCCCATTTGTTTAGTTAATTGACATTAGGAAACTAGTTTTTAGTTCTTTTAAGGATTTGATATGATTCCATGACTACTATAAGAAGTTGGTGAATTAGAATTAATTTTGAGGGCTTCCATAACTCGATCAAAATTTTAACGTTGATGTCGAAGAATTATTTCAGTTTATTAGTTTCTTTGAATTATTTTTCAGTTTATTACTAATCTCTTGTCTTGTATGACTCATTCTTCTCAGACAGGTGAATTTGTAATATAACTTAAAAATTAACAAGACAACGCATTGTTTAAGGAAAGAGGTTAAGCAAGGAAAATATCATTCACCTCCGAAAATGAAATTTGAGATACAATTAACAGTTGGTGAAGATTCTAATTTCTAAGAAGTTGAAGCAAATAAAACAAATCCTAATACTATAATATTAAGGGAGTAAGCAATACCAAATTTCAATCAACAACCCTTATATAAAACATTTCAAGAGGTTGAGATAGATTTAAAATTGAAATATGATTTGATTCACTTATTTCCTATCTCATGGTCTTGTAGGTAAATATCCATATAAACACTTGAAAGAATTTTATACTATTTGCTCTAGAATGAAGCTACATGAAGTAACAGAAGAATAAATTAATCTTAGAGTCTTTCCATACTCATTGGAAGATAAGGCAAATGATTGGCTATATTATCTCCCATTTGACTTAGTGACAACATAGAATGAGATGAAAATGTTATTCCTGGAAAAGTTCTTTCTTGCATCACGAGCAGTTAATATCATAAAAGGAGATATGTGAAATGAGACAAATATTGAGAGAGCTTTAAGAAGTCAATTGCTAGTTGCCCACACTATTAGATTCTTGAGCAAATTGTGATCTAATATTTTATTAAGGTCTATTGTCAATGGATAAGAGTATAATAGATGTAGTTATTGGAGAAGATTTTGTAAGCAAAACATCATAAGCGTCCAGGCAATTAATTTCAAACATAGCAAAAAAATTCTCAACAATTCGGGATAAGTATGGATGGAGCTGTTGAGCATGTGAATAAGGTAAGTAATACTAACCTTGAGGATAAAATTTTAGATTTAATTGCCCTATTTCATCAAATAGTCTAGGTTAATTGCAATCAGCATGAGTGTGCAAAATATGATTATTCCCTTGGCGTCCTACGGATATACGCTTTACGTTGCAACAAGACTCCCTTCCCTAACACGATCTCCATCATCGTTCCTATCCTTGTCGGCAAGATGGTTAAGGACAATGAGATGCTCCAAGGTCTCCCCAAAATGTGCCTTTAAACGATCCTTTAATCGGTAGATAATTTGATGCTTCATCTCCCTCAGTGCCTCCCATAGTCATCTGACCTAGGGTTATCTGTAATGTGATTTTTGTTTTTGTTACCATCACTAACGTGGAGGGGATGATTCAACCTGCTCTGATACCAACTAATGTAGCGAGAGATAAAGAACAACTAAATAATATGCTTGATTTGAAGAAACAAGAGAATTTACTCATAGAGAAAGCTTAAAGCTAACTGAATATGAAAGTATTATTGATAGACTAACTAATACAACACTTAAGAGGCCTATTTATATGCTTGATAAAGTAATCCGAATATTAAAGGAAATAGGAAATTAAAAATAAGTAGGAAATTTATAAAAAATATGAAACTTATGGAAATAGGACACTTATGAAAATAGAAAATTTGTGAAAATAAAAAATTATGAAAATAGATGTTCCATGTTAAGGAGGCATTATAACCTCTCTTGTTGCTACAATACCTAACGATTAGAATACAAAATTGTTGATTTCACGATGAGATTAAACCACTAAGAACTTCAAACAAACATATTCTAATTTGTTTACATAAGAATCAAGCAGAACCCTCACCCATCTAGTCAACATCTCTCCTAATTGTCACAATGTGGATTGATTTCTAATGGATTAAGGTAATTAGAAATTTAATTTAAGGCAACTAGGAGTTTTTTGCAATTAAGATTTGTAAAATGGGGGGTCTTCTTCAAGTTTGATGAGTAACAAAGGGGTAATAGATGAGTTCTAAAGAAAAAGTAGGGTTATCTTTTGTTGCTTATTTTTATTAAACTAAAAATTAAATTATTTTTATAATTTAATTAAGTTCAAAATTTAACATAAATATCATATTAAATGTCAAGTAAATTGTAATCTACCACGTTGGCACCTTTTAATGAGGCATGATGAGAGGACTTTAACAAAGTAACGATAATGTGTTTTGTTTTAGAATGTTAAGGGTCCAATGCGATTAGACCTTTTGACGTTCTCCTTTCAAGTACTAGAATTGTCCTCTTGTGGGGTCCACAGATCATTGATGGGCTTAGTGGCTTACCCTTGAATGATTCTATGAGAGCTTCCTGACTCCTGAGCCGAGCTGCGGAGAAGCTCAGTTCAATAACCATTTAGTTGTTGTCCGTATCTCTCTCGCTCTAGAAGTTGCTGGCCTTCTTCTCTCTCGAGATCTACATCCAAAGCATCCTCTAAATACAGGTACGTAACTGTAAATAGTCTTTCTTCTATAGCAAGTGAAGCAACATCAACCATCTTGGTTTTGATTGTTTTATTCTACCGTGAACTTGATGGGTCGATAATGGTTGGCCAGTTGTTCGGTTAGATTTTATATTAGGGGATGACCTAGGTGGGATCGGGGATGTACTAATTTAATTTCAATATGGGTTAACTGCTTTTAGCACGGACGAGATTTGATTCGATGATTTTCTATGTTGTCTTAGGTTTTATCAGTCTATGATGGACCAAACTGGGTACACGGTGGAAGTTACTGGCCTCTCTCCCCAGACCACAGAGCAGGTTGTTTACGATTTTTTCGCTTTCTCTGGCCCGATTCAGCATGTCGAAATCGTCAGGTATTTGCTCGTCTTCTATTTTTTTTTCCTACTCCTTAATTAATGGCTTATTGCTTCCTGATAATGGATAAACTGTTCGTTTCTATTTGTCTCTTAATTGTTACAGATCAGGTGAATACGCTTGTACTGCTTATGTGACATTCAAAGATGCATACGCCCAAGAAACTGCTGTATTACTGAGTGTGAGTATTGGCCAGCTAGCTTTTCTTCTCTTGACTTAATCTCCTATCTGGTTGGTTTTTTATTAGGCTTGCTAATTTTTCACAATTGAGGGAAACAATTGTGGTTAAGAAACACTGTGTTAATTTTACGATGAAAATTGAAGTCGACCGAGCAACTGCCCTTGGCTTGTATTAATGTGATGAACAGCTCTTGGATCAGATTGTTCATTGCATTGATAATAAAGATGGAGTGGGTGTGTAGTGACGTTCATAAGAACATTGAAAATCTTGTCATGAATGGTTAAAGCACTTGTTCGTCCTCTGTTATTGTTTCCACTACATGTTCTGCAAGGTGCATACTCTCTCTTTGCTATTCAAATTTTAGATGTAACCTGTTGCAAGTTATTGTTGTATTTGTCTCCCTTCACTAGGACCATAAGAATTATGGTGTGTTTCATAACCCACTAGATTTTTAGGTGAATGTCAAAGTCCTATTACTAATCTCATTATCTTTTCATATTTTTCATTATAATAATTACATGAAAAAAGACCATCATTTTCATTGTACTTGGGGATAATTCAGTGGCTAAAATAATTATTTTTGCTGGAATTTCTTCCTATTCTTATGGTCTTAGGGTGCTACAATCCTGGATGAACGTGTATGCATAACACGGTGGGGGCACTATCAAGATGAATTTGACATGTGGAACATGCCTACATCAAGTCCTGGAAATGAAACGGACTCATCTGTAAGCTTTTCCTTCATTCCTCATCTGTCCTCTAGCATATGGCGTGGGAAATTGTTTTTATAACCTAAAATCAGTCTTTGCTATTCATCCTGCTATGTTATGCCAGAATCCTCAAAGAAGCCAATTTGTTCACAATGCTGGAGAAGCAGTGACCATGGCTCAAGAAGTGGTCAAAACCATGCTGGCCAAAGGATATGTGCTAGGGAAGGATGCACTAGGCAAGGCAAAAGCTTTTGATGAGTCCCATCAAGTTTCTGCTTCTGCAACAGCAAAGGTTGCTGAGCTGAGCGAAAGATTTGGTCTTGCTGACAAGATTTTTGCAGGCATGGAAGCCGTTAAAGCCGTGGATGAGAAGTACCATGTATCTGAGACAACGAAATCTGCAGTATCAGCAACAGGAAGATCAGCTGCTGCCGCAGCAAACACCGTTATGAACAGTAGCTACTTCTCAAAGGGAGCTCTTTGGGTTTCAGGTGCTTTAAACAATGCAGCTAAAGTTGCAGCTGATTTGGGCAGTCGGGGCATTCAGCAGTGAGATGCTTTACAACAATTATATAGCTTTTGGTACCTGCATATTACTTTCCAAGAAGTATAGCTAATTGTTTGTATAGTTGCACCGGTAGGAGTTGTGTGAATTATATACTTCCACTGTCGATGCATGGCATGTTCTTCCCATTACCAAATGGGTTGAGTTCTTTATTTCTGTTTTTTTAATGTTTCGTTCGCTGATTTTTCAAGGACCCTAAAGTCCGAACGCCTCATTTGGATCGTTTGGCTTTGGTAGGGTGCCTGGAAATTGGCATCTTTATATTCTAAGAATTTAGGTTTCAAATAGTCACTTGGACCCCTCGTTAGGTCATTCGAGTCAAGACAGGAATATGGCCCTGTTTGGCATTCAGCTGATTGTATTTAGCTGTTAGCTGATTCTATCAGCTGTTAGTTGATAGCTGATTCTATCGGCTGAATTGATCAGCGGATTACATTAGCTGTTTGTTAGAAATGTTTGGTAAAATTAGCTGTTTAGTATTAGTTGTTGATGTGTAAAATGACTTATAAGGGTATGATTTTTTAAAAAA
>JAOSBO010000001.1:2565216-2585084 GCA_027563915.1 Erythroxylum rotundifolium
GTTGGTAAATTTACCGACGGAAAATGATTGTCCGTCGGTAAATTTACCAACGGAAAAATGTAAATCATTGACAGATTTACCGACGGAAAACTATTTTCCGTAGGTTAGTTTTCCGTAGGTAAATTTACCTACGGAAAATAATTTACCGTAGGTAAATTTACAGACGAAAAATAATTTTCCGTCGGTATTATTAGCTACGGCTGATTCTACAACGCCCTTGTCCATCGGTAAAGTCCGTTGCTAATATAACATACCGACGGAAAGTATTAACTTTCCGTCGATAATTTCCGTCGCAAAAGGACGTTTTTCTTGTAGTGGATCAAATCGGTTAGTTTTTTATCATTTGTTATAATCCGTCATTTTTTTTAGGACAAACTTTTGTAATTGAGTACAATTATATGTGTTGCTTTGTCGTTAATTGTTTTTAAATCAATAGGTTTCAAATAAATCAAAGAGCCTTTTTAACTGTTGGTTATCCTTTATAATGTATGTAGCCCCAATTTACCGTCGTGATGCTAGAGTAACAATTGTTTATCTCTCTCAAGCAATATTGTTTTGAAAAAAGATAATATTTCTGTCTTAACTATCTCAAGCTTACAGTTTAAAACTTATAAGTAAATTTTTTATTTGAATTTATCTATTATATACTTACATATATTTATGAGAACATAAGAATAGTACCACCAATTAATGAATACATGTGAAGATGTTATAATCAACATACTGATATATTAAAAATAAAGATTTTATTAAACATATGAAAAAAGTTATGTTTGCTTGTGGTTGATTACCTAAGTTTTGGTAGTTAGGACTCAGTATTCAATCTTCATTGACACATTAAAAGTTTTGAGTTCATTTTTGTTTAAATATTATTCAACTGTCTAGTACTATGTTTTAATATTCAACAAAAACCCAGTTGCTGTTTATTTATACAAATTAGTCTCTATCATTGGTCATTGGTCAGCTGCTAAGAAAGGTGAGAAGCGACTATTATTGGTTCATATTTTGGTCCATATCAAAATTCTGATTTGCTTGTTGTCATTTGCACTTGTGATTTTCATATTTGTTTATTACAGTGCCTATTTTGTGATATAATAATCCTTGTTTTCTTTCTCGAGCAATCTTAAAGTCATTTAGGAACTTGTTGGGTTTGTTTTTTATAGCTTATGTTGGACACTAGGAAAGGAGTGGTGGCTTTGACTTCTAATGATAGGGTATAGGCTAGTCCTTCAGTAAATTTTGGGTCTAGGAGAAGAGAAGATGCTGATAGATTTCGGATAGATTCTTGAAACATCGAGACCTTTATAGGGAAGTCATTGGAATTAATATGATGGAGATTTTAGATAAATATAAGACTCACATAACATAGTCAAAGAAATACATTAGATGGGGGCTAAAGCAAAAGAGATTAATGGGTTCAAACCTTAGTATTCAGGGTGTTCGAGGTAACGGAATAAGGTATCTTAGTTGTTAAGAAAATTAAACATTATGTTATGGGTTCAAAAGGACTAATGATAGGATTTTTTTTCCTTAAAGATTGTAGCGAAAGGTGTTATTTTCAACGTGGTGTGTGCTTATGTACCTTAAGTAGGATTGAACAAACAACTTAAACGTCAATTTTGGGAAAAGCTAGAAGAGATAATTTAGCATATCCCTCCTAACAAGAGACTTGTTCTAAGAGGAGAATTTAATGGTCATATAGGAGCAATTTCGAACAAATATTCATAGACTAATGAGGGTTTTCAAGTACGATGATTGGAATAAGAGTAAGAGAAAGACTTCTTTATAGATTGTTTGTTATGGATCTTATAGTTAAGGCTTGGAGGATGAAGAAAAGTCCTAAGAGGTGTACTAGAGTCAAATGATGGAACTTGAAAAGGATATGATAGAACAACTTAAGGATAAAGTAATATATGGAGAAGAATGGAAATTGTAAAGAGTTGTTAACCAGAAGTGAGAGAGAGTCTTTTAAGAAAAGCATTTAAAGAGGTATATGGTGTTTCTAAAAAACCTAGGGGTAGTAAGATTAAATTTTATTGGTGGAATGAAGATGTGAAAAAAAAAGTTTAAGATCAAGAAGATTGCATATAAAGCTCTATCGGATATGCCACAAAGATAGAGAGGTCAGTTAATAGAGAAAGTTACAAAATGGTAAAGAAAGAGGCGAAGAAGACAGTCTCAGAAGTTAAAAGTAGAGCTTACAAAAAATTATGCAAATAATTGGAAACTAAATATAGAGAAAAATAATATAATTAAGTTGTTAAGAGCTCGTAAACAGAAATTGAGAGACTTAGATCAAGTTTGTTGTATAAAATATGAAGCCGGAAAGGTAGTCGTTATAGAAAATGACATCTAAAGAAGATGACAGAGATACATCTATAGTCTTTTTAATGAAGGCTTAGAGAACAATATCTATTTAGGTGATCTTAGCATGTTTGAGAAGTATCATAATTTTACTTATTGTCGGCAAATCACAAAGGAAGAAATCAAAAGAGCATTGAGGTACATAAAGAGTGGAAGGGCAGTTGGGCTTAATGAGATGCCAATAGAGGTGTGAAAAAGTCTAGGCAAATTTGTTAATGTGTCAAGTTTGCAAAAATGTCAGATAAGTGGAGATTTAGTAACCTAATTCCTCTATACATAAATGAAGGGGACATCTAAAGCTTTAACAATTATATATGTATCAAACTATTTAGTCACACCGTAAAGTTATGTGGAAAGGTGATTGAGAAGAGAGTGAAAAAAGCTGCAACTATCTCAGAGAACTGGTTTGGTTTCATGTTAGGAAGGTCTACAACTAAAGCTTTACATCTCCTTAGAAGATTAATCGAATATTATAGGAAAAGACAACATAACATATAAATAGGTTTTATTAATTTAGAGAAGGCTTATGACATGGCACCTAAAGAAATCATATAGAAGTGTTTAAAAATTTGAATAGTTCTTATGACCTATATAGGTGTTGTTATACATATGTACGAAGGTGTAAACACTAGAGTAAGGATGATAGGAGAAAAAACAAAGCATTTTTATGTATGAAGGTGTAAACACTAGAGTAAGGATGATAGGAGAAAAAACAGAGCATTTTTTATCGATATTGAGCTACGCTGAGGATCCTCATTGAGCCCTTTTTTGTTTCTAGTACTGATAGATGAACTCACCAAGAATATCCAATATGAGGTGCGTTGGTGTATGTTGTTTATTGATAAAATTGTTTAAGTTGATGAAACAAAGGAGGATATCAATGTCAAACTAGAACTTTGGAGGGATATGTTAGAGTTGAAAGGTTTCAAATTTAGCAGAACTAAGACTGAGTACTTAAATGTAATTTTTCTATCCATAGGGTGGCTTTTGATGTGGAGGTAAAGATTATTTTAGAAATTGTACTACAGAAAGAGTATGTTAAGTTTCTAAGATCTATTATTTAGAGCAATGGAGAGATCAATAAGGAGATTGTTCACTGTATCATATCAGGGTGACCGAAATGAAGAAATGTATCAAGAGTTTTATACGAAAAGAAGATATCACTCAAGCTCAAAAGTAAATTCTATCATTTAATGATTACGCTGATCATAATTTATGAGGCAAAGTGTTCACCAATCATATAGGTGCATAATTATAAATTAATAGTGGTGGAGATGAGAATGTTTCGTTTGATGTGCAACCTTACTAGAAGAGATATAGTTATGAATGTAATGAAAATAAAAGCGAATTGAAACGCTGTAATATAAAAAAGAAAAATAAATGTGACCTAATATCACTTTTCTACATAATTTAACATAAAAATACTTCTAATAAGTTTAGATTTTAAAATTTTTAAAAAATATATGCTATAATTGAATTTTGATAATTGACCACCGGAAAGAAATTAAATTAAATATTTTACTTATTAATATAAATATTTTATCTCTTTGGATAAATTTGCAACTAATTTTTTTAAATAAATTCGTACATTTTTGCGTGGGAATTGTTAGGTTGAGCCACGTGGAGCGTCGATGACCATCTATCACGACATCTCTAATCCTAACTCACAAAACCACCAGTCTCTCTTCCAAGTTCTGGCGTCTAACCACCATTCATTTTCCTTCTGTAACGGATAATCTTCATGGCCTCCACTCCTCTTCCGTCGCAGGCCACCGCCGGAGCCGCTGCCGCTGTCGCCAGCTCCTCCCCTTTCCGGCAATCTTTTCATATTCATTCCAGCTCACCCTTCCTCAGTATCCATCACAGACGTCATCGACCAATAACCAAACTTCACGTCAGCTCACCGGCAAACAAATCATTCGCCACGTCCAAAACACCCTCCAAAAGCCCCACGGAAGAAGTCATCTTTTTCGATGGCGGAGCACATTACGGAGACCTAGTAGCGAACCTGCTTCTGGGTTTCACTCTTCTTTGGCTACCATTGACTTTAGCAGCAGTTTCAAGGGCTTTTTACCTCAGGTACAGATTTACCAACCTACGAGTTACAGTGATTTCAGGGCTAACTGGTCAAGACAGGAGCGATTTCTCTTACAAGGTGATTAAGGATGTCCAAGTTGTGCCACGTTTCATTGGTGAATGGGGCGATATTGT
Organism: Erythroxylum rotundifolium; assembly: GCA_027563915.1. Lineage (NCBI taxonomy): Eukaryota > Viridiplantae > Streptophyta > Magnoliopsida > Malpighiales > Erythroxylaceae > Erythroxylum > Erythroxylum rotundifolium. The sequence goes on from JAOSBO010000001.1 coordinate 2,569,792, forward strand.
CATCACTTTGAAAGATGGTACTAAGGTTGACCTCAGGAGTGTTCCTAAGTTTCGAGAGATTGCCAAGTACTGTCTCTCCATGGCTGAGAAACCTCAAGTTTTGAAGGAGAGTGGACCTAAAGGATTTTGAGTGAATTGATCATGTACATTTTAATTCTTGAGTTTGTGGTGGTACGCCAAGTTTTCAGTCTTTTTCTTTTTGACCAACTCAGTCTAATTTTGCATATTGTAAGTTAGAACATGCTGCATAAGTGTGTAGATAACTTGAAGGGTAAACTTATTTTGTTTATTTGCAAATTGTAATTTAGAACATGCTGCATAAGTCTGTAGATAACTTGAAGGGTAAACTTGGTTAATGTTGTTTATACTTTTTCCTGCATTGAATCGAATTTCTGTTCAGCTATAAACGGTGTCTCAATGTCCAAAGTTCTGAAGACTGGGCACAGGCATCCAGGAATTCGCATATGTTCTTAATAAAATAGTCTAGCATCCGTCTGCCATTACTTAGAATGAAAAACCTTCTTGTGTTCGTAAAGATAGAACTAAATGAAACTCGTTCGGGAGAGGATACATCTAAGAAATGCAAATGAGGGTAGTCTAGATAGGCTTCTGTTGCACGGTAATGCAACGTCCTTCACACTTTTGGGCTGGATGTATAAGAATTTGAAGAGAGCCCAAAGAGATATGATAATGTAGGCCATTAGAGGGAGGTGAGTCAATTGAGAAGCAAGCCCTCGTTTGTTTAAAGATTATTCAAGATGTTTAGTATTTATAACTAACTTAAAGATAAAAAGTAAAATAGGTAAGTTTTATACCATGATATTTTTATTAAATGGGTATATAAGTTTTTTAGCTTCATTTTTATGGTTCACATATGATAAGTTAATAAATAATACTAATTGTTTTTGAGTTTTGAATGAAAAAACTTCTTATGTTCTAAGAAAACATGAAGTATAATGATAAGTGGAACATGCACATTGAATCATTATATAAATATTCATTTTTTTAAGTATAAAACACATTTTTTAATTTTTGACTAAATATAACAAACTCTTTCTCTTGATTTTTTTATTAATTTGATCATTAAAAATTAAATACAATTTTTTTTCAACATTTAGTTTTATAAGCCTATTAATAGAAGACATAAAAATCAAACGCATGTTTTAATCTTGATTGGATCTCAAATACTTGATCCTATATCTAATCTCGAAACCAATAGCATTAGGTCTCAATAATGATCATTTAACCAAAAGAGTCAAATTTCGAGATCAAGATGACGTTGAGATGGGAGAGAGAGAGAGGTCTACACCAGCTTCCTTTAAAGACAAACTTCCATCCCAATTTGCGGGACAAATCAACATCAATTTGGATGAGGCTCCTGTTATTGATTTGATAGAGGAAGATGTCGAGATTACAGAGGAAGCCATTCCATCCATTAATTTCTCACACTCAATTAAGCATGCACTGGTTGACTCTATACAATAGACTATGTGTGCGGCTATTGGGAGGATCTTGGGTTTCAAATGCCTGCAAACATGAATCCAAGTCTTATGGAAACTAAAAGGGAGTTATAAGGTCATAGACCTGAAAAACCATTACTTTTTAGTGAAGTTTCAATTGTCCAACGACTACGTACATGGCCTTTTGGATGGTCCTTGGAAGTTTCGAGGTATTTATCGAATAGTCTAGCCATAGAATCCTACTTTTTCTACTGAGGATGTTATCCAAAAAGCCATTGTAGCATGGGTTAGATTTCTTGGCATCCCTCTTCAATATTATCATAAGAATGTGATTCGGGCCATTGGCCAACTTTTTGGGTTTGTGATTCGTATTGATTACAATACGTCCATGGGGGATCAAGGTAAATATGATCGTCTTATAGTAGAAGTAGACCTCACTAAGCCATTGATCTCCAAAATTAAAGTTATTGGTCGTACACAAATTGTTGAATATGAAGGGCTACCTTAAATTTGTTTCTGTATGGCCACATTTTTTATGCATGTCCTATTGACACTTCCAAACTAGAACCAACGATGAAACTACCCAAATTAATAGGGAGGCCCTAGGAAGAGGAGATCTGAATCAGCTAATGAGGCTCTCTTTGGCCCGTGGATGCATGCACCAAGTCGCGCAAAGCGAAATTACAAGAATTATGGACCAGATTTTGTTATGAAAAATATTTCTTTGAGTAACGTACATAGTGAAAAGTGGAGTGATAAAGGGAAAGGATGATTTGGTTTGCGTTTTAATTCTTTAGTTGACTTGGAAGAACCAGCCTATAGGGAGGCATTAAATGTGCCAATACTGGGGAAGACTTTATTACAATAATAAATCATGAGATAATTAATGAGAAAGCACAGGGTAAAGGTTTTGCTCTCAATATTAAGAAACAAGATGGGCCCTCCATCAATCAAAGAATAAAGCAAGCTAATACAAATGGGCTAAAGGGTAATACAAAGGCTAAAGCAAACCATGCAAAAGGGAATAATAAATGTGTTGGCACTAAAAACAATGACATGCATTTGACTTTCAAGGAAATTTTCAAGACCCAATCTAATTCTGATATGAGACAAACTTCCAAGGCACAAGCTATTCAAACACTAAACCATGTGGAGACACAATCTCTTGAGATCTTTCATAAATCTACTAAATTAGGCCCCAATAAGAATACAGTTGTTGCAATAAGAGAACATCATGAGGTGTTAAAATGATGAAAATAACATAGAGATATCTACTAGTTGGAATTCTATGTGAGATGAGGTGACAGAGGCAATGGGAAAACATCCTAATTCATATAATAAGAGGGGCATTGGAGCATCAACCAAATTGAACATAAAGAGGAGTTGACGTGTGATGAACCCAACAACAAAGATTTCAGAGGTCTTCAAGCAAAGTTTCTTTAATGATTTGCACTCCTCACAAGATGTAGAGGAAGGGGAGGAAAGTGATGAGGGTATGTTTATGGTGGAGGAGACTGCTGGACCCCAAAATTTTTCTTAGAATATATTCTATTAAATTAGCAAGCATAAGCAGAAATTAGGTTTTTTTTTAATTTAGAAAATTTTGGAGTTAGTTATTAATATATTTTATTTATATGTGTTTGCATGGATTAAATGGGAAATGTTAGAATTAAGCTAAGGAGTAAGTAGGCAATAACATAAATATAGAATGGTAAGATTGGAAAGAGTATAAGTTGTCTTAAAATTTATAAGAAAAGAAGAGTGCATGAGAGTCATATAGAAGTAAGAAAGAAAAAGAGAGAAAGTCGTAGAAGAAACTAGAAAAAGAGAAGCAGAAAATCGAAACTAAAAAGAAGAAGAAGAAGAAGGAAAGAATGAGGAAGGAGAAAGAGAAGGAAAAATGATTCGGTTGAGTTTTTTTTTTTTTGGTAACCTTTATCTACTTTTCTTGTTTTGGTAAAAGAAGGAACTAGAGAAAAATAAGAGTTTTGTGCTGAAAATGAAGAGAGAAAGAAGAGAACAAAGAAATTCATGAATTTTCTACTAGATATTAGTTACTTTAGCTTACTTATATCAAGAGAAGTTTAAGTTTAAGCTTAACGTTGATTCTTAAAGTTCTATAGATTTTCTAAATGTATATTAGTTGAATGAAAATTTGTTTATTTGAGGGGAACCAAGAAAATCGAAGGCAAGAATAAGAGGAGAGACAAACTTGAGTTTGGATTTACAAGTAAATAGGTGGGTAATATGTTTATGGTTATTGTGATGATGGGTTGATTTTCTTACACATTGTGTGCTTAAATGCTTGTCTTCGAATCATTATGAACGTAGGAAAAATGCACTGTGAATTATTATCTTGTCATGCCTTGAAAGATTTTACTATAATTGGTATTAATGAAAAGAAGAGAAGCTCAAAAAGCATGAAAAGTATGAATATATTATCAAATGTGTATGCATCGAAAACTTGCTTGTGTGGGCAAGAGAGACACCATTTCGTTCTCACGTGCACATTGATTTAAAGCCTTCTCCCAGCTACCCACTTGTGGCATATGAGCTCCAAAAAATGGACTCATTTTGTTCATAGCGTAAACTTCGGTTTCGCCATTTCATTCTACGGGATTCTCTCGAGCCATTATGTTTGTGCATTGCATCTTGATTGTTGAGCGTGAAGTATAATTGAATGTTATATTTTGATAATTAAATGATTATATGATCTGATTTGTGGATAATGTGATTTGCTAAGACTAAAATGCAATCTATATGTATATTTATGCTTGATTATGTGTGTGGCTTGTTACCGATAGCTATAAATGTATTAGCCATTGAGTTTCACAACTCACCCCATTATTTTCTACTCTTCAGATGCAGACAAAATAGATCATTAATCTTTGCAAACTTCTGCAAACTCCAAGAAAAATATATCTTTTGTAACTAAGTTAGTTCGGATACTTTTGATAGCTTACAAGCATGTCAAGCATAAGCACACAAGTTGTATTTTTGGATTATGCTACTGTTTTGTCTCTTAATATGTAATTAAAGTTGTGTATAGACTCTACATTTATTTAGAGATGAAACTCTATTTTGTTTAAGAAATGAATGAAAGAGCTGATGAAGTTTCATGTGTACATGTTCAAAGTTTCTTCTCTGTTAAGTTGTCAATTGTGGTTAGGAATAAAATTGTGAGTTGTTTGATGGCTTTTAGATAGATTTTTCTTAAGAAAATTGTTGTGTTAGGAGTTTGTTATCTTAGGAGTCTTATATGTATGAATTGTGTTTTGTTGGATTCGAGTCTTTTGGGTTTTGTGAGAATGTCAATTAGGCAATAGAAGAATAAGGAGATAGAAATTATGTCTTGACTTCAATGAATAAACTGTATTGATCTAGGTGGAATTTGACAAAGTCGTCTCCATCAAAGTTGTAGCTCTTTCTTTTATCTTTCTAAGAGTATAAAGTTCGTAATTTTTAGACTTCAGACAAAACAGACATGGCCTTTACAAGATAGCGTCATTAGATTTGATAGAGACTGTAGCACCATTCTTGGCAGAAAATTGTGTTATGTTTTTAAAGGATTAAACTGTATTGATTTAGGTTGAATTAGACAAAGTTGTCTTCATAAAAGTTGTAGCTTAGTCTCTTAGCTTTCTAATGACACAATGTTTGAAATTTTTGGACATCTGAATTGAAAGTTATGAAGGTTGGAAGTGGGAGTGGCAAAGTCGGGGTGCACTATTGTGTACAAGCACGATCGCAACCAACCCCTAAAATTCGGATTGCACGATCATGCAAAAGCTGATTTTTCCCTAAACGAATGATTGTGCTTGAGCACAGTCGTGCATTGTAAAAATGCTCACCCGTCCACTTTCTGTGCACGACCGTGCATATTAAAGCACATCTGTGTACTTTTATGCACGATCGTACAATTTTATTTATTTTTAATTATTTATTACTAAAGTCACCCAAGCCCACCCAAGTTCTTCATCAGATCTTTAATGCTTTCAACCTTTTTTTCATTTGTCCTCCATCAAATCCCCTCGTATTGTAATCACGAATTAAGTTTTGAGAATCGGGCCCAATAGAGACGCCTCCACAAGAATAGGGGTTGGTCCTCTCTTTTTCATTTTATAGTGATCATGATACAAAACTTTTTGGTTTGGAACTATAATGGTGTAAGGAATGACAAGTTCATGAAAATTTTTAAACAGTATGTTAAGACACATAATCCTAGTATTGTGGTTTTAGTGGAGCCTAAAATAAGTGTCTACGTTGTTGATGATGTTATAGCTAAAATGGGTTTTCCTTTCTCTCACCGAGTGGAGGCCTATGGGTTTCACGGGGGTATATGGATTCTCTGGAAGGAATATATTGAAATCCCTGTCATTGCATATCATCACTAATTTATTCACGTGAAGGTATCATAGAGTGCCAGAGAATGGTGCTCTTTCACTGCTATCTATGCTAGTCCTGTGGCTTCCATTAAAGTAAACTTGTGGCCTATTCTCGTTAAACTAAGTTTTGTTATTGACTCTTTCCTTTGGTGTCTTACTGGGGATTTTAATGCTCGTTTATATGGTGATGATAAGAAGGGTGGATCAGCTCTGACACTCCTATCCTTTCCCTCTCTTTTATGAATGGGTTCAAAATTGTAATATTGTGGACATGGGATTTAATGGTCCTAGATATACATAGTCGAGAGGTAGACTAATAGAAAGATTGATTTGGCTCTTAGGGATCAGAAATGCTTTGAATATTTTCAATTCTCTTTTGTCCTACATCCCCCAAAATTTTATGCAGACCATCATCCTCTTGTTATTCAACCTACCCCAAGAAGGACTGTTAATCAAAGATGTGCATTTAGGTTTTTAGCTCCTTGGGTTACTCATGACACATTCCAAGAGCTTGTTAAAAGAAATTGGTGTGGTGAAAAACCTATCAATGAGACCATTAAGTGTTTCACTTCAGTAGTGAGTGAATGGAATAAGAATTATTTGGCAGTATTGGTAAAAGGAAACATATTTTAGAAGCAAGACTTTCTAGAATACAATTAGCCTTTGAGTCTCATCTTTCCACTTCTTTGTAACAATTAGAAGCTTAATTGATTGTGGAATATGAACAAGTCCTTACTCAAGAAGAGTTACTCTGGTAATAAAGATTTATAAGTGATTGGATTCAAATGTGATATCAAAATACTACTTAATATCATGCCAAAACTAGAGCCCTTCGAAGTAAAAACAAGATTTAGATGATCAAAGTGAAAGGCCAGTGGAGTATGGATGAGGATAAACTAAAGGAAGGGGTAATAAAATATTTCTCTCAACTTTACACGAAAGACACAGATAATACTCCAGAATATGGTGTACAAGGTAATTTCCCCACTAAGAAATTATGATATTTTGCATTTGACTAGATAGGTGGAAAAACAAAAGGTGAGACAAGCTCTTTTCGATATGAGTCCCATGAAGGCAGAAGGAAGTGATCATCTTTTTTCTTTTTTCTTTCAAAATCAATGGCAGTTATGGGAGATTCACTCACTAGAATGGTCTAATATGCATTTTTTAAAGGTCGTATTCTTACTAAGATTAATACTACGCTCCTTGTTCTTATTCCCAAGGTGGATGGCCTTGAATCTTTCAATCATTTTCGTCCAATCTTTGTAATGTATTGTACAAACTCTTTACAAAAGTGCTAGCCAATCGTTTAAGGATCATCTTACCGTACCTTGTGCATCCTAATCAAACCAATTTTGTGCATGGAAGAAATATCACTAATAACATTATTATAGCACAACAGGTAATTCGCACTATACGAAGAAATATTAGGGGCAGATATATGGCAATCAAAATTGATCTTCAAAAAGCCTATGATAGGCTCCGATGGGAATTTGTTGAAGATACTTTAATAGATATTGGCATTCCTAGCATTATTGTACACCTAATTGTTAGTTGTATTATCTCATGTTCTATGCAATTCCTATGGAATGGCAATCTTATAGAGAAAATTTGGCCGTCGGGAGGAATTAAACAAGGTGACCCAATTTCTTCGTATTTATTTGTTTTCTGCATGGAATGCCTTTCTTTGGCTATTGAAAGAAAAGTTTGAGAAAGAAACTAGGTCCCTTTCAAAACAAATTGTTATGGTCCAACAATATCGCATATATTTTTTAAAGATGACGTTATGTTATTTGCCAAAGCTTTTAGAGGCCAAGTTGAGGTGATCAAGCAAGTGCTTAACGAGTTCTGTTCCAGCTCTGGTCAACTGGTTAATAGAGACAAAACTATTTTATTTCCGTCATGTAGTGTCCCATCAAATGAGGCCCGAATGCTTAGTAACAGGTTTGGATTCAAACTCGAGAAAGATTTGGGCAAGTATCTTAGGGTGTCACTCCTTCACAACTGAGTCAATAGAGGTAAATATCAACCCACTGCTAATCGGGTCTCAAGAAGACTATCTGATTGGTCTGCAAAATGTCTCTCCTTTGTTGGTAGAACTACTTTAACACAATCTATTCTATTAACTATTCCTTGTTATACAATGCAAGCAACTTGAATCCCATCGGCAACACTTAATATGATTGAAGAAAATTGTAGTCAATCCATTTAAAGGGCAAATCAAGGTGTCAAAAGATTAAGTTTTGTAAAGTGGGACATCATATTCTAACCTAAAGATATAGGAGGTTTGGGGCTAAGAAAATTGAAGGAGTGCAATGAAGCTTTTATCATGAAATTTCTTAGCAAATTCTAACTTCACCCGATGTTCTTTAGGTAAGAATTTTACATGACAAGTATATGCGAAGGAGTTCCTCATATTTTGATGCTAAAAAATTGTTCTTTTTTATGGAAAGCCATTTACAAGATTTGGCCTTAAATGATTTTTAGAATCTGATGGGCGATTGGTGATAGGAAGATAGTGAAATTCTGGGATGACATTTGGGTGGGAGATACTGCACTTTCTACTACTTTTAGGGTACACCTAACAGATGAGGAAAGAACCTTAAAAGGCTCTGTCTCTACGATAACAAATTAGTTTGGAAATTGGCTGTGGGACTATATATCATCAAAGTTGCCTCCTTCTTTTTGTGTAAAGATTACAGGTGTGAAGCCACCTTCTCCAAATGATGGTAATGACTAGTATTATTGGGGTTTATCTTATTCGGGGAGTTTTTTTTGTCAAATCAGCATATGAAGCTATTTGTAGAAATTCCTATCATCCCTCTGATAAGGTCTGGAAGTTGGCTTAGCAATTCTCAGGACCTCAATGCAATGCCTCCGATCCTTTCTTTGGCTAGCTTTCCAGGGTAAGCTCTTAACTAACTTGGAATTATGTAGACGACATATTGGGGAGCTTCTTTATTGTGAAACCTGCTATGGTGTGGAGGTATCTTTGGTTTATGTTCTCTGGGATTGCAATGAAGCACATGTCATTTGGGAACACCTAATTTCTCATATTCATCTACAAGGTTTTTTCAATGATAATTTTAAAGATTGGTTGGTTAAAAATCTTTCTAAAAAAAAGGGTTCAAGTTTTGATGATGATCGGTAGCTTATTTTTTGGGTTATTTGCTTGCTTATTTGGAAGTAGGGGAATAGTAGAGTCTTTGCAAACAAAAATCTTAGGAGTAAGATTTCAATTATCATAGCTCAAGTTAACGAGATTAAAAAAGTTAACATTATGGCTAATCAGACTAAGCCCTTGCGACATGAATGTTTGATTGGTTGGGTTCCTCCAAGGGAAGGATGGATGAAACTTGATACATATGGTGCCTTTAAAGCTTCAATTGGTGTGGCTACAGTTTGTGGTTTGATAAGGGATCAAAATGGAAGCTGGAAGGGAGGCTTCCCTATACACATAGGTAATTTTACTCCTGTTGCTATTGAGCTATGGGAGGTTCTGCAAAGATTAAAGTTAGCTTAGGCAGCTGCTGTTCGAAATCTCATTTTGGAGGTGGATAATCTTTGTATGGTCAAATTGCTAACTAAGGATAATATTCCAATCAATCAAAATTGGTCCCTTATGGATGCTGTTAGAGGATGTTTAAGCCATGACTAGCTAGAGCAAATTGTTCATAGTTACAGGGAAGGAAATTGTGCGACAGATTGGATGGCGAATATGGCAATGAATCTCCCTCTCGGCTACCATGAATTTTCTCTTACTCCTATTGGTATTTTTTATATTTTAGAGAGGGATAAGGTTGGAGTTGCCTTCCCTTGTTTACGTCCTATGAATTAAAGCTTTTGCCTCTTCTTTCATTAAAAAAAAACTATGATTAGTTAATCTTTGAAAACTTTATAGTTGATAATCATAAAACCGCACCTTTGTTTATTTTCAGAGTATATAAATAATAATATACTCGCCTTCTCAGCTCCTACCAACTTCTCTTGAATTTCATTAACGCAAGCTTTCTAATAATACTTGGGAATTTACAAAAAATTTACATACCTTTGGCAAATCCTCCAATATAAACTTATATTAGAAGCAATTTACAAATTTAATTCTAAACCACCTTAAAGCATATAACATGTCAAACTTGTACAAGAGCTTATCATATTGACTAGCCAACAAAAAAAGTTGCATGAATTAGATAACATATTTGTCTCAGCAGTTATATACTAACACAAAATAATACCATTTGATGTGTCATAAGGCAAAGCCAAAAATACATTAATGTTATCCTAGATAATTCTTTTACAAGAGGAATATTAACAAATTGCTATTGTTAGAGGCTTATAACAAGAAGATAAACCTAAGCAACTATGCGATGCAATTTAAAGAAATAATAAATTTAAAGGAAGTAATAATATATATGCAATTAAATGTCAAGCCTTCTCATCTACTTTGACAAGCCTAGTTAAGGACTTATAACAAACCCTTCCTAAAGGCCTAATAGCAAGTTTCAAGTAGTTAATCAAATAATTGTTTTGAGGCATACTTTTAATCAACAAGCACATGCCATGAGATTCAATGGCCTTTTTCAAAGTTACACATTGTGAACCAATATAAAATAATTTAAGTTGGTGTTAAATAAATGAGAAAGAAAAGAAATTTGAGACATTTCAACATACAATATATATCTATATAACCCTTTCATACTATATAATCGTAACTAAAAATGGAGGAAAAAATAATGCAAAGATGCCTATATTGCCAACTAATTTCAACTAATATATAACTACCATAATACTCCCCCTCAAGTTGGAGCACGCAAGTTGCAAATTTCCAACTAATGAAGAAGAAAGTGAAAAGTTTGTTTTCAAAGACCTTTACTAAACAAATCTTCCATTTACGAATGTGAAAGAAGATATCGTGGCAATATTTCTCTTAAATAAAGCTTCTATTTCTAAAAAAGATTATAGTCTATTTCATTATGCTGTATTCGCTTATGAAAGACTGGATTTAGAGCAATGTATAATGCCACCTGATTGTCATAAAATGGAATAGTAGTAGACTACTCAATTAGTAAGTCGTGAAGCCATATTAGCTCATTAGTTGTAATTGTCATTGCTCTGTATTTAGCTTTTGCCAATGAGCGTTAAATTTTAATTTACTTCTTTGATTGCCATGAAATCGGAGAAGTTCCTCATTGCAAATAATAACTAATAACTAATAACTAACTTTCTAGTGATAGGACAATTGACCCATTCTGAATCACAATATGCTAGTGGATTGTGATCAAAATTACTAGCCAACATAGCACCTTGTCCAATAGTGGCCTTCAGATAGCATAAGATATGAGTAAGTGCATCCTAATGTTTTACCCATGGATTATTAACAAAACTGACTCAAGACATACATTGTATACGTAATGTCAAGATGAGCCACTAATAAATAAAGTAAGCGACCAACCAATCTCTTATACTGAGTGGCATCTTTAAGGGGGTGCTCCATTTAATGTTTACAATTTGTTATTCGAATCTATTAGCGCACTAATTGGTCTTGTTTATAATATTTTGGTATCATGCAAAATATCTAACGTATACTTACGATGGCTTAAGAAAATTCATGAAGATTTGTATGCCACTTCAATTCCTAAAATTTTTTTAGACCTTTTAGATCTTTAATGCTGGTGGTCATTCAAATAATTTTTTACCTTTCATATATACGTGAATTATTTCCAACTAAGATAATATCATCAATGTACACCAATAACCCTAAGAATACACCTTTAATGCTTTTGACGTTTTTACAAACTAGTAATGGGAAGCTTGCTTCAAACCATCACATGACATTTGTAATTTGCAAATTGCCTCCGGAATAATGAAAGTAATCTTAAGAGGGAGACGCGTATAAATTTCTTCATCAAGATATTTATGCAAGAAAGCATTATTTACATCCATATGGTGCAACTCCCACCCTTGTGCTATTGTTATTGGTAGAAAAGTTCTCATCGTTATCATTTTTGTAATCAGTGTATATGTATCATTGTAATCTTCTCCTTCAATCTGTATGAACCCTTGTGCCATAAGTCTTACTAAAATCATTCAATTTACCCATTGGAGTTGTATTTGATATGGTAAACTCATTTATATCTAACTAGTATCTTCCCTAGTGGAAAAGTAGTAATGAATTATATATCATTATCATTAAATGCCTCAATCTCCTTCCTCATTGCTTCTAACCATCTTGGGTCCTTGACAGCTTCTTTATAAGTCTTTGGTTCATTACCTATCATGATTGCTCCTAGAAAAGCTTTATGAGAGCTAATAAACTTATTATTTAAAATATAGCCTATTATAAGATGAGCTACCTGGCATATGCTAAGAAATCAGTGACTATGGAGAGACGTATTTAATAGTTGTGCATTCATAATCATCTAAATACTTCAGTAAGCAACGAGTCTTTTATGGTCGATCATTAATGGAACAACTGGTTAAAATTTATTTTCTTACCTCAAAATATTATTACCATTATTATCTATGTCTTCAGAACTAGTGGTTACAAATTGATGGGCTAAGATGAAGACTCACTCTTTTGTGGCAATTTTATACCATGACTTTGAGGAATGGTCCTATCCTCTTTAAAATGAAACCTTTTGTGATGAGGGATTTCTAGCTTCATCACTATATGTCGTTTCATCATTCTTATAAGCCAACATATCATCATGGGTAGTAAATCATCAACTACTAATAAATGTAAGCAACTCTAAGCTCCTCTTCATTGTTAAGTCCGCTTCTTTCTTTGTAAAGGAATGCATTAAAATATTATGTACCTTGATACAACATATATCTTTTATGTCTATGCTATATATATTCCACCCTTTTTTTCCATATAGGTATCTAACAAATATGCATCATTCTGCTCATGCATCAAATTTTTCTGGTTTTCACCTTGGTCTTTTTGTATAGCAAAGACATCCAAACACCCCAAATTGAGACAAAATAGGAGCTTTTCCAAACAATGCTTCAAAAGGCACTCTCCCTTTAACACCCTGAAAAATATATGGTTAATGATATAATATGATAATATAACATATCACTAGCATATATTCTTCCTAAAATTTTAATGTTAACTTTGCTTGAAATCTTAAAGCTCTGGTTACCTTCAATATATTTTTGTGTTTTCTCTTTACTCTATTATTTTGTTATGGAGTTTTAACTAGAGATTTTTTATGTAAGATCCAATTTTCATCAAATTATTTCTTCAAGGATCCTAAAAACTTAGTTTTGTTATCACTTTGCTACCTCTACACCAAATTGTCTTTTAACCATAACAAAGTTAGAGAGAAACACCTTATTAGTTTCATATTTTTCCCTCGGAAAATAAACTCATACGGCTCTACTATAATTATCCACTATTGTTAAGAAATAATATGCACAGGACAAACTTTTAGTATGATACTTTCCTTGCAAATCGCAATGTATTAATCCAAAAATGTGTGAAGCTTTATTATCACTTAATGAAAAAGGTTGGTCTAATGACAAAATTCTTATTTCTTAGTATCACTTCTAGTAGATTCAAAAGCGCATATCTCACAAATATAAGGAGTACGATAAGATGCTTATTATAATCATTGATGCCATAGATCCTCACAGTTATCTTTCTTGGTTGCTAAAGCCGTATGATTATGAATGCTTCTCAAATAATATACACAATTCCATAAATCACCCAGTCCAATCAATATCCTCAGGTGGTGTCCTGTATAACATACATTTTCAAACAATAAGTAACAATGCATTGCACATCATCACTTACTTATCTAACAAAACTCAAATTGCATTTAAAGGTAAGGATATAAAGCACATATTTAAATAGTATTTTTAATCAGCACTTATATTCTCATTTTTAATGACATTCAATATCACTCTATTAAGAATGGCAATTGCATTTCCAAGATTTAGATCATGAGTATTTGAAACCTGTCCAATTTTGCCCTTATGAAGTGCCACTGTCAAATTTCCATTCTGTTATGCTCTCATAATTAGAACTCTTACCATTAAGAGTCTTTGCAATTTGATTTTTAATGTTATTAGGTCCTAAAAAAGTTATTAAACGCTCCACTTGGGTTAAATATAATTGAGGCAGTTACATGGTTGCTTTATCACTATCTCATCTTTGACTTAGGCCACTAGTGTCTTGTATTGCATAGCCACATCCCTCGCCTCTACCACGACCACAAGCACCTATTTTAGTGGGTATACATTTAGTTAATAGCATTTATCCACAATATTTTCCAACTTCTTGCAATTAGAGCAAATAAGGGATCCCTAACTTTATTAAGTTGACTGAACTAGTGTCATAACCAACATGCTCCATATGTTGTCCAACTTTTGTCACAAAAAATGAAAATGGAATTTCATTCCTTCTCTTTAATATATCATTCCTTAACTCCTTCTAAAAAATAATTGAGAATATTTTGACCAAGTCAAGCAATGGTTCTATATATAAAATTGATGAATGTATAGTGAATATTGATTATTTAAACCAAGCAGGAATTTGCACACCTTTTGATTTTCTTTCATCTCTTCTATATTACTTATCATTCCACATGCGTAATATGGGATGTCAGAGATAAGTTCCAACTGAATCCAAAGTTCCTTCATCTGTGAGTAGTAGTCAATGACCGTCAAACTTTCTCACTTTAGTCAACTAATTGTGCTAGTTGATACTCTTTTAGTCCACTTTCGTGATCATGTCGCCTATGTATACCTTTTTAGTGTTGTCAATGTATGCCACAATTGGCTAAAGCACAAGTTCAAAGGCATTAAAGATCCACACCACTACCATGGAATTACACTTATATATGCTCCTCGATCGGGATCACCATATGTAAGAGGTCTCTTTAGAGTTCCATCACTAAAGGCAAGTTTGTTTTTAAACCTTAGATTGTTCTTTAAAGTTTTTCCCTAGATAAGATGATTTAAGCCATTGAGCAAAAGTTGAGTAACTGAATTCCTTGGATTATCTGACAAATTCAAATAATATGATGATACAATTTTGCTTAATAAATTTCCTCCTCCACTCATGATTATAAATGCAAAGTTCTACATGAATAACGCCACTAGAACTAAGTAATAATGTTGAGATAGAATCATAGGATACCAAATAGAGTTTTGTATGAGTGATTGAAATCCCTAAATTAGGAAGGCTTTAATACCATAAACTAGTAGAAAATAATTTAAGTTGACTATAAAGAAATGAGAAAGAAAGGAAATTAGGTAAAAGCCTCATATGTCAAATAAGGCATATGAGCATACAATATATATCTGTATAGCCTTTACAAACATTACAAAGCCATATATACTATATAATTACAACTAAAATAAGGAGGAGAAAATAATAAAAAGAAATATAAAGGTCAAGAGAAACATTTTGACAATTCATATGACACCTTAGCTTTGAGTT
>JAOSBO010000001.1:2609958-2652089 GCA_027563915.1 Erythroxylum rotundifolium
TCTTTTATTAGGAAATTCCTATTAACTCCTTCACTTAATTTTAATTACTTCTTTTAATCCATACCACCATATAAAATGTAAAATATACCTTCTTAGACTCCAAAAATTCCTAATTAATTTATTTTCATGTTAGATAATTTAATAAAATAAAGAAAATTAAATTTAAAAATTAAATCCTAAAATCGGGACCCAACATTTATATATACACTTAATAAACTTATCAAAACAGTTCACACACTTCTATTATTATTATTATTTGACTCTCATCAAAATCAATAGAAGAAGTGAAGTCTTCTTGACAAAATCAATATGGTTCTGCCTTTTCATCTTACAAAATACCATACAATCTTCTTTCTTCAGGGCTTAGAAAATGTATTGTCTCATCGCTTACTGTTACAGGTTCAACTTGAACCTTAACTTTCTGTATAGAAGGTGTTCTTATGATTACTGAACCTCTGTTGCAATCAGGCATTGATTCTTCTATTATCTTCATCTTCAAATCTTCTTTCTTCATTGGTTAAGGGGGATTGTAAATTACTTGTTGTGTTCCAATAGTCTACGCCTTTTGTTGAACATCAGACGATGAAACCTTCCTTTTCTGTGTCGGTTTCGTCTTCTTTTGTTCTTCTGCTAACTTGGAAGAGAGTTGTTGTTGAGACTTCTTCTGCTCAAATACCAACTTCCTTTTTTACCTCTGTCTCTCCAGACGGTTGTTCTGATTAAGTCTGAGAGATAGAGACAATTTCTTTGGTAGGCTGTTGTTGCTCCGTTGCAATTTCAAAACCTTGACCAAGAATTAGAGTTTTTTGCCTTTTCTGTTCTTGTTGTCGTAAGGTCATCAATCTTGGTGACCTTCTTGAATTCACGGGTCTTTTTGATTAGAGTGTCTCAGTCTTCCTTTTTAAAGACACATTGTGAGTTGGTTGTTAAACTAAACTTTCCTTCCTTTTAGGAATCGTCTTGGCTTGTAGTGGCTTATAAGATGATTGTTCACTTTTTACCTTTGCTGAGATTCTTCTGGGCAACTGAGGTTTTGCTTGTATTTCAGATGAAACATCTTCTTTCTTGCTTCGTCTTATTGAAAGCTCCCCCTTAGACTGTGCTTTTGGTGTGAAATCTTTATCTGTTTCAGCTTCAGTCTTGATCCCCATTTTGCGAATAGTAGAG
This sequence comes from Erythroxylum rotundifolium, assembly GCA_027563915.1. Classification (NCBI taxonomy): domain Eukaryota; kingdom Viridiplantae; phylum Streptophyta; class Magnoliopsida; order Malpighiales; family Erythroxylaceae; genus Erythroxylum; species Erythroxylum rotundifolium. Next base: position 2,611,126 of record JAOSBO010000001.1, read on the forward strand.
GCATTGATAAACTTAATATTCAGCTTTACTTTGTTTCCTCTATCAAGTAGGATTCCAGATTCTTTGAAGAATCTTGTCAACAGCATACTGTAAGGTAACAAACCACTCTTCTAATTATAATCCTCCTTAGCCTTTATCATGTATCTTAGAATCAAAAATGCAAGATTAATAGATTGGTGTGTGAGTAGATGAAATAGACAATGTTCATCATTCATTTTCACCAAATCCTTTGATCCCACTCTTGGTAGAATACAGAGAAGAAGAATTGAATGAAGAACCTTAGCCTTTGGAATTAGGCTTGAAGACTTCTTGACTCTTAGATTACTCGATCCATATAGTTGTCGATTAATATTATCTTCATTTTGTACAATCCACTTTGTACTGTTGAGCAGTTTTGCTCCTTCATTTAGACATTCAGTAGCCCTCAGAATAGACTCTTGTGTGACAATCACCAACAACCTATCTACCTTTTATATCAAGGTGTTATCTACCACCTTTGCATTCTTCCAAAACTCATATACTTTATTTGGATACACTGGGTCTCGGATATTGAAGAAATTTTCCCAAGCAGCTACTTTGATCTCAGGTTCGATATCCATTCGATCATCCTTCAAATAAGTGAAATCGACGAGTCTCTCATAGACAAGAGATTTCGACATTCTTCTAATCTGTAATGAATAAACACTAAACACATAAATGTATTTCGTTTAAAGAAGCGAGGTTAGTACGTAAAAGAGATTGAAAGAGAGATGTGAAATGAAAATAAGAAAGATTTGATGAACAAAGGATTGAATCATCTTTGTTGAGGGTAACTTTGAAGCAAGTTAGTTACTAAGAGACTTCTAGAATGTAAAGTGTTTCAAGTATTAGAGAATTCTTTTTATAAACACTCTTGAAAAGTTACTATTTGTAACATCTACGAATGATCCACAAGTAATCATAAGATTGATATTACCGAGTGAAAGTTACCGTTACTATGCATTCTTAAAAGACTATGTACAAAGAGGAATCATCAATCTACAATTTGTTGAGATGAATCAACAATGGGTAGATATCTTCACTTAGGGGTTTGGTGAAGATATCTGCCCGTTGTTGATTCATCTCAACAAATTGTAGATTGATGATTCCTCTCTGTACATAGTCTCTTATAAAATGATGTCTAACTTCAATATGCTTTGCCCTTAAGTGTTGGATTGGATTCTTTGAGAGATTGATAACACTTTTGTTGTCACAGAAGATTGGAATTTAATCTTCTTGGATAGAATAATCTTCTAACTGATACTTTATCTATAGTATTTATGAACAACAACTTGCGGCTGACATGTATTCAGCCTCTTCAGCCTCTGCAGTAGATAGAGTATTTGAACTTTGCCTCTTGATTGACCACAAAATTAGATTATGACCACGAAAGTGACAACCTCTACTTGTACTCTTTCTATCAATCCCGTCTCCAGCATAATCAGCATTATAGTAGCCAATTTTCTAAACTCACGCTACAGGTGTTCTTGATCTCTGTCTTCCTTCTTGTCACTCAGAATATTTTTTGTATACTCACTTGATCACAAAGTTATTTCATGTAAGTAAAAGTTTTTTTGTCTACGACTACACTGATATTTATAGTCTAATTCGCCAATAGTCTTCTTGAAAAAAAACCACTTGTTGAATCTTCAGAGATCTGTTGTTAGTTGAGTCCCGTAACCACCTCCAACTAACTAACTGTCATTGTAAATTATATCATCTTGATTTGATTTGTATGTTTCGTCTTATAACTTCATATCGTCTTATGTTTGTGCATCATCTTATGACTTCGCATCGTCTTATGTATGCGCATCGTCTTATGACTTCGCATCATCTTATGACTTCGCATCGTCTTATGACTTCTCATCGTCTTATGTCTACCCTTCGTCTTACGTCTACATATTGTCTTATGTTGTGCGTTGTCTTATGACTTTGCACGACAAAATCCTTCGACGATATGTAGTCAAATGATAGAAAAATCATTTATAATAGATAATACTATGAAGAAACTCGATTCAACAGTTCCAATTATTCCTTTGATTGGAACATTGGAAAAAACGAGATTTTGTAACGAAAAAGGACGTCCCATTAGTAACTCGTCCCGGGCTAATTCATCGGATTCTGATATTATCTCCCGATTTGTGTATATTGTCTTATGTTTGCTCATCGTCTTATGTCTGCGCATCGTCTTTTGTGCACTTATCTGTGCACTTAATAAACTCATCACAACAGTTCACACACTTCTATTATTATTATTATTATTTGACTTTCATCAAAATCAATAGAAGAAGTGAAGTCTTCTTGGCTTAACACAACCTATTTGCGAAAATCTTGGCAACAATTTTGTAGAGGAAATTAGTACATGATATAGGTCTGAAATCACTCTAAATGGTCGGGTTGGAACTCTTGGGGACCAAATAAAGAAAGTTCTTGTTAATCTCTTTAAGCAAGACACCATTTTGGAAAAACTTATGCACAACCTCTTTAACTAATCTCCCTAAACTACTCCAAGTTTTTGAAAGAAATACCCATTCAATCCATCTGGCTTGGATCCTTTGAGCCATTCATGTTAAAAACCACCTTCTGTATTTCCTTATCCGTAACAGGTCTAATTAGTTCAAAAGCTTCATGTTCAGGAATCTTGGCTATAACAAAATGCCTAAGGTGTACTCCAATTCCTATAAAGAGATTTTCTATGCCTAAGAGAATTTTATAAAAATCCATGGCTTCCTTTTCTATTCCATCTTGTCCAAATACAATCTCACCAACTTCGGTTTTTATGGATGTGATTTTGTTTATATTTCTTCGAGCTGACGTTGAATTGAAGAAGAATTTTGAGCATCTGTTCCCATCCTTAATCCAATTAATTCTGGCTCCCTACTTCAATAATGAATTGCAAATAGGTCTTAAGGGCTTCCTTTTCAACTATAGCTAGTGTACAATCAATAGAGTTAGTTGCCAAAGATTTTTTAATTTTCAAAAGCTTGTTTCTTACTATTTCTATCTCCTTTGTGGAATTTTGACCTCTCTATAAATTTAACATCTTCAATTCTTGTTTAATAATCTTGAGCGTTTGCGAACAAATATAATTCTTAGAACCATAGATCTTATACTCCAAACCCTTCATACTTGCTTTTTGAAAGCCCTCCATATTATCCAGAAAATTGTTGAACCTGAAAGAGTGATGGATTCTGGTCGTTTAAACAAGTTCACAACTATAGGGGTATGATCAAAAATTCTTGAGTCTAAGAAATTGGTTAAGCTTCCTGAAAAAGTTTTTAACCAGTCTGCATTAACCATAACCCTATCTAGCTTTTTCCGGATGAGCCAATTAGATCTTTGTTTATTTGACCAAGTGAACTTATGACCTTCATATTTTAAATCTGTTAATTCCACCTCCTATATACAATCGAACATATTAGAAGTTAAAAGTGCAGTTGCGTAGGTTATAGTATACTTTTGTCTTTGATATGAAAAGAGTGGTGTTAAAGTTTCCACTAACTAACCCTGGAACTCTAACCGATGCCTTGAGTCTTCAAAGAGAAGTCCATAGTTCAATTCTTTGAAACACTATGTGAAAATCGTAAACAAAAGTAGCCAAAGCATAAGAAATTTTCTATTTTGAAGTTAAGATTTGTATGGATAAATTCTTGGCTAGTTTTCAGAACATTCACTTCCAAAAGATCACTGTCATAAACAGTAATTGGTTTGTGACAAATGCAACTTCACGTATTCAAATTTGCTTCTTTAATTTTGGTTTCCAAAAAACAAGACAACAAAGCCTTTTTCTTTTGAACAAAATCCTTTACTGCAGTAAGCTTAAAAGGGTTGTTTATTCCTCTTACATTCCAGACTATTCGGGTCATATGAGATTACTTTTCCCTTTGGAGCCTTTCCTACTACTCTTGTTTCTCTTTTGAGAGATAACCTATTCAAATTGTTCCTCTTGAGTAACTCCTTTCTATAGTTTTGCCATTTGTTGGGTTTGCTCATTCTGTTGGATATTATGGTCCTTATGGCATGGATTATTCTCACTAATTTCCATTTCATTCTCTCTATTATTTCTGAGTGACTTATTTAAGTCACTCGATGATTTTTGTTGAATCCCCCCCGACTGAATTGAATCTAGACTATTTTCCACTTTAACACTCCTTATTTTAGGTGGTTACTTTTCAACCTGAACCATTTTATGATTATCTGATAACTTGTTCTGCTTCCACCCAATCTTTACTAACTTTTGAATTAAACTTTCCCATACCCATCACCTCCCAATAGTCTCCTCTACTGAAAAGTCTTCCCATAGGTTTCCATTCTTTGCCTAGTGCTTTTAGAGAAGGTCTTCATTGGTATGTAACCATAACTTTATCTTTTCTGAGAGAATGTTCATCTATCAACCTTAAGATAGGGATGTTGTCTTTCATTTCTTTAGAAATATCCATACTCACACATAATTGTGCAAATCCAACCCTTTTTCTCATAACAGTGTTTTCATACATTCAAATTGGTTTTCTCAAGTAACTAGCTAGCATACTTAAACCCTTAGTTATCTAATATTCCAAAAGAATGTTTGGATATTCACCCATAGGGGAATGTTTTTCAATTGAATTTTTTTTCTAATTTAATACCTAGTTGCCAATTTTGAAGAAATAAGGGAAGTTGAGGATGTGAAAAGGGCCTTCTTTAATTACCTTTTAAGCTTTTGATTTTGAGGAGAAGTTAAAGATTAAGTTATCCCTTTCCAGTTTCTCTGGGTCTACTCTTGTATCACAAGAAAAATAGGCCTTTTATCCATAAAAAAACCAACAAGCATAACTTCCCATATCCTATCACCTTCCTGCATAATGTCAACAATTGGAGCCATCATTAGCTTTCCTTCAATCTTAACAGGTGGACTATAAATCAAGCAAAAGTCAGAATTATCACCCATAACCTATTTCCAGTTCTTTTTAGCCCCTGTAATATGTTGAAACACACTGACAGATGGAGCAGAAGGTTTAGGAGGAATGGCAGAGGTTGAGGGAGGAAGAGTTATAAAGAGGGATGGAGAAGAAGAGTGGACTGCAGAAAGTTAAGTAGGGGATGAGGGAGTATAATGAAGAATTGGGGAAGCAACGGGTAAAGTGGTAGAGGGTAGAGATGACAAATCAATCTCCATTTTAGCTATTTGGAAACTAATGATGTTTTGTTTTGCAGGTCATCAAAGGAAGAATAATGGTGGAAAACTAGAGGGAATCGATGGACAGAGGTACCCGAATGGAGGAAAGGAAAGGGAAGAAAGTTAAAATGTTTCAGATATAGGGTTAGGGTTGGTTGTGAGTACAAGATGTTAGAATTTCTCTCACATCCTTATTGTAACAGCCCAAACCACTCGCCCACAAATATTGTCCACTTTGGGCTTTAAGCTTAGCCCAAACCGTCAAGGTTTTGCTCTTCCCAGCCCAGTAGGCAAAACGCGTTTTTAAGAGAGAGGTATCCATACCTTTATAAGACTTACTTCGTTCTCCTCTTCAATCAATGTGGGATTCTTATAATCCACCCCCTTGGGCCTAATGTCCTTACTAGCACAATGGGTCGGGAATCGACTCTGATACCATTTGTAATAGCCCAGACCACCCACCCACAGATATTGTCCACTTTGGACTTTGAGCCCAGCCCAAACTCTAATGGTTTTGCTCTTCCCAGCTCAGCTGGGAAAATGCGTCTATGGGAGAGAGGTATTCATACCCTTGTAAGGCGTACTTCGTTCCCTTCTCCAACTGATGTGGAATCTCAAACTATCCACACCATCTCTGCTGGCCACCCCTTTTTGGGCCTAGCGTCCTCGCTGGCCATCTCTCTTTGAGCCTAAAGCCCAAAGCGGACAACATCTGTGAGTGGGTAATCTGGGCTGTTACACTTATGTTTACTTTACGATTGTTGGTTTGACGTTTTAAGGCAAATAAGGGTATGATATGTACAAAATCTTTGGGTTGATCAAGTGAAGAGTCGCTTTTGATGTACATTTTCTCCTACCACCCCATTTCTCTCATAGAATAATTTCCATGTACGTGGTTCAAAACACTGTGTAATTTGTATATACCAATTTATGTCATATGTTAGAAAATGAGTGAAAAGGCCATAAGTCATGATGAAAATTTTGGAAGATTCGATGTTGAGAAGTTCGAAAAAAATAATATCTTAATAACTAGGAAATAAACAAGTTAATACGAAGACTAATGTGAGTGATGTTCTTGAGTTTGCAAGAACATATCAAAAGACTTATTGGTATGCTTTAAAGTTAGCAAAAAGCATCTAAACTTGTCGACAGATCGCAGGATCGATGATACCATCAAACCCAAATGACTAGAGAGACTTGAAAAGTTTTTTATAGCAAATTCGTTTGAAGAATGATGTAGAGACACACTCACTCCTTTTGGAGTTTCATGATAAAATACTTTTAAAAGAATTTGTTAGTCTTTAATATAATCTAGGAGGGGGTGGGTTGAATTGAGTGTTTATAAAATTCAAGAATTTTTCTAACTAATGTATTTAATTGACAAGAAGCAATATAAAGATGAATGCAGATTAGTCAAACAATAATAATTTAAAGAAGATAGGGAAGATAGAATACAAATCGATTAATAGTAGGTTAAAAAATAATCCTATGTCTACTTTTAAAACCTTTTTTAAAATTTCATTATCCTTCTTCTTTTAAAGCGAAAAATAACTTTTGTACAATCTTTCATAGTAAAGAGAAATCCTTCTTACAATCTTCTTTCAAGGTGAAGAAGAATCTTAGTCCTATTTAAAATACTCCCAAGTACAATATCCATCGGCCTAAGAAAAGATTACAACTCAATAGTATCTCATTTATTCACTTGCTAACTTAAATGGCTCATTCACACAAATATGAAATAATAATGAACAAATGAATGAAAAATTCTTTGAAATGTGTATATATAATGCCAAAAATTTTCTTGATACTAAAACCAATGAAAAAAAATACCTATTTATAGTATTTCAGAACCCTTCCTAGCCATTGGAGCTAAGAACTAGTTGTTTTAATAGCTATATACAAGATATTGGTCAACCATTATAGTATACTAGTCAACCAGTATGCATTAAATGCTCCAGACTCACTTGTTTTTGGATATTAATCGACCAATGTGGTATATTAGTCCACCAGTACATCAACTAATGTTACAATAAACTCAAGATATATCAAATTTAACAACTTCAACCTATATTGATTAACCAATAACCCATATAGGTTGACTAATCACCCTAAAAATATGATTTTTTAACACCTTCAAAAACTCAAACTCAATTTGACTAATGCAATAATGAATTAAACTTTCCAAAAATGTTCCTCGAACTTTGTTTGAAATTGAGAGGCTTTTATATTAGAAATAAAAGCTTTAATGCCTCTTAATGAATATAAAGACTCTTGTAATAAATAAAATGAAATATTTATATATGGTAAGCATTTTAGAGCATCAAATTATCAAAGCGAGATTACATTTAATATTACAAACTAAAGAATGACCTTGATAAACCTTGATCATCTTTTGTTCTTTGTTTGATTTTCATTTTGACGGTTGTAAACATCAACTTTTTTTGTCAACTTAGTAACCTATCTTCTTGAGTTTATGAATTCCTTTTATTCTTATATTGCTTTTCATCAAAATAATAAACTTATTAGTAGTAATTATGTTTTATTATCATCAAAACAATGATTGGAATCTCCTTTGATTTAATAATCTCCTCCTTTTTTATGATGACAAAACACTTGTGATATTAGAGAACAAAAATAAAATTAAACACAAAAATAACTATTAAGATAATGAATAGCTCTCCCTTAATTCAAGCACAAACATAATTAAATATGAATAGCATAATTCAATATCAATATCAAAAGAGATATTTAAAATCAAAGAAATATCCATACATGAAGATAACATAAATTTATTCAAGTATAGCATATAAAGTACAAGAAATACAAATAAAATAAAATAATCACTCCCTTTGAATGTAATTGCTCCCCCTAAATCTAACATCACCAATCTTTCCCTCCTTTTCTAGAATCATCAAAAAGAAATTATTATAAAAAGAAAAATTGAAAGTTTCATACTTTAAACTAACTTGGTAGAAAGAATAAAAACTCATTAGGTTAAGATAAAATTTATCGCTTAAGAGTGTTGTTAAATACTTAAATAATTAAAATAAAAGGTCAATTTTGATAGAAACATCCTTAATCATGTCTAATTTTAAATATCCCTAATTTTAGTATTATGCCTAAGTTGAAAGATTCAATTAAAGTTCCACGGACAAGGTTTGACAAAATTATTAGTTGGAATTGTAAAAAATAAAAGCATAATTTTAATATCTAAGAATCAATTTCATAAAAGAATATATAATTTATAAAGCCCCAAATTTCAAAAATTGAAACATTAAAAGATGCCCAAAAAACCAAAATTGAACAAAATTAAAGATGTGTGGATATAATTGAAAGAGAAATAACCTTTACTCATTTTCTAATTTAACCATAAAGGTATAAATTTGAAAAAAAATTAATTAAGAAAATATTGAAAATCCAAAAAATAACAAAATTTCAATTTCATTTAATTTATTGAAAATTTTATGAAATGGGAGATAATGTTTTTAAGGAAAAGAGTAAATTGTTTAAGGTTTTGGAAGATATAAATAAGAAAAAGGAAAACAAAAGAGAGGCAAAGGAAGGGTGCTATAAATCGTATGTATTGGTCAACTAGTTGAAGGTTATGGTCGACCTTCCATATCAACCAAAAGTGCCAAAACTCACTTAACTTAAATTGTTTTCTCTGAGAAAGACATTGGTCGACCAATGGGGGCTTGTGTTAATCCTTTATGCAACCAAACTTCTCATAAAATTGTTGGAAGGAAAATTGTCTTAGAAAAAGGTGACATTGGTCAAACACTCAAAGACATTGGTTGATCAGTATGTGTAATTAGATGATTAGAACTTCGACCAAAAGCCATACAACTTATTGAAACTATGAAGTTTCTTAGAAAAGAGAACATTGGTTGACCACTTGAAGACATTGGTTGACTAATATAAGTAACTGGACGACCATAATTTTGCCTAACACAAAGAACAAACTCACTAGAAAGGTATTAAAAAAAGAGAGAAGGTTTTTGGTCACATTGGTGGACCAGTGTGTTAAGGAAAGATAAAAAATAACTTTTAAACTCAAATTTAAAAATGAAAAACACATAATAAATCATAGTGGTATCAATTAAGAATTATATAAAAAAAACTTAAAAGAGACTTCAAGCACACAAAATCAATCAAGAAAATGAAATAATATCTTTATTATATAGAATTTTCATCAAACATACTTAATTTTTTTCTAATTGAGCAAAAATTATCTTTATTCAAAGTTTTAGCAAAATAAGTACCAATTAATATAAATTCTAACTGTGTCCTCATTTTGTACAACAATCTAGGTCTAGGTACAAAGGTTCACACTTTAAAAACAATTATTGAACACCTTATTCACTATTCAAACCCAAACAATCATCACTAAAGACTTATACTCAAATTCATATATAAATGCAAGTTATCGCATATTTCTAAATTATGAAGTAATAATTATCTCATGTGGATTGTCACTTATCAGAGATTTGAATGAAGATTCTTCTTGAGATTAAAATCCATTGGGTGCTTCTTATCCTTCTTGTCTCTTTCAATTGGTTCAATAATTATCTCTTTTGAAAAGTCTTTGGTAGCTAAATTCTCCCCATCCTACAATACATCTTCTAGACTTTCTCATAGGCAAGAAGGTTAGATTCATTATGATAAAATGTGTAAACTCCTTAATGATTTAGATTCATTATGATAAAATGTGTGACTCCTTAATGATAATTCAATAACTACTTTCTCTACTATATACCATTTGCTCTTTATTTCTAATAACCTTACAAAACAAGGTAATCAATGTGTTTTAGGAAATCAAATAAGCTTGGTTCCTTGATTGTTAGGTTCCTTCTTCTTTTTAATGCACAATTTCAAAGGGTTACATAACATTCTTTGTTTAAGAAAATAAAATCCATCAATACATCAATATATCAATACTTATCATAAAAGTGACATATCATGCTATATGAGCGATGATGATACATATATGCATTTTTATGTGTCTATACATAAATAGGAAACTTCCTTTGGACATTAAAGGTGTTGAATGGTCTTTTAGGGTAGTAAAATATCCTATGATTATATGTTTGATGCCTACTAAGAATAAAAGCTTGTTGTATACTACTTTGGGGCTTAAAAGAGTGTAAGTGGGTTTGTGTGTTTTTATAGAAATTATGCCTATTCTTTTTTTGGTAGTATTGCTATGCTAAATTGTGAGCTATATATAAAAGAATTATGCTTACTTTTTGGATTATTCACAGTGGATGTGGAATCTGCATACGTATGCTTGGATTGGATGCTCCATATTCATTTGTCATATTAGGCAATAATTATTCACTATACAAATATTTTCTTTAGACAAATATGCTTCCAGAATTGCTTCACTTTTATGGTTATATCGTATTCCATGCTTATCATTGGAATTTCTTTGAGCTCCTCCTCCTAACATGTTTTATAGATTTTCACTCCCTTTAATAAATTTGGACAATGAGTCATTAAAGAAATTACCTCCTTTTTAGTGTTTCAATCTCATATCTTATTGCATTTAAGTCATGATTGTTTAATAATCACATTTTTGGATGCTTTAATGATATGAAATTTACTTTTCATCTTTTCATTTTCACTTATAGATGAATCTAGGTTCTTTTAAACCTTTTTAAGTTTGGAAGACAATTTTTTATTTTTCTTAGTCATGGTTTCTAAACTTTCAACTAATTCATTATACGTCAAATCAATATTACTATCTCACAAGTTAGAATTGGATGTTACCTCATCATCATCTATAGTGGTAAAGCACATAAAAACTATCTCTTCTTCTGAACACTCACTTTTAGATTTACCTGTGTCATCCCATGTTAATGCTTTAAGTGCTTTCTTCTTATCATTCTCGCCCTTTTTTTTGTTTCTCTCATATTTCTCATTATCTTTGAGTTGAGGACATTGTGACTTTATGTAGCCAATTTTTCTATTTTTATAGTATTATTAGAAGATTTATGTTTTAAATCATTTTTGCCATCCTTGGAATCCTTTATTTTGGATCATTTCTTCTTCTATAACTTTTTTAATTTTTTGGTCATTAAACCAATGCCTTCTTTATTGCATTCACTAGTTAATGTCTCTTCCTCTTCACTTAATTCTTCCTTTGAGGCTTTAGACACTAAATTCTTTTTCTTTAAGATGCTTTTTGCGTCTTTTGAGCCTCATATTGTATATGAGGAGAGATCCAATAAGTTCCTCCAATGGTAGTATTGTTAGATCCTTGATTTTTTGTATGACTTTCATTTTAACTTCAAATGTCTTGAAAAGTGATCTAAGCAACTTTCTTATCATTTCAACATTAGTATAGGTCTTTTCAAACCTTTGAGAGTATTAATAATATTAATAAATATAGTTTGTATGTTATATATGCTTTCAACATGCTTCACTTGAAATAATCATATAGATGCATTATCATGCTTCCTTTGCTCTTTTTTACTTAGTTGGTTCTCTCATGTGTAACTTTTAAATTATATCAAATTTTGTGAGCTATTTCACACATAAAGATCCTATTGAATTCATTTCTTCCTGATGCACAAAACATGATGTGTATGGCCCTTCAATGAAACTAATCTATTATCTTGAGGTTCCCATTCTTTTTTTTAATTTAGGTACCTTTTATTATCTAAAATTTTAGTAAGAATAAAGAGACCATTTAACACTATTTCCCAAAGATCTACACTTTGAGTCATTAAAAAGAATTTGATCCTATTTTTCAAATAAAGATAATCATTACCATTAAAGATAAGTGTTTTACTAATGTTTTGTCCCTCTTGATTGAATGATGATGAAGATGCTCCTAAATATGTCAGTATGATCTTTGTTATAGGGTTTTGTTAGAAATGATAGCCTTATAGACCCACTCTAATATTAGTTATTAGTCTTTAATAGCACCCAAGAGGGGGAGGGGTGATTAGGTGTTTATAAAATTCAATAACTTTCAAACTAATGTACTCAGTAAACAATAATCAATATAACTATGAATGAAGAAATTGCTTAATATAAATAATAATTTAAATAAGATATGAAAGAGAGAATGCAAATTAATTTATAGTGGTTCACCTAACAATCCTTGCCTATGTCCACTATGCTTCTTCTTTCAAGACGAAGAATAACCTTTTTACCATCTTTCTCGATAACCTTCTTACAATCTTCTTCCAAGGTGAAGAGGAGCCTTAATTCCACTTGGAACACTCCCAAGTACAACACCCATCACCCCAAAAAATATTACAATTAAAAATCACTTATTCACTTGTTAACTCAAAATGGCTCACTCATACAAATATGAGATAATAATGGTCAAATGATTAAAAAACTCTTTAAAATGTGTGTATACAAAACACAAAAAATTCATTATGCTAAAACCAATGAGAAAACATATATTTATAATATTTTGGAACCCTTCCCAGTTGTTACAATAACTATATGTGAAGCACCGGTTGACCAGTATTGGCATTAAAAGCTCTAGATTCACTAGCCATTAGAATATCGATTGATCAGTTTGCATAATGGTTGACTAATATGACATATTGGTCGACCAGTACATTAACCAATGCTATAACAAACTCATGACACATCACATTTAATAACTTTAACCTATCTTTGTTGACCACTAGCCTATATATATCGACCAATCACCTAAAAAATACCCTTAAGCTGTCAAACCTAATTTGATTAATGATACTACGAATTAAACTTATATTATTTTAACACCTTTAAATGGTCAAACTTAATTTGATTAATAATATTATGAAACTTCCCAAAAATGTTCTCCAAACTTTGTTTGAAAGATCAAAAGGCTTTTATGTTAAAATCAAAAGCTTCATAATAAATGTACAGACTCATATAATGAACTAAAATGAAATTTTTATACATAAAGAGCCTTTTAGAGCATCAAATTATCAAAGTGAGATTACAATTAATATTACAAACTAAAGAATGACCTTCAGAAACCTTAATCTTCTTTTGTTCTTGGTTTGATCTTCATTTTGATAGTTGTAAATTTTAACTTCTTTTTATCAACTTCATAAGATACCTTTTTGAGTTTATGACTTCAGTTTGTTCTTATATTGCTTTTTATCAAAATAATAAACTCATCAACAATAATTATATTTTTTATCACCAAATCATCAATTAGAACCTCCCTTGGTTCAACATAATCCTTTTGTGTCTAAGAATAAAAATGAACTACCCTCATTAAAATTCAAGTTGCATAGTTTGGATGTATATAATGGTATTATAAATTTCACTAGCCATATTAAAAAATTTTAGGATGATGGATTTATAGAGAGCTTCGAAGGCGTTGAAATGTAAAGCATTCTCATCCACTTTAACCAAAGCAACCAAATACTAGTATAAGAAAATCTTGAGAGGATTTATGTCAAGTTTTGAGTAAGTCTAAACTTGAAGATCACTTTATTAGTAAAAAAGAAGGTCCAATGATTTTATTAATCTCTTTGATATGGTGAAAAAAGAAAGAGAAAGTATTCAATATTATGCTCAAAGGTTTCATGTAAAAGCCATCCAAGAGACAAATATGAACACCATAATTGTGAATTTGTATTCATAAAAAGTTTGCACCATCATCAACTAATTTGAAGGCTTCTTTTGATGGAAAATATATACCATAAAAGAGGTACATGAACAAGTATATAGATTCATCATTTAGGAAGAGAATAAATGTTCCCACAAATTGGATGGAATAGATATCATATAAAGCTAGAAGGAAAAAGGAGATAGAGAGAGTATATTGCAATAGCCCAGTAAAGCAGGTTAAGGGAGAGGAATATATGGATATAAGAAAGCATGGAGACATACTAATACAACTATACACAACTGAATGCTTCCTTTAATCTTTGGTAGCAAAGATTCACCTTAATAATTTCTTCATATCTTGGTTGATTTAATCATATCACTTTGTTATAATTTGCTTAAATCTGATAAGCTCAATAAATTTAACATGGTTTGGCATGTATGATTAGAGTTATAAACCTTCATGTAAAACTTACTCCCAATATACCAAAAGGTTAATTATATTGCCTTCGTTTCATGGTATTAGAGCCCATTCGAGTATATTCTTCACATCTTTTTTCCCTTTCCCAAATATATCATCCAGCCCATTTGAGTGTATTCTTCACATCTTTTTTCCCTTTCTCAAATATATCATCCATAACATTATATTTACATAGGCACAATTACAAGTATTAAACTCAATCCCATATTGAATCCAGAAACTATTACACTACCAATCACCAACATTACCAACTTCATAATTACTCCTGTTGATAATAATAACTACTTAATTTGGAGAACTCAAGTTAAATCCATACTACTCACCTATGATTTACTTGGATAAATTGATGGGTCAACTCGTAGCATCAAAGAGCAGTGACCTTGCTTTTTAGTACCTTACCATTTTTAGTAGAATTCTTTAATTGGAAAAAGAAGGAAAATTTTATATACTATTGCCTTGCTGCTAACCTCACCTCCACTGTGGCATCACTAGCCCTAAACTGTGACATAGCTTAAGCTCTCTAGACTTGAAATTCATTTTCTCTAAAAAACAATAGCCTAAAAGTCATTGCTCAGGTGTCTTTTTCACACCACCAGAAAAGGTAATTCTTTCATCACCAATTACCTAAAATCTATAACATTGAGAATTGAAGACTTGGCTGCCATTGGTGACTCAGTTTCCTTTAAAGATTTGTTCCTCTTTACATTTAATGGTTTACCTTTTAATTATGATTTGTTTTTCACTACTATGTAAAATCAAGAAACCACTACTTCTTTCTCAGAGTTATGTCTGCTTTGGCTTCATGAACAATGCTTATTGTCCCTTCATCAATCTCCAATTGAAGTGACTTTTGTGGCATGTCATAATAGCAAGGTCCAAAATCAAAGTAGTGGTGGATGACCTAGACAATGAACTTGAAATAAATGGAGCTTCAGACCATCATCAGAAAATTTTAGGATCTTTCCCTTATGACAACTTGGTCGGTCCATAAGGCTCTACACAAAGGACTGGATCACATAGAACTTCAATTCTTTTAAACCAAAATAACCCAGCTCCAAACCCATTAATACCCATTTCCAACCTACACTATTATGTAACCCTAGCTCAATATCCCTCCTAAAACATATCTTTCCCTTATAATTCTTTGCTCATTTCCAATCAATGTTCTCCAAATTGTTAACTTTGAAAACAAAAGTCAAATAGCTGATACTTGTCGCTTCAGGTATAAACAATCTAGAAATAAGCAACTAGCCCCTCTTTATGATCTGACCTCACTTCAACCTGCTTTTTTTGTTTTGAATATTCAACCCACTATAACCCTATCCATATACTTCTCCAATGAAATTACATAATGATCTATATATAAAATTGTTTCTTCCCATATAACACTTAACTCCCATCTTATTGACTCAGTTCAACCATCTCAAGGTATTGACTAAGTAGTTGTCGATAATGGTAATGTTCTTTCAATCTCTTTTGTATGATACTTAACCTTACCTACATACTATAGACCTTTACATTTACAAAATATTCTTATTGTTCCTCATTTTACTACTAATTTACTTTCCATTGCACAATTTGTTAAAGACAATTCCTATTTAATTGAATTTAATCCTTCTAGTTATATTATAAAGAACCTTTCAAGTAAGACTCCACTCATTGTAGGAAGCATGTACAATAACCTCTATCCCTTAGATATTCTTGTTCGTTTCATAAATCTCGTTGCATTCATTAATTGTAAAGCTTCTCCAAACATTCATCTATGTAATAAAACTCTCTCCAAATTATTTCAGTCACTTAAAGTGTCTATTATCGATGTTGATTGTACCTCATGTCTTTAGGGAAAAAGTTATTGTCTTTTGTGTACTTCATCTACTATATTTTGTACAAAATCTCTTAAGCTTATTCATTATGAAATTTAGGGACTTTCTCCTCCTCTTTAATGATCTAGTTCATGTTAATTTATAATTTTTATTGATGATTTTAACCGTTACACTTGGATTTTTCTTCTCACTAATAAGTCTTAAACCACACATAAATTTCAAAATTTTAAGGTCACTGTTGAAATTTCATTTTACACTAGAATAAAAATATTTCAATATTTACATATGGAATTTTCCTCTCACTAATAAGTCTCAAGCCATACATAAATTCCAACTTTTCAAGGTCATTACTGAAAATTTATTTTCCACCAAAATAAAATATTTCAATATGACGGAGCTTTTGAACTCATCAAAGGATTGCTTGCTCACTATTTTATGATTTATGGTTTTTTTTTCATACCTCGCAACAAAATAGTGTTATCAAACATAAAATTTGTTATATCACTGAAATTGGATCACATTTCTTATTCATAATTCTCTTCCAAATTGTTTCTGGTTTGACGTCTTTTCCTTCAACTAATAATCAATATTTCTTATCATGTTCCATTCCTTGAAACTCAGTTCCCTTATCTTGTGCTTAGCTCTTCTTCCCCTCATCCTCACTTCTTTTGATTTCCATTACATTTCAATTTATCCCTACTTTTCCCACAAATCCTATTGCTTCCTCACTACTTATTTCCTTAATTCTAGAATCACATATTGCTTCAACATTACCTCTTATATCACCACCATTAGAACATCAACCATCGCCACCACACTTTGACCCAATGGTTACTTGAACTCATGATTGCATTCGTAAACTAAAAATTTTTCTGAACATATTACTTACCAAACCACCACCCAATCATTTCTTAAACCTGATCCCACCTTGTTTACTCAAGCAATCAAATTTTCTCATTAATGTCAAGTGATGCCTGATGACTTAAAGGCTCTTCATACACTTGGTCTCTTGTTCCTCCTCCACTAGGTGTAACTATTGTTAGCTACAAGTGGACTTTTTAAACCAAACTTAACCCTAATGGTTCTTTTGGTTACCACATAGCCTATCTTGTTACCAAAGGTTAACATCAATCTTTTAGTCTTGATTACATAGACATTTTTAGTTCATTCATCAAACCAACCACAATTCTAATCATTTTAAACTTTGCTTTAGTTAAAAATTGGTTGATTAACGAACTTGATGACAATAATGCATTTTTATATGGGAATCTTCAAGAACTTGTTTTTATGTATCAATCTCTTAGTTTTGTTGATCCACATCAACCTCTCTATGTCTATTGCCTTTACAAGGCTCTTTATAGTCTTAAACAGGCCCCTAAGGTTTAGCTTCACATATTAACTAAAATACTTTCTGACCATGGTTTTATCTTAGACAAAACAAACTCCTTTTTTTTTATTCACTCCGAATCTACTATACCACCTGTCTTTTTTTTTATGTGGATGACATCTCGATGACAAGTTCTTTATAAGAACTTATCTAAACTGTCCTTCATGATCTTCATACTACCTTTACCATTAAAGACCTAGCCCTCTTCACTACTTTCTTAGAATTGAAGCTACATTTACATCTATTGTTCATCTTCTCACTTAATCCAAATATACTCATGATCTTCTTCATTGAACTCAGATCTTTATTCCCATTACTCCATCCTAACTCTTTCTAAAAATTATGGCCTTTTTCATCTTTCTAATCCCACTGAATATCACAGTATAGTTAGAGCCCTTTAATAGCTCTACCTCATTGGACCATACAAGCAATTTACTACTAACAAATTTTCTTAATTCTTGCACTACCCTAATGATGTTCACTAGTCAATTGTTAAACACATTCTATGATACCTTTGCTCCACTACATCTTATGGCCTTCATTTAAATAAACCTACTCATTTAACCTAACATGCTTACTCTAATATTGATTGGACTAGTTGTCTTGATGATCATCGATCTACATTTGGTTATAGAATTTTCTAAGTCCTTATCTAATTTCCTAGAGTTCCAAGATGCAACCACCAATTTCTAGGTCTAATACTAAAGTTAAATACATGAGTATTGCCCTTACTATTGCTGAACTATGCCAAATCCACTTTATTCTTAATGAAACTGGTATATTCGACATTAACCCACTTTGTGCTATAATGATATGGGAGTTATGGGCGTGGTTAAAGTAGATAATTTGATATAGAATTTCACATAGTTAATATGCCCAAAACTTATATTGTTATCTTAGGAGGGCCCTCTTTATGTTTTATTAAGGTTGTCTTTCACCTTGTCAATTATTAATGAATTTTCTAGTAGATCATGTCATAGTAGAAATACGTAAAAATACAAAGATGATTAAAAGAATATTACTTGGCATCATTAAAGGTTGATGAGAATATTGGTGAGCATGATATTGATTTGTAAAAAAAAAAAAGAAGTAAAGAAAGGAGCCCGTATGTAAGAAAAGGTGAGGGAAAATGTTGGTGAAGTGCACATGGAAGCGTTGGGAGCATAAGGAAATTTCACTTAATGCATTGAAGCAATGGAGTAAATTGACCAAGAGATGGTGGTCCACAAGATAAATGTCAATCCTAATTTCAAACCTTTCTAGTAAAATAAGCGAATTTTTACATTTAAGAGACAACTCATCATAGAGAAAGAATTGGAGAAGTTGCTTTGTACTAATTTATTGGATAAAGTATGATATCTCAAGAGGTTAGCAAATGTAGTAATGGTTAAGATGGTAAATAGGAAGTGGAGGATATGTATAGACTGCACTGACCTCAATAAGGACTACCTAAAATATATTTATCCCCTACTTATGGTTAATCTGCTTGTAATTTTACAAGTTATAAATAATTGAGCTTCATAGATGCACATTTAGAATATATCATATTCTTATATATGAAATAAATGAAGACCATATTTGTGACTCATAATTACCTCTATTGGTATAAAGTAATGTCATTTTTATTATAGAACATAAAGACCTATATCAAAGATATATTAGTAAAGACCCAAAATAAAGGAGATAATATTGCAAATATATGAGAATGTTATCCACAGGAATGAGATGAAGCTCAAGCCAGAAAAGTACATCTGTCCATTATTAGAAAAGAATTCTTTTTTGTTTTGTCGTAACTTAATGAAACGTAAAGGTCAATCTTGAAAAGATAAAAGCAATCTAGATGATAACCCATCCAAGATCCATTAAATAAATGAAAAAGGCTCATAAGGAAAATAATGAGGTTGATTGGGTTTCTCTCTATATCTGATGATCATTATCTATCTTTCTTTCATATGCTTAGATAGGTAAAGAGCTTCAATTAGGGACCATAATGTTAATAGGTTATTGATAAACTAAACATATACTTGTTAATGCAATTATTACTATTTATAATCAAGCTTCAGGATCTTTTTCCCTTGTTTGGTCATCTTAAATTGGGTTACTAGTTCAATAATGATGAAGGATGAAAAAAATCAACAAAACCTATTTATTACATTGGTAAAAGCCTTTATAAGACTAAGAAAAGGTACATAAATATAGAGGAGGAAACTTTGGCCCAAATTGTTTTCATGCAAAAGCTTAGAGCATATTGTTAAGCTTATATATTCAAGGTTGTCACAAATCTGCCTCTTCGCTAAACCTTGTAAAAACATGATCCCCCAATGATGTGGATAATGTACACAGACGAGTCAGCAACACCAACAAAAGTGGGGTAGTATTGATAAAGGGGAATTTTGAGATAGAGATCAAGTATGCCAAAAGATATAGTTTGGAGCTTGTAATATTAAATGAAAATATAAACCATTGTATTTGGATTTCGGTTAACATGCCATTTATAGTTATAAGTTATAAGGGTATGGCTTGACTTTTATCTTGAAATGAATCAAGTTCTTGAAACCTTTGAGGACAAAGATAAGAACATTTGAAAGTATTGAACAAAGTATCTTCAAATGAATCAAGCTATACGTGTAGACCTTTAACTTATGCCTCAGGAAGATCGCTTAATAATAGACCAATTATCTAAATAAGGAGCACAAGGAGCAAAGAGAAGGAAACTTTTAGGATGAGCTTGGTTAACTAGAACTTCATATTAACGATGTTGACTCTTAAGATAAATGGATAAGGGAAATTAGTAACTATATTTAAATAGAGCATTAGTAAGCAATAAAGGAAGTGGGAAAAGTCCAAGAATAAAGTTGCAAGATACATATTAGTTAACGGATGGATTTTTAAAAAAATTTTACTTTGATAATTATGTAATGTGTGATGTCCTATACAGTATCTAAAGTATTGAGGGAGTATAGTCCATTAAGGGGCCTCTACTTTCAACCATAAATTGGTGAAGCAAAAATACTATTGGCTTATGATAAGTAGGGATGCATAAAAACATGTAAAGAAATTTAATAATTGATAATGTTATTTAGATCTTCAACAAAGACCTATCTTTAATTGTACACCCATGTCTAACCTAATCTCATTTGTGTAATGGAGAATAGAGTTCTTGGGGCCTTTACCTGTAACCATCTAGCATATAAAGGTCATACTAGTAGCAATAAATTATTTTACTAAGTGGGCGAAAGCTAAATTCTATTCCTTTATTACAATTAAAATAATTGAACAGTTCCCAAAGGTTAATATAGTTAGGCGATATGGAGTTCTTGTAATCATTTTTATGAATAATGTACCAAAGTTAAGTAGTAAAGGGCTACTAAAAGTTTTACAAATAAATAAGAATTACATAGTGTTTTATGTATGTTATTTATCCTCAGACAAATAGTTTAGTTGAGCTAACTAATGTAACTATCTTGCAAGGCTTACAAATAAGGATTTAAAAAGTTGAAAGCATATGGATAGATCAATTTCAATATATTCTATAGGCATATCACTCCATATCTAAAACTTTGATTATAAAAACATATTTAATCTTAGTCTTCTTTGTAGCATAACCATTGTTTTCGGTAGAGCTAAACATAGGGAGCTTAATGCTAATGAATTTTCAATAAGAAGCAAATGTTGATATCCTTTTAAGTGAAATGGATCTCTTATAAGATTGTGAGATAATGCTTATATGAATAACTTACCATATCAACAAAGTGTAAAGGAGTACAATGTCAAAAGAACTTGAATTAAAGAAATAAAAAGAAGGGTCTAAAAGGAATAGGCATGTCCAATACAACCTAAGTAAAAGAAAAACTTCCCTTAAATGGTCTGGTCCTTTCCTTATTAGAGAATCAATAAATAGAGATTTTGCTTGTTGTCATACCTTACAAAAGATATATACTTATAACATGGAATGGACAACATCTGCATTGCTATTATAAATAAATAATTTTTTAATGAATATTTAGAGATTTTTTTGGTTATCACAATCCATCATCAGTATAACAAGTTGTTTTATCGAGGAAAAATGCACACATAAAGATGTAAAATAGCCTTTACACTAATCAAATAATAAGACATTTTATTAAGACAAAACACGTTTGAAAAGAAGCAGATATATTCTTATGATGATCAAGTAATAAGACATTTCATTAAGATAAAATGCTTTCACAAAATACTAAGGAGAAAATAAATAAATCAATATATGACAAGCAATTGTATAAATATAGCGAGTAAGAAGTTTTCTGCTAATATAGATCTAGAGGCAAAAAATTGCAAATATTTTAAGAAAGTAAAAAATTTAGAGAGTCGTTTCGAAAGTTAAGGGTCTTTAGCTTTCAAACTTCAAAACTACCACCTAAGTCCTTCAATATGTAAGCATAATCATCTTTTGTGGTCTTGAGCTTTGACATAATCATCTTTGATTATGGTCTTAAGCTTTGACATAAATTCTAAGCCAAGCAAATCACTTTCACTTAGGACTTAGTTTGGATACTTTAACTTTATGAGTTATTTTCACTAAATGAATGGAATAACCATGTTCTTATTATTCTAAGTCTCAAAAGACTTGCTTTTAAGGAAGTCATGACACATGTTGTTTTTTCACTCCTTATTAATTAAGTACTAACTTCGGTTATGATTATTCAAGTCAATTTTTTGTGATTTTCAATCAAACTACTAATCTTGGTAACGAGGACTTTGATTTTCTTATCCCTTCCTTAATCTTCATATTCAACTCCTTCATGGTCTTTTTTTAAGCTATAAACATATCTTGTTGTTCTAAGAGATCCTATTTATCTTCGCAACAACCTTATTGTTACAAAATCAAAATATATATTAAGAGCAAGAAAAAATTAACTTGCAAAAAAGTCTTAGATATGGACTTATTAAAGGAGTTTGAAGAGTATGCATCTTGACAAAGTTAACTTCAACTTAGTAATGTACTGTTTGTTTAAATTTTTTCACTAACAACCTCTTGCTTGAGGTAAGACAATGCCCCTATAGACTTGGGTTTTGACTTTATACTAATTGAAGATAGGGTCACTCACCTTAATATACCATTTTCTAGTGAACAAACTTTTCTTCAAGTCTAACTTTATTTCCAATATTCTTGCTGGTAGAAGTTTGAGAGTAAGTTGGCTAAGTGTTCTTAATGGAGGCTTAAAGGCCTTCTTCACTCGATCTAAGTTTTTTATCTGTCTGATGAGCCTATTGAGGCATAATCCTCTTCCACTTTTTATCAGCTTCATCCTCTTTACAAGTTGAATAGATGAGTTTGCTTAAATCTATCCTTATAAAAACACATACAAACTATTAGATTTTAAATTATCTATACAAATTGCAGTGATCTATCATTAGAAAACTTATAAAACTATCAATCTATAACCCCAACCTCTAACAATATATCTTCCTTTAGCAACTAATCTTTTGAAGTCTAGGTCTACTTTCCCTTACATCTACTAAAAGTCTCAAGTTCTTTCATCCATTAAGAACATGAATGGAAAACATCTTTTCCACTTTGGATTCCTTTTGATGGTTTATTCACACACATTCTAGGTCTGACAATTTAGGCTATACTATCAAAAGAGTTTTTGTGAAGATCTAATTTAGTGCATTAACTTAAAAAAACTTTTTAGAGATAGTTCAAAAAATTTTAAATGATAGGCTACTTTGAGAAAGAAATGTGACATTAGAATGGAGGTGGAGTAAACTAAGAGATAAACTTGTCTATCAAGGATTTCACAACCATGATCATCTAAAAGAAGTTTCATCTCACATTTGAAACTATCATATTATACATTAACTTCATTAGATCTGGTGAAGCATATCTTAAATGGGAAAAAGAGCCTAATTTTTATGTAAGAAGGAACAAAGAAGTTTGTTCTCTTTCCCTGAAAATCGCTACCCCCCAACTTTTCTATATGACCGTTAGCTTCAAGACTTTTTTTAAGAGTGGGAAAATCTCAATTATACAACAATTAATACAATATCTAATGTCAAGTAATTAGAAGTTAGTTGAAAAGCAATACAACTATTATTATAATTTTTCAATTAATCTAAATAAATAACATTAAATGTTTGTGAAGTAAAGTTTAGGTCTGAATAATTCTATTATCATGATATGTTGATGAAATTGGAGAGGAGGCAACTAATATCCAAGGATTGCATTACACGGGTCTTCTTAAAGTTAGAGAGTCTATTTATCAGTCATAAAACTATATCTTAAGTCTTTCCTATTACACATTTTCTGCTCTCACCACATCTTTGTCATAAAATGCTTTTCATACTTATGAAAGTTACACGTATATGATATTTATTTTGAATCCCTAATCAATATTCACTCTTTACTTATGTTTTGTTGAATAGTGATTCTTGATATTTTTCTCTCTCTAACTTTTTTATTAATTTTATCATTTAAATGTTTATATAAATACTTCTTTAATTAGTAGTGATTTTTTATATTTTCTCTTTAATTTTTTAAAATTTTATTATTTACGTGTTTATATTGAAACTATTTTTGATGTTATCTGGCAAGGAGAATGAAAAGATTATATATTTCAAAGATTCTACTGATATGTTGTCAAATTATATATGAAAATTTTACTAAAAAAACTTTTCAAGTCTGCAAATATATCATTTCTGAATTATTCTATAATTTCTAATAATTTATCATATACACTTTGGGATGACAATAAAGTTCAAATGGATTCGATGGTGTATAATCTAAGCTCAGCTCGAACTCGACCTGATTTTTTCTTGTTTATTTAAATTTTGAATGATAGCGTCATTTTTCTCAAATTTTGAATAGTTTTATGATTTCTAGTTAGGTGATCATTACCCCAAAACTCGTTAACATGAACTAAAGTTTCACTATTAGATTTAGCATATTTCAGTACCCATCAATCTTGTAGTTTCAAAAGCACTTAAAAGCAAAAATTAGAGGAAAAAACTTACCATGGTTTCAGAGCACAACTCAATGTCTTTAAATTTCTCAAAGACCCATCATTCATTTCTCAGGCATTATAGCATTAACAGTTTGTCAAAAGCAGAGAGCATAAGTGGGGTAGATTTCTTAGCTATGTCAAAATTACATTTAAAGCCACAGCTATAACATGAAGATGTAGGATTTCCAATACATTAGTAAGTTAATCTCTCGTATTTGTATTCAATTAACACTCACCTAGGTGTAGCTTTTAAGTATGAAGGCAACTAAAATAATACCATAAGGCGAAAATTGTTAGTGTCCTCTTCAGTGTTGGCTTCCCTCTCTTGCAGTTTCTTCACATAGGCTTTCTCTTTTTCTGCAATTTCTGCAACTTCCTCCATTTGAGATAGATCTGGTATGACAACCCAGAGAAAACCATGGCTACACATCCCCATTGTTTTGTTGAAAGGGGATTGCCACTAAGCAATGATGAAACCACAATGCTCACGAACTTTCTGGTGGTGGTGATTGTAGTATTAGTAAGAGATCCGAATCTGCTAATGGTTAGAAAAATGAAGTTCTGGCCTACTGCACCACACAGGCAGAAGAGAAAAATGTCCCAGGCTGCCTCTGGATGCTGCTTACAGAACTCAACTGCCTCATAGCCAATACCTTGAGGCAAGCCAAACATGTAGATCATGTTGTAAATCGTACCCCATAAATTCATACCCAACATAATGTCCCAAGCACTCGTCTTCGGATACCTGAGTTAAAAAAGAAAAAGTACATTCATTTAGGCGATGAAAAAATGCGTGAAGAGCAAGTATATTTAGTGAGCGAGAACACTGTAAGAAATTCAGGAAGAAAACCTTCAAGATCATATACAGATATTTAAGTTGGAAAAAAAGTGATTAGGCAGTTAAAAAGTGGAGCACACCTTGTAGTGAGTGAATCCTGTGTAGCATTTGTAAATCCATCAAATGCAAGATTTAAGAAACAAAGTCCGTATCCAAGAGGTGCATTTGGATGTGCAAGTTTGCTCATAGTTTTTGAGCTGGTCTGAAATCAGGAAGCATACATGAGACAGGACATGAATTAAAACCGAAATTTTGAGTCTATGGCTATAATACAGGGTTCATGATGATGAAATCTTTCAGATATAGTCTCTCACCTTCAAGAGCGCAAATGTTGATACCCCTCCAGCAACAAGGAAAGTGCATATATACTCATTAAGGGAATATCTTATACCATAAACTAGAGTGCCCATCAACATGACTGCATAAAAATTATGAAATAATTCATCAGTAAATGATACTAGAGATGGTGCCTTATTGATCTGGATGCATACTAGAGTCATCCCAAGCACTGAACAAGTATTTTCCAATTATTTTCCTAAAAAGCTACGGACAAACAAAAAGCAAAACACACTGTGAAATGGAAAGAGACTCAAGAAGAAAAACATGCATTAGTTACAGAGGATGTTGGCCAAAACAACAGGCAATTTGCATAGCTAACTTGGACCTTTGGAAGAACAGCAATTGCATTTGTTCAGAAACCTCAATATAGCCAATTTAATCATCAAAAAGCATCTACAGTAAGAAATGAACCACCAACAGACAAAATGCAAACCATCAAGTTAATTTCCTTCTAAGTGCTATGCAACCAGCGATACAAACTTAACTTAGAGCACCAAATGAACACTAAAGATCCGAGGTGGTGATCACAACTAGCGATATCAAGTTTGTTTTACATTTTTTATACTAGGAAGCTGCACAATCAAAAGAGACACCCCACCTGGAATCATCTTCGAAGATTTTGCTAGGACCTGCAGGCACCAAAATCGGTAAGGAAGGTTAATCAATGAAACTGATAACGACTAGAATCTATCATAAAACAACAAAATCCTGAAGAAAGAAAGATTTCATAAAAAGTTGAGCAAACCTGAGCTGGGTAGCTGATGTATTTCAAAGCTTCAATGCCCATCGCCGGACCAATGGTATTGGTAATTCCAGCACTCCAATACGTCCACCATGGAGCACCACTACCACTGCTACTGCTTCTCGACCAAATTTTTATCACTAGACATCAAAACGGAAATAACCATTTTAAGCTCCAAAACACTACAATATAATGTATGTTATCAAATTACACTAGTGGATTGCGTACAACTTACTTATATAAGACCAAATCAAGCAAACCACATTTTGCGCCAGATTTAGGAACGCTAAATGTTCGAACCTCTTCCCGTCCGCACCAAATCGCTTTGTAGATCTGAAGCAGAAAGGTAATCATCTCATAAACCCTATGTTACAACAATGACGTCGCGACCAATTAGAGAGAGACTTACAGAGTTTCTTGGAGAACTCCTTGATAGATGTACGCTGACCAGATTCCGGCAACGCAAAAGGCTAACACCAACACTCGGCGTAGTCCGGCACCGTGTGATTCCATTTCGCCGCAAGCCACCGACGATCACTGGATTTCCGCCGAGGTTCCTTTTATCAGTTGACGGAATAACTTAACGGGAAATGAAAACGGCGAGGAATGAGTTTTGTGATTTGACGGTGAGGAGATAACGGAAATAACCGCCGGAGGTTAACGGCGAAGTGTCCCTTTGATCAGATATATAAAAAAGAGCAGGACAGAGGAGCGCTGAAGTTACGTGGATGTTCCACGTGGGATTACTTGATTGGGTGCATAATTCAACTCGCATTTCTCATTGGTTGGAGCAACGTGGATCACAAAACGACGAGAAGGGCCTTTAACACTGTCATATGGGCCCCACCAAACCAATTGGATCGTCCATATTGCTCTCCATTATTAAAATATTATACGAACTTTGATCATTCGTTCTGTGGGTTGAAGCACCTTGTTCTGATATTTCAATCCTAATCCTATTAACCTGGTATATACATTTGTATAGAGCTTACATAAATATGTTGATGGGATTTAATGAAATAAGGTTATAACTGATCAATTGGAACAAAAAATTTGATCCCTATAATTATACTCAATACTTTAAAGATTATTAGTAGTAGATTTATGATTATTCAAAGTCATATTTCATTCATAGGCATCCAAGTGATACTCTATAAGTACTAGTTAATTTTTCTAACAGTAACTATTTTCTTGACTCAACCTTATATATGTGCTCGTATTGTAAAAGATGAAGATCCAACTTTTGTAAAAGTCTTCCAAATGGTAAGTCGTCTTATGATAGAATTAGCTTAAACCATCTTAATATGATATTTTAAACTTATCTTTGTCAAAGACTTTCACTTTAACCACAATCATCAATATAGTCCATCCAATAGTCTTAGCTAGTAGTATATGGCATCAATTCTAAAACTAATGAGATTATTTGTTATATATTTCCATTTCGTATTTTAACAAATGAAAGAAGACTATAATTATAGTTTTAATAGACTCCAAACGCCATTTTCTTTGTGTCTCCTTCTTAGTGTTCTCCATATTTATAACTAGTATGACTTCTTAATGTTCCTTATGTATTGGCTTATTAGGCTAAAATGAGCGTGTCATTTTAAATGTCCAAACTAAGTTGATAGTATCCTTGAGTTACAGGGCTAGTCTAATTTTTAAGCCTACAAAACATAGTTTTGAAGGATTTTTCACTAATAACACTTTGATGGCTAACTCAAACTTAGGCTTGGGTGAAAGTTTAGATTGAGAGAGAATTCCCTTACCTTTGTGACATTCCTCATCTTTCATAATAAGGATGGTAGGTGTTAGACCCTTAAGTCTTAATAGTGGAATTATGCAGGCATTAACGTGTATTGACCAATGTTTGATACTTGAGAAGATGGAACAAGACAAAGACTTGTAGTAGGCAAGAAAAACGGACATTATCAATGAGTTGGCGTATAGTGGTGCACATTGGCAAGAATTTTTGACAAGATACAAGATTCAGATATGAGATTAAAAGATAACTTGAAATGGACCTTGTGTTGAAGGTTATCTGGATCACATGCTTGAGAGAGAGATGTGAGAGCTCTAAGGACTTAATACATGCTCAAATAAGATAGACCATAACTAATGAACTTGACATAGGTAAGCATTGGATCAGACCAGTAGGCTATGAAAGGCTTTGGGCTTGGATAACTCATCATCAATAAATAGAGATAAAGAGAAGACCTTGGATGGTGTGATAGATAAGATTAAAATATATTTACATCAACTTTAAAATATAAAGATCATACGGGAGGATCATCTAAAGATAGTAGAGTTTTTCATGAATATGGATATATCTTTCCTAATTAAATTTAACCTCTTATAATGTTAGTTTTGATGTAGCTTAATCTTATAAGATATGGTACTATTTGGATAAAGGTGTCATCCAATTAGTTAGTATGATGTAATTTGATAAGGGTAAAGGTGATCTAATTAGTTCAGTTCAATTAGGATTTTGATTTGTAAAGTTATAGGTGCCTATAAATAACTTATTTGAGCCTTGCCCTGAAACAAAGATAGAGGGGTGGGGAACACATTGAGAGAGAGCATTCCTTTGTATACTTTTGGGAAGTAATAAAGGTTGATTTTTACTATATTCTTGTGTCTTTATTGTTGCCTATGATTATTTAATGATTTCATAGTATTATTACTCAAGTATGGGAGTCACTCACTGCGAGGGTTATAAAACATTCAAGAACAAGGGTTTGTTGGTTGACAATCATGTGAAAAGTCTAAGTCTTACTTAATCAAACTTCAGTGAGATTGTCGTGCAAAAGAGTAAGCGTGACTTCAATATAAGTTCGATGTTTAAGTAGGCATTTGTAACAACTGGTATTAGAGCTAAAATATCGATATGGTAGGAGGCAACAATTTGATAGATCATTTCAATATAGTGGAGGCATTAATAAGGACAATTCCTCAAGGGGAGGAAATGATCACCTCCTACTCATCTCGGTTTGAGATTTTAGAGTCGTAGATCTAATAGTTGGAACATCAAATAGCATATTTGATGAAGGCATAAGTGGATTCTAGATTAGAGATCATGATCCTAAGGCAAGTCATTGCAACGCAAGATTTCGGGCAGCACTTTAGTGAAAGTGCGAGAGCCCCAAGTTTTTGATGGTAAGTAGAATGCCAAGAAGCTAAAAAATTTCTTGTGAAACATGGAACAATACTTTATGATGGCAAAGGTGTTTGAATTAGAGAAGATGTTGATCAGAACTATATATATGGTGGAGGATGCAAAGTTATGATGTCGAAAAAGAACCCAGGTAGATCTCCCATTGACACTTGGGAGAAAATGAAGAAAAAGATAATGGACCAGTTTTTCCCCAACAACACTTCGTGGCTCATAAGGTAAGCTTTGAAGCATTTGAGGCCAGATAACTTAAAGCAGTAGTATGTGAGGAAATTCACATCTTTGTTGTTGTACGTGTAAAACATTAATAGGGAAGACAAATTGTTCAACTTTATAAGCAGCTTGTAAGGTTAGGCACAAATAGAGCTTCAGAGGCAGAACGTGAAAGACCTCCTAAGCATGATAATGGCTACAGATGCCTTAGTAGATCTTTAAATACCATCACTTATTCGAACTAGTAATAAGGGTAAGAAGATAGGTGGAACATAGAATGACTTGAAGAAAGGCAAAGAGAAGGTATATGAATCTTCTCAATGCAAGTCCAAGAAACAAATAAAATATGATACTACTTATTTCATTTGTGAAAGGACATATTTTACTTATAACCGTCCAAAACAGAAGGTGGGTGAGGAGCAAAAGAATTTTTTGATCGCTAAAGATCAAGGATAAGGAGGTAAAAACTCAAAGGAAGAAGTTTATCTCAGCAATTATAATATATTGGGTGTAATAGGCCTTATGAAGAAGCTTTCAAACCAAAACAAGGATAAACTTGACGAAGAGGGAAAATGGTATATTGGAGATGTGACAATGACTAAGGAGCCTTCGAATGAAAAATATCCATAGTGCCTACGGATTATTTTGATGAGATCATTGAGTTCTTCTAGTTGGGGTAGTTTGTTAGACCCTAAGTCTTAATAGTCGAATTGTGTAGACATTGGCGAGCCTTAACCAATGTTTGAAATTTGGGATGACATAATAAGGTAAAGACTTGTAAGTAGGTAAGAAAAATGGATATTTTCGATAAGTTGACATGAATTGATGCATATTAGCATAAATCTTTGACGAGATGGAAGATTCAGGTATGAGACTAAAAGATAACTTAAGATAGACTTTAGGTTGAAGGTTAGCTGAATCACATGCATGAGGGAGATATGTGAATATGTGGTTCTTGAACTTCTCTAAGTTCTACCTCACTACCATTAATTTTCTTGAGAATAAATTCTCTTTCTAGAAATGTAGCATATCTTAAGACAAACACATTTTGCTCAAAATGAAGGTAAAATTGATATTCGATACTCTTTTTCGGATATCTCACAAATTTTCATTTATCTAATTTAGCTTGAAGCTTATCAGATGCTGCATAATTCATATAAGCGTCACATCCCTAAATCTTCAAGTGTGACAACTTTGGTCTATTACTAATCCATATATCATATGGTGTCTTATCAATAGATTTGGATGGAACTTTATTAAAAAGGTAAGCAATAGTTTTAAGGGCATATCTCCAAAAGGAGATAGGAAGGACTGTATGACTCATCACAAAAATACAATATCTACTAGAGTACAATTTCTCCTCTTAGACACATCATTATGCTGTGGAGTTACAGAAGGAGTCTATTATGAGAAAATCTCATTCTCTTTTAAGTAACCAGGCAACTCATCGTATAAGTATTCACCACTTCAATCTTATCTAAGTGTCTTAATAATTTTAACATTTTGTTTCCCAATCTCTAGTCTAAATTCTTTGAACTTTTTAAATGATTCGAACTTTTGCTTCATTAACTATACATAACCATATCTAAAATGATTATCTGTTAGCATAATGAAATATGGGAATCCACCTCTAGCTCAAGTAGATATAGGCCATGCACATTTGAACGTATAAGAACAAAAAGCATGAGGCTTCTGCAAAAGTAACAAAGCCAAATAGTGGTGTTAAAAATAAGGCCATTGATAAGGGCACATATTTACATCATAGAGATTTTATTGCTTTTAGAAGAATCCTCAATAAGAACATAACTTAATTCTTTTTTAAGGGGTCCCTATTTAGTCTCAAACATATTCCACAATTCATGTAATGACACATCCTTTTAAGTCATATAAAAGTTCATAATGAACTTAGAAAAGCTTAGAGTAAGAAATTGAAGCAACAAATTAATGCTTAACCCATGGTCCATAACATAACCAGATTGGCTTAATTTTTCAATATAGCTAATCATCTTCAGTACATGTAGCTTAACTGAAGATCTTTCTACCATCTTGCGTCGGTACAATGCTCTAGAAGTCTCATAACTTTTCACCTTATTTTATACACCAAACAACTCCTTAAGATGCATAGAGCATCCATGTTTTCATTTTGTTTCTTGAAGCTCAGGAGATAAGCTAGCCAATATAACATATTTAGCTTGTTCAGCATTATCAATATAACACTGATATGGCTCCCATACTTCATTAGCATCCAAGATGCTTGACAAGGATAGATTAGTGCTTATCTTCTTCTGACAATTAAAAGGGATAAAGAAAGTATTTATGCCACAAAATAAAATAAAACGAAGAATTTAATAAAATTTATTTACTCATACTATTTTATTCAAAATAACAAATCTCATTATTAAATCGAAAAATTATCAAATAATTTTTTAATGGCCTAGGATCCTATCCAAAGATAGTTGATCTTGAATTTGTTCAACAAACCAACTAAATAAAATTAAGTAGGTAATAACTTTATCAATTACATCTGATTCTTTAGGTGACAACTCTTTACTAAAATATATCTTATATATTATTCCAAAACTTATCTCTAAATTTATATGATCATGAGTTTGCCCATTCAAATCATACAAAATTAATTAAATAGGACTTATTAATTTAAGATAAAATACATTTAGGTTAAATGGACCTTAAGTTTGCTAAACAAGTTTTATAATAAACAAACTCTGGTTTTACCCTTAAATAATGAAAGGTAACTATCACATTTTTAATGTGAACTTAATATTTGATTAAAAATTTTAAAAATTTAGGTCTTATAAAAATAATATAATCTCATTATATTGATAATTTCTAACATAATCAAATTATGTAAGAAATCCTTTAAAATCTTTTTCTTGATTATGTTTATTGACTTGATAGCTAATTTAATTTAAAAATTAAACTCTTTGAAAAATTAAACTAAATTCTATAATATTCCTAATAAAAATAATCCTTTGAAAATAATTTTAAATATTTAAAAAATACTTTTCCAAATTTATTAGGAATTTAAACCAATTTAATCTTAATTAAATCAATTTAATTAAAACAAATATTTAAAACACATAAAAATTACAATAAAATTAATTCAGATAAAAGAATGCAATACACATAATACACATATGCATAAATTCACAAACACATCTAGAAATCCAAACCATGAACTTAGCTAAGGTGACATGCTTTCGAAGGTTTTCCAGATATCGGCCTCATTTGGTAAGTTGTCAATCAGCTATTTTTTTAGCTGATTGGCATGCTTCAGTTATCAAACAACTATAAATGCCGTTTGGAGAGCAGCTGAAGCACTGGCTGTTTGTCTTCAAACAGCCAAAAATGAAAATGCTTCTGTGAAGGAACGTTTTTATCAATCAGCTAACTATTTGACCTTTAAAACTCAATTATATCCTTTCTTATGTAATAAAAGAGAGAGCAAGTTTACAACTTTTTTTACTAATATAAATTGTAGAAATATAAAATTTATTTATTAATAAAATTAATTAACAATTAGTTATAAAATATTTATTATTAATAAAATAAGAGTAATTTATCATCTTATATATCAGTATTATTATGTAATAAATAAAAACTGAACAAAATTTTATTTTATTATCATATTGATTATTAATTATTAATAAAATTAATATATTTTATTTTATTATCATATTAATTATTAATAAAATAAAAAACATATATTTATTAATTAATAAAATTTAATTAGCTTTACATATTTAAAAATTATTATACTTCTATTGAAAATAATTATATGTAAATTAATAAATCAATTAATAACTTTTATTTTGATGCATTTAGCCCTAATACACGACCTCTTAAATATGATTGAACATACTTAGATTAATGGGAAGGGTTAAAGATCAAATTTGTAGGGACAAGATAAATTGGTTTTCCTTGTATTTTTTTGTCATGTCCTTAAAATTCATTTTACACATAAACGGCTAATACTAAACAGCTAATTTTACCAAACAATTAATACAATCTGCTGATCAAATCAACTGATAGAATAAGCTATCAACTAACAGCTGATACAATCAACTAACAGCTAATGCAATCAGCCGATCGTCAAACAGGGTCATCAAATAACGAACATTTTCTGATTCAACACTGATTTGAGCATGCAATTTTTAGGTTTCATAAGGAAAAAAAAATTGAAGCAGAAGATTTTTCAGAAGTCACAAAACAGATTACTAAGTCTTTTTCTTAAACTTGTAATCTGTTTTTCAGAAAGCTAAATCACAATAAACCAGTGGGTATACGATGAAGTTTCACTTTCTAGAAAACTAATTCCAAAGAATCAATTAGATAAAGAATCATAATCGATTGTCTTAAAGCTTAATTTTTATTAAATAGGCAAATAATTTAATCAAGTTAAATAATTGAAGGGAACTTTGATACCGTGATCAAATCACGAACACAATAGAAAAATAAAATTTTTATGATTTACTATCGAATCATGATAATTGAATAATTTAACAAACATGAATCATAAGATAAATGAATCATACCTAACTCGAAAAGTTCGTCTTGAAAACCTTTTTCTGATGTCAACAACGAACTATTCATACGTATAATCTTTTACAATATCTACACAATGGTAAAAATAAACCCGAGAGAGAATAAGAAAGAGTACTAACTCCCTTATAATAAAGATATATTCTTTTTGGAGTGGTTAAGTCTTGCATTGTTTGATTATTTGTCACGCCAATGTAAGATTGTCAAGAACGATTCCACTAATCATTTTGTCCAAGAAATAATGGTAATAGTTGAGGTCAAGTGGAGGCAGACTTCTCACTGTCGTTTTCATCCCAAGTCCTCATTTGACGGCTTCTCAGGACTGGACACATAATTAGTGTATTCAGACGCGAGAGACATCCGGTTCCACATGTTGAACAGCGGACACGTCGGAATCTTGTGTTGACCATTTATAAACTCGTCATCAATGCCAAGTAAACTTTGATTCAGCTAAATGCACTTAAATGAAATCTGAATTTTAATCTCTAACAACACTACTAATCCACCCTAAACAATGTTACTCTAGCTCCGATCCGGAAGAGGCGTTGTTTTATTTTTATAAATAAAAAATTTAAAATTTACAAGATTTAATTAATATTAAATCGTATTAAAATTAATTATTTTTTAAAAGATAATTGGCAGTGTGAACCAAGATTGCGCGTTTGCAAGTGAATTGGTCTAAAATCCGTCAATATTCCAATGTTCTTTTTGTGGATTGATGTAACTGAAGATATGCTCATTGGTTTTTTCTAATTTTTTTTTAAAAAGTTGACTTTTACTGCTCCAACTAGTCAGCTCTCTCTTATTGTTGGAGGATGAAGTCGTGGCGTGGGACCCAAGCATTTCCAAACTGGTCCCATTTGACCGTCAATTGCTGAGTGCCCGTGTTTTTATTGTCTTACAGAAATTTCATCCCAAATTCTCCTTATCAACTCAAACAGGAAATTCCCAAAATGCCCCCATTTAGAGAATTTATATATTTTTTTAAGAATTTAAAAAATCGATTGAAAAATTAGAGAAATTTAGAGGCTCTCTTGCATGGGATAGACCTACTTGTATATCTAAGTAAAGGTAAACGACAACGTTTAGAGCAACTTAAAAGATCAGACATTTTATATTTAGGGTATAACTAACATCTGCTTTCTCGAATCTTCAGCAACTCTTTAATTTGGAAAGGTGAAAGCAGAGATCTGACTGTAAGGTAGCGATGTGACTCTATTGATGTTTTTCTCCACTTTTCTTTATACCAAGATGCTCTCATCTCATGTTACATACTCAACGTCAACTATCGTGGTGACTTTACTAACATGTGCTTTCTCAAATCTTTAATAACTCTTCGATTTGAGAAGGTGAAGGTAGAGCTCTAATTATAACACAGGCGATATGACTCCACATATATTTTCTCCTCTTTTTTTTGCACCAAAATATTCTCGTCTTCAATTTCAACTATCGCGATGACTTTTTACGATTAGGGCATAACTAAGTTGTCCCTGATCTCTTCAACTTATATGTTAACAACCTCTCAAATCCTCTGACCTCCTATTCTGGCCCAACCTTGTGTCAATACATTCAAGCTATTTATTTATGTGAGTCCCACATAAAATAAATGGCTTAGATTCTTCGGCACAGGATTGAGCCAGAATAAAGAGGTCAGAGGATCAGATTCCATGTTATCGAGTGCATAAGGCGAAAAAGGTTTTACCTTTTATCTTTTTATAGAAGTATAAAAAATTATTTAAAGGAAGGGCATTTACGTAAAGTGCATAATATCTAACAGCCAGAACTGAATAACGAAGGAAGTGGTGGTCTGTACGTAATTGGAAGACAAAGTCGACACGCGCTCAGTCTCGCGTCAGCGTTGCGACGTGTAGTATGTATTCTACTATTCTTACATTTTGTAAACGATGTTCCACTCGCTGTGTGCGCTGTCGTCCCTTCTCAAACTCGGCTGCCTGTTCCTGAAAGCTTTCCCACCTACCTTCTCTCTTCTTTCCTTATTTTCCACTTGACCGACCAAACTTTTCATAAGAGAAAACCCACTCAGTCTTTTTACTTGTGCTTCACCTTCTCCATGGGGTTGGAATACTCGAAAGTTGTATGATATGGTTGATAATTGCAGCTGATTGTTAGAAGTTAGAACACGAAATCCAAGTTGAAGAGGGTCGCCGGAATGGGTAACTGCTTAGACTCTTCTGCTGCTAAAGTTGACACCACCCAGAGCTCTCATACTCCGTCCAGTAAAGGTCTTTCCTTTTATTTGGTTTTCTTTCTCTTTTCTTGTCTTTTGTACCCTTAGGTTTTTGGGCCTTACCCTTACTGTCTTGCTTGTTCAGTGCTCGTGTTTAACGGGTTTTGCTTTGTTTTTACGCAAGGTTCGTGCTTTTCTATGGTTTTTGTTGATGAGGTTTGGATGGGTTGACTTTTGCTGTAGGACTTGGCTATCGCTTGTCTTCATTGAATTATAATTGAAAAGTATGGCCTTAGATGGTGGATTGATTTTGTTGATACGGCAAACTTTTCACTTCATCCCCATGAAGCACAATTCTTTCACTTTTCAAGCAATAGTAATATGTATAGGTTTTGTGGGTTGCTAAATATGGCTAGTTTAGTGATTTCTATCCTATAATATGGTTAAGGAGTTACTGTTTATGCATTTTGTTTAGAGAAGCTAGTATCCTTTTTAGGATGGTTGGCTTTCTTCATAATTCTTGATTTCTGAATCCTGGACATGTTGGTGTATGGACCCGCGTAATATGTATTGTGAGATTCATTAGTTGGGATATCATTTGATATATTCCATCTCTTGGAATTGATATGAATCGAATAGTTGTCTGCAAATGTTAGGGGCTTGATGATTTGAAAGGTCAAACTTGCCAGTTTGTGCCTCTGATTTGGATATGATCTCTGTAGTTAGAATTAGATTTATTGTTAATAAATAGGAGTCGATCATGTCAAAACTCCTTCCAATTTGATTGTTTTGAGTCGACAACTGTGGTGAGCATGTTGGAATCGGAAGTTCCGGGCTCAGAAAAAGAAACTTCTATTTCACAAACATTCTCTTTGATTTAAGAGCTCAAAGTCTTAATGCAGTAAGATAGTTAAACCTTTTTCTTGTATGTTTAGTGTAACGGTAAAGGTATGGTCAAGCTGGAGGCATGATGCCCGAGTTTCCATTTTCCGTAATATGAGATAAAGACTGAAGCTCTGCTCAGTTTCCATTTTCCATAATTTGACATAAAAACTGAAACTCTGCTCCTCTTTCTTTAATTGTGTGCATCAGGTGCTTCAAGACTGTCTAGCAAAACTAGCCGTTCATCCGTCCCTTCCAGTTTGACTATCCCATCATACAGTGGAAAGAGCAATTTTGACAGCCTTCCCACACCAAGAACTGAAGGTGAAATATTGGGGTCTCCAAATGTAAAAGGCTTCACATTCAGCGAGCTAAGAAATGCCACTAGAAACTTCCGTCCTGACAGTCTTCTTGGTGAAGGGGGATTCGGTTATGTTTTCAAAGGTTGGATTGATGAACATACATTGACTGCTGCGAGGCCTGGGTCGGGAATGGTTGTAGCAGTCAAGAAGTTGAAACCTGAAGGTTTTCAGGGCCACAAAGAGTGGTTGGTAAGTTTCTTATTCATTTTTTCCCCCTTTATGTACAAGTTTGTTTTTCTTTTAACGGTACTTCTCATAATGAAGATGTCCTTTTTCACTTAAATAATAAAATTCGTGTTATAGACAGAAGTAAATTATCTCGGGCAACTTCATCATCCAAATCTTGTGAAGCTGATTGGATTCTGCTTAGAAGGTGAAAATAGGCTGCTGGTCTATGAATTCATGCCTAAAGGGAGCTTAGAGAACCATCTGTTTAGAAGTAAGTAACTTTGAATTTATTTTGAATCTTTTTCTTTGCCTACCTTATTCTTTAAGTTAGTTTCCTTTCAACAAATAGTCTTTCTGTAGTTGTCCAGAAACAGGAAAGCAAGAAGACACTCTGCTATTGCTTTTCTTGGTATAGTGAAGCCTTTTTGTCTTTCGACATAAAGTGACTGCAGTTCACAAAATTGTTGTTTCTGGAATTATGTCAAAATAATGGGAATCTCTATTTCCCATAGTGCTAGGTAAAAGGTTAGTTATGTTATTGTCCCTTTCCACCTTAGGTAGATACATTGTCTGTAGTCGGTCACTGTAGGACTTGGGTAAGTGCCTTTTTAATGAAGAAGAAAAGTTGGGACTTGGGTAGTCATGATGACCAGGAGACACTCTTTGGGGAATCATCTATTGTTGCTTCTGAATTTCCATTTAATCTATGAACCTGTTATCTCCAAGGTTCCTAGTGCTGCTTTGTGTTGTAGTCTAGGCCTTGCCTCACTATGAGCTAGTGATCATTGCCTTGAAATGCCATAAACTACTCAACTACGTAACTAGAAGCAAGGCTCTCCTCATATTTCAATGTTTTGAATTTCTCAGGATACAAACAGCTGCTTTCATTTGGGTGCTGACCTCCTGTACATGGTTAACAGACACTAGCACATAGAAATGGACAAATTTTGTTGTGCAGTGAATTGATGGACTGACTGAAAGACCTAAATTGGAAAAGTTATCCATGACAAAATTTCATTCTGAATTTCCTATATTTGGTTTAAAAGTGGCTTTGAATGGAATGTGCTGACTATGAAACTCTTGTGCATACGGTGTAGAAAGCTATCTGATCTTTGATCTCAATTTTTGATTTTTTAGGAGGCCCACAACCCCTGTCATGGGTAGTACGAATGAAAGTTGCCATAGGTGCTGCTAGAGGGCTCACTTTCCTTCATGATGCAGAGTCCCAAGTTATATATCGTGATTTCAAGGCTTCTAATATTCTACTCGATGCGGTATGCTGAGCTTAAAGTGCATGAATTCATGCTCTTGTTATTTTCTTCATGTTCTTCTTTGCCTTTTAACTTGTATGATGTTCTTTTACGATGTTTTGAGAGTAATATCCTGGCATTAAAATGTTTTGTTTGCAGGAATTCAATGCAAAACTTTCCGATTTTGGATTGGCAAAGGCAGGCCCCACTGGTGATAGAACTCACGTGTCAACACAAGTTGTGGGTACTCATGGGTATGCAGCTCCTGAGTATGTTGCCACAGGTCTGCCGGTTGCTTTTTTTTTCCTTGATATTTTAAAACAAATTTAAATTCTTAATTATCTCTAATTCCTACAATTATGTTGCAAAATAAGCTAATTTATCAATGACATCATTCTTCTTGTGAACTAACTCTTTATATCTTAACTAAATCAATAGTCTGGGTTGATCATTAGCTAATGACTGTTGTTTGATGATTTGTATCCTTCTTAGGTCTTCGAGAAAAAACTTTTAGTTCTGGATCGATAGTTGTTAAGAAGGTTCTTACTGAAAGATGTTGAAAAGGTCTGTCACTGTTAAGATGTGGTAGTTCATGAAAAACACAGATACCAGAGAACGAGCATAATGCTTGAATAAATCATGGTGATATGAGTGCCAAAGATGGCTTTCTTAGAATTTAATGGTCTTGTTGTAGCTTCTCAAGGAGAGATCTATTTCTTTGTGTTGCACGTTTTTACATTTTGCCTCAGAATTTTAACTTCTTTTGTTTTCCAGTATAATCAGGTCCCTGATAGTAATTTATGCATTTACGTTCTAAGTTCTTACAGACGATTAGAGCATGCTGTGATTTAATATCTTCACAGATAATCTGTAACTGGTCTTGTACAGATATTCATTTTAAATGTTATATTTTGAGTCAATTTATCTGCGTGACGTAGCTTCCTTTACTCAACAGGCCGGCTGTCAGCCAAAAGTGATGTCTATAGTTTTGGGGTTGTCTTACTTGAATTACTATCCGGGAGACGTGCTGTTGATAAAAGCAAGGTTGGTTTGGAGCAGAGTTTGGTAGATTGGGCTAGACCCTATTTGGGTGACAAGAGGAAAGTATTCCGGATTATGGACACAAAATTGGGAGGTCAGTATCCTCAGAAAGGTGCCTTTATGGCCTCAAACCTAGCCTTACAGTGCCTAAACAATGAAGCCAAGTTGAGGCCTCGCATGTCTGACGTATTAGCAACTCTGGAGGAAATTGAAGTTTCAAAAGCTGCAGCGAAACATTTTCCATTGAATCAGCCAGCAGCTCATTCACCAGTTCGTAGGTCACCATTGAGGCAGCATCAGTCCCCTCTTCGTTTTACTCCTAATGCATCCCCATTGCCATCCCACCGACAGTCCCCACGAATACGCTGAGTGAAGAATATCATCATCTGTAAATTGTTTTGAATTGCTTCTGCTTGGATGTAGAATTTGATAGGCTGCCTAGCTTGATATGATTTTGAATCCAGTGTTGTTAAAGCATATTAGCATTGATAATACTGTAGAAGATTGTACCACTGTTATAGGAGATTGTAGCTTTGTTACACAGCAGTCATCTGTATAAAATTTGTAGGTATCTTGTTTTGATACTATCTGGGCTCATTCTCGCTTACAATTTTCTGTACAATTGTTTAGCGTTTTGTGGCAACCGATAAGTGGCAACATATTGACTATTGTAGTTATTGGTGCTGCTCTAGGGCACTAGTCTATCTGCTTGGAATCTTAGTAAAGGTTACGTTTTCACCTCGCAAGTGGGCAGAATGAAATCATGCACAGAATTTGAACTTGGAATCGAAGTACTA
>JAOSBO010000001.1:2689654-2704370 GCA_027563915.1 Erythroxylum rotundifolium
TGATTGTAACTGTCGACTCTAAAACTTCATATATGGGTTGTTTTAGTGGCTAAATCATGGGGCAGACATAGGCAATAAAGCAGACATAGGCAATAAAAGGAGCGCCATTGGAGAGGTAGCATCAACCGATTGACGGTTAAAAATCTGCTGTTGAAGTGGACGTTTTTTTCGGGTAAAGAATGTCTTACTATATAACAGTTCTCCGTGAATATGCATTAAGTTGTGATCAGAAGCAAAGGGTTTCAGAACGTGCTAGTTGATTCATTTTATGGCTACATTTAAAAGGTTATTTGAGGAGTTTACTTATTTAGCAAGAACCGAAATATAGAAATAAGAAACTAGGCCTGAAATAAGTATGTTATGGATTGTTTCCGAAAGCAGTTTTAGGGAGAGTGGTTGTTGTTTTTTGGTTGTGTTTTGTGTGTGAGTTTCCATGGCCCATTCTTTGTGGTGGAATTTTAGTTCTGCACATGTATGGACAATTTTTGTAAATTTCTGGACTCAACTACAAGTTGTTTTGTATTGTTCCGATGAGTTTGATTACATTTCTGCTATTATTTC
Organism: Erythroxylum rotundifolium; assembly: GCA_027563915.1. Classification (NCBI taxonomy): domain Eukaryota; kingdom Viridiplantae; phylum Streptophyta; class Magnoliopsida; order Malpighiales; family Erythroxylaceae; genus Erythroxylum; species Erythroxylum rotundifolium. Next base: position 2,690,216 of record JAOSBO010000001.1, read on the forward strand.
TTTTTTATTCTTACGGAATTGTTTCAACTGCAAAAGTGGTAATAATAAATGAAGAATTGTTTCAACTGGTCAATCAGTATCACGAGTCTGATAACTTAGTAGCAGAAAGGGGTCTGTCTGACATCTTTCTTTTATCAATTTTCAACTCCGGAAATGCAACAGATTTTGAGTTCCCTTTTTTTCTTTGGTAGAGCGATTTTGAGTTCCTTTAAACCTTGAAACTCCGCCTGTCTGTTAAATCTCAAAGTCCAACTTCAGAAATAGGAAGTTGAAAAGATAAGAAACGAGGTAAGCTTGTGTTTGAGAACCTAACTAACGCGCCTAGAACTCTGTGCTATATAGGAGTATGGTTCAGCCTAAATTCTCTCAGTAGACAGCTGCATGTTTAGAACACCCCTTGGCTGCTACCCAGATTAAAGAGAGTGCTTCTCAAGTAGATCGATAGTACCATCTTATAACGTACACATTACAAAATTCTTCTGTTCATATCTTATAATCACATGTAATGTAATTTATATATATATATATATAGGCTTCTTTTGAGTCACATTTTGATGGAGTTTCAATAAACATATCCCGACCAAGATGGCTTACTATGGCAAAACTCAAAATGTTCTGTGCCTTAATTACCAGATTTCTTCCAACGATTTTATGCCTGTTCTCGTTGATAAACGATACAAATGCAGCCTGTAAGTGCTCGATTTTTTGATATTCTTGTTCACTTTTTTTATCTTAGATTCAACCGAACTAATATACCCTAAGTTTCCTTCCTCCAAACTCAGATCGTTCAATCTATTTATCGTTTACCTCTAAGTCAAAGTGCTTGATACTTCTACTCTATGTTTATATTATGCTGTTTTATGATCATAGATTGAAGATGAACTCTTTGTGCTATTGCGACAGATGACCTTATTCGCATCACCAAAATTTGAACTTTTAATTAATATCAATGATTTTAAATAATAATTATTATTTGCAATTCCATTTATATAATAAATATGTAAAAAACTATATTCCAAAGCTGATGGTTGTAACTGTCGACTCTAAAACCTCGTATATGGGTTGTTTTAGTGGCTAAATCATGGGGCAGACATAGGCAATACATGAAGCGCCGTTGGAGAGGTGAATATCAGCCGATTGACGGTTAAAAATCTGGGATTAAGGTGGACTTTTTTTTGCGGGTAAAGACCTATCTGCAACTCTTGCAATAGCTGATGAAGTTGTCGGTTTCCCCTCCCGGAACGGATTACTCTATGCGCTCAACGCAGTCGATGGTTCCCTGATATGGAAGCAGAACCTCAGTCAATTAACCGGACTAAATGGCACAGGAATTACTGTCAACACAACTGTTTCAAGATCAACTTCGACAATTGCCGATGATCTACTCATTGTCGGAATATATGGTCCTGTCGTTGTAGTTGCTGTGAGTCGATCATGAGGCAAACTAGCGTGTTCTACTCAGACTCTCGTTGTCGAGCTTTGATCACGCAATCTGGATATTTCGCAAGGTTTTGTTGATTTCCCTATAATATCTTTTATTCAGGCTTAAAGCTTATCGAATTGTTTGTCTTGATAAGTTCTGCATGCCTCTTGGTTAAATGTATAGGTCAGTCTATATTGGTGTCTCATCCTTGAAGAAGCATTACCAGCACAACTATGTTGCTCATTTAGAGGCAGGCTAGCCAAGCTAGATGTTCAAACTGGTGCATAGTTCAGTGGCGAACCTATATGCTTCCTGATAATGGCGGAAGATTATGAAGCTATTCAGGAGCAGCCATTTGGGGAAGCAACCCTTCAATTGATATAATTAGACAGACTAATGTATGTGGCGACTTGGAACCTCTACGCGGCAGCTGCGGAGGTCACAACGTGTGAAGCCAGGCAGAACAACCAGACAACGAGACCAACCCAGCCTGATCAACGTTTTGACCAAACATCAACTTCAACTCAATGCTTGCTATAAATATTGAAACAGAGAACATTGCATGGTCCAGACAACTGGGAGGCTATTATGTTTCCTACTTTGCATGTCTGGTTCCAAACAATCCTGATTGCCCACCAGGACCCATTATAGATGCAGACTTTGGAGGGGCTTCGATATTGGTCAGCATTGTTGTTAATAGAACAAGGCGTGACGATGTGGTGGCAGTGCAAAATACCGGCTTTGCTTGGGCTCTGGACCGTGATAATGGTGCTACAGTCTGGTTCAAGGTAAGTGATGAGAACTGATGAACTAAGTACACTAGGTGCAGTTGAGTTTAAAAAGAAAATTCCCAACATATCATAGAGGTGACTAGTGTTTGGGTTACATGTACCTTGCAGGACCAGACGGCGAGGAAGGAGGAGGTCAATGGGGTGCCGCCAATGACGGCCGGAATGTGTAGACAAACATTGCCAATAGCAACTGGCAAATATTCATACTTGCACCTTATAACCTGACAACAACCACCGGAGCTTGGGTGGCTCTTGCAATAAATAAGGGAGATAGAAAGATAAAGGAAAACACTCAAACAATCTAAATAACTTAGATTTGAATTTCTTGTCCTATTTTGGAAATGAACTAGCAAATGGTATTTATAGATACATAAGACACCTCTTTGAAACAATACAACTCTTAGAAAAACATAAGATAGTAAATACAAGATACATGTATAAGAAAAATACAATAAATCTCAAAATATATGAACCAACTAATGAATCAAGTTTAATTAAATGCTTCACTAATATAATTGCATTTTTTAACATCTTCCCTAAAACTTGATTCTTCTTGGTAACTCCAATTCACACATGCAACTTAGCAAAACTTTCAAAATTCAATCTTTTGGTAAAAATATCAACTACTTGACTACCACTTCTCACATAAGAAAGTTCAACTTCTTTGTTCTCATTATATTCCCTTACGAAATGAAATTTTGTATCAATATGCTTACTTTGATAATGGAACATAGGATTCTTCCCCAATGTTATAGCAGATTGATTATCCATAAAAATAGAGGAAACTCAATCTTGAGTCATATGTAGCATCTTCAACAACCTTCTTAACCAAATTGCATGTGTGATATAAGAAGTAGCTGGAACATTTTCAACTTCTCATGTAAATAAAGTCACAATGATTGTTTTTCAGAACTCCAAGTAAGAAATGTCACCTATGAAAAATATAAACCCGCTTGTGCTCTTTCTATCATCAACATCACCTCCCCAATCATTATCACTATAATCAACAGTACAAAATTAGATGAAGAATAAGGCAAATCATAGTCAATAGTACCTTTGATATATCGCAAAATCCTTTTAGCCATTGTCATATGAGTACTAGTTGGAACTTCCATAAAATGACTTATAACCCCCACTCCAAAGAGAATATCGGGTCTCGTGCAAGTCAAATACCTCAAGCTTCCAACAAGACTCCTAAAAAGAGTTGGATCCACCTTTTCACCTTCATAAAAAATTTGACAATTTTGTTGCACAATCAATTGGGGTATTAATAGGCATGCAATTCTTCATCTTAAATTTCTTAAGAATCTTTCTTACATAAAACTCTTAAGAAATAAAGATACCATCATTGGTACCGTTGTCGGCTGCAATCAAATTAAAAATAAACCAATTTTCGTTAATATAAAATAACGTAGTAATGAAAAGTGGGTATCGTTCCCACGAGGAATTTTAGCGGCAAAGGTTGTACGAGTTCGAAAATAAAATCAAGTAATGAAAAAAAGGGGGGTTGTCAATTCACTACAATTTAAAAGAGTATAAATAAAATAACAAAAATCAGAAATTGACAAAATTAATTAGATCTGAAAATTTAATAGACAAATTTTGGTTTCGGGTCACCGATGTTATAACGCTAATATGGATCCTTGATATAAAATTCAATTCATCAATAAACATTCATTAGGGGGTGTTTTCTCTTAAGTGTAAATGATTAGAAACAAGTATCCTAAGCATTCTTATTAATCAACAACTTAGATACGATCATAAGTTCAATTGAATAATAGCTTTAAAAACCAAGAAACCAATAAACAAGATAATACATGTACGACATGCAATTAATCAAGATGAATATCTTCTTAGAATTTCTAAGTTTAACGTAAAGAAGGTAATCCTAATTGCTACTTATGATTAACGAAACTGAATGTTATATTTCATTAATCTAGCTATTTAATAAATCAATCCCTAGTTGTGCACCTAGAAATCAATCAATTAAATTAGAAAAAGTAATTCTGAAGATACTCATTGTTCATCAACAAAACAAATTTTATTAAAACATATCACAAATAATAAATGATAACATGGTTTCCCTAAACCAAGAAAGAAGTTTAGCTACTCATAACATAATTGAAAATAAAAGAAATAACAAAAGCATATAGTCTCCATCCCTGGTCCTTTCCTAAAGAATACAAAAATGCTTAGAGAAAAACTGCAGAAAATCAAAGCCTAACTATGGTTGTCGAAAAACAAGAAGAAAAGTGTAAAAATGAAAAACGGCTCCTAAACTATTGCTATGTGAACAGTATCCGTGAACAGTAACGCAAAATCCTCAATTTAGTACCTCCCGATTCCTTCCTTTTCCATCCTCTCTTGCAGATCACATCTTCCACATGTTCAGATTGCGATTCTCTATCAATTTGTTCTTAAAAGATCATGAGAATCTAAAACAAATCAGATTTCAATTTGAAAGCAAATCTGCAGATTTTTCTTTTTATCCTTGCATATGGCCATGTCTAGTCATAAATTTTCAGCCAACTTGGAATTTTGGATTTCTTTTGCATCTTTTTAACTCAATTTCATCTCCCAAGTATTGGAAATCATTTGAAAACAATTAAGACACAGATCTGTCAATTTTGAATAATAATTTCAACATATGAAAGAGATTTATATATCAAATAAGTGTAAAATGACAACTTAACAAATTCCTCCACACCAAACCTTTGCCCGCCCTTGAGCAAACATGTCAAACTACTACACTCTATCAATTCATCCTTCATAAGATTGAATGCACGTAATTCGTTAACTTAGGCTAGTAAGACTTAGGTTGCAACATACATCATAATCACTTTTCACCGATACAAATAAACAAAGTTAAAATAAGACATCTTTGTTTAAAAGACAATTATGAAACCAGAGTGAATTCTTCTCATAGATTTCTCTCTTACGCTCAAGTGTTTAAGGTCAAAGTGTTTCTCTTAAATCTATGTCTAACAGATTGCACTACTATAGGCTTGCAAATTCACCAGTTATCATTCATTCAAATTACATGATTTCACAGATCATAAGGACTTTAATGGGGCTAGGTTCAAAGGTAAGGTAAAAATATGGCAAATGGTTAATCATAAGCATTCACAAAGTACCAAGTAAAAGAGACACTCACATTCAAATTCTGAGACAAACACATAAATACAAAGGACTACAACTGCTCATTACTAACTAACGCTACTATGCTTTATTCTTTTTCTTTTTCTTCTCTTCTTTTCCTTCTTTTTTATTTTCTTTTTTTATTTTTTGGTTCTTTTTTTCTTCTTTCTTCTTTCTTCTTTTTTTCTTTTTTTCTTTTTCCCTCTTTTTTTTGGCTAAGAACAAGGGAGAGCAATAAAAACAGGAGAACTTACTCGCAGCATAATTTAATAAACACATAAGTAGAAGTTCCTATAAAAATATCTCAAATTACAATATAGAACAAAAGTCTCAAATTACTCAAAACTTCATTCAACTTATGATAGGGTAAGGCTAAAGGGGTTTTGGGGTTTCAATGTATGGCGATTAAATGAAAAACAAGGTTAATAACTCAAAAGTGTTTGCAAAGGTAAAATGACTAGGTAGGTCATTATTAAGCTAAAAGGTGTAAAAACAAAGAAGGCCTTAATCATGTCTATAGACCATGTAATCAAACAATTTCAATCTTGTCAATGCAAGTTCTGAAGGCAATCATGATTAGAGGAGCATCACACAATACAAAGAAATAAAATGACATAAAAATGATATCATTAAGGTTCAATTCCGCTCACAGATTTCAATTCAAGCTAGAATTCACCTTAATTCCACAATTACCTCATCACTCAAATGTCAAAATTTTGACTAAGTTTAATAGATCGGTTATTGCAATCAATCCGTATGATTCACTTTAGACTCATATAACCCAATTTGATTTCATACATACACTCAATCTCATCCAAATTAATGTGATAAAGCTTGATGGCTTAACATGCATAACAAACATGCAAGGACTAAAAAAAAATTTAACGAAAAGAAAATCAAAGAATGGCAGAGCTACACATAGTCACAACATGTATTCCAATTCCCCCACACCTAGTGCAACATTGTCCTCAATGTTGAGCTACACATAGTCACAACATGTATTCCAATTCCCGCACACCTAGTCCAACATTGTCCTCAATGTTATAACATAAGAATAAAGAAGCAAAAATATAAAAGAAGAGGGAAAAGAATGCTTCTATATTTTGTTGAAATTCAAAGTCATGGAATTGGCGGATGTGGAGGTTGGAATCTTTGCTGGTTGAAGAAAGCGAGTTAATTGGTCTCCAGTCTGCGTTCCATGCATTGTAGGAGTGCTAAAATAGTCGGATCACTCGCAGAAGGATGTGTTGCGGTAGGAGCTGACTGTTATGCAATTGTGGTTGTGGAGATGTTTGTATTGGCAGTTCTTCTTCTTCGCCGATATGGACGAGGGGCGGGTTGTACAACCAATCTAGGTGGGGAAATGTGTATGCATCAGCTTCATCAGTAACTACAAGTCCCATCCTGTACAAACACTCACAATCCAATGGTTCCATCTCACAAGCAACTGTGAGGTTAGGATTCTCAACATCTAAAACTCCAACATTAATAGCAAGTTGAGTGATATATGAGCCTAGGAGTAAAACTAGATTTTTCTTTTTCAAAATGGAATGCATTTAAGTGAGCATCCAAAAACTCAAATTAATTGAGACATCATGTTCCATGCACCATAGAAAGAAAAATTCATCTTTTGATAAGACACCAGCAGTTTTTCAACAACCAGAAAAGTTTTAAACCAGAAAATGGTGCATGTAATTTAAAGCTGGTTTGCGAAGAAAAGAACCTTTGGAAGTGCAAGGGTTATATTTCTCAGAACCAATAAACCATTCTGACCACAGTGCATATGGATCAAATTTAGGCACATAGTCACAACAACCATTCAAAAATGCATCACTTTTAGCCACAGATTTTGTCACAAATTTCATTGTTGCATAAAATAAAGCAACCGAAAATGAATGCCAGTGATTCATAAGCCTACACTTAATCATGCCAGGTGCAAACAAGGTGAAATTTGGATTATCTAATTTGAATTCAAAAGTGGCATAAAATTTTCGAGTCAATTCCACATATGCAGGGTATCGAACAATAATATAATGAGTCCAACCCACTTTGTCCACATAATGTTGAATTTCAGACCGAATATTCAAAGTTTCCAATGTTTCATCATGTATAAACTTACAAGGATTTATATGCTTATCACAAACAATTTCAAATTGATTCTAATCACTTTTCTGATGAAATGAGTTAAATGTATTAACTGTCAATTGCAACCTACTTTGAGAAACAACATTTTTACCTTTTCTGCTGCGGCAGCGTGCTGCAATAGGAATTCTGCCACTATCCGCTTGCACATTCTGTTTGTTGTCTGTTGTTTCTAGTTTTACGTGTTCAAGTTCCTGTGGTTCTCCTACTTCTGGTTGTTGCTGGTGTTCATTTGTGTTGTAAGGGGCGGATTCTCCTGGAATTTCAATTGACTGTGTATGTAGGGATAATGGTGGAGGTGATTCTGGACTATCGTCAACATGAATGGGGTTGGCTGAAGAACAATGTTGCTACAATTTTTTGGTGAGTCGTAGGGTATTGAGACGACTTGAACGTCTAGGAGGCATGAATCTGGCTGGTGGACAGACTTAAGAGTGCTGGGCGTGTGCTGAGACAATTTGTAGAACAGTTGGTGGGTGTGTTACTTTTCTCTCTCTTTTTCCGCTGTTCTTCTTTCTATTCACGCTCCTTTGCTCTTTATTCTGCCGCAACTCTTCTCTCTTCTATCACCACACAACTCTTTTCTTGATTTCTTTCTTACCACTCTTTCTGTTGCCGCAACTCCTATTTCTTGCTCTTTTTCACTGTTGAGTGATGAGTTACAATGGAGAGGAGAGATCAACAATAGATGTGATTGGAATTGCTAAACATCGAGAGTCATTCTTCCTCCATGGCATCGTTGTACTCTTTGAAAGCGCAGATCTGAAAGTTACACAAGGAACAACACGACACTAGCCAAATCACAAGTTAGGGCTTGGTGGGTATTTGTTTAATGACAAATTGAAAGATGGGTGTTGTGTGGAATGTTTGTTGTAATGTTCAAGATATTGGGAATGATTTGTGGAATTTGCAGTGAAGAATAGTGGTGAGAGAAACCAAATGAAAGAAGAAGAGGGAAAAGATAGGGGGCTGCGGGAAAGAATGAAAATTTTGTTTTTGTTTTTTTTTAAGAATTAAAATTACAGAATTGAGAATGATAAATTTCTGAAAATTAAAAATCTAACTAAAATGAAATAAACCTGACAAAAATGAAAATGAAAATTGCTGAAAAATAAAAAATCATAAACAAAACTGAAAATTTTATAGGTTTCCCCGAATGTGCTTCTTTAACGTCTTTAGTTGGACATGTTTATTTAATTACCTGATTAGAAATAGGTTAGAAATAGGTTAGGGATACCAACTATATTTCTTCCACTTGCTCAACTGAAAAGTTCTCATAATATGACTTCAGGCGGTGTCTGTTAACTTTAAATACTTTAGAGGTATCTAAACTTTGAATTTCTATCGCACCATGAGAAAAAACTTTAGTAAGAATAAACGGTCCAAGCCAACGAGATCATAATTTTCCAGGAAATAACTTAAGCTTCGAATGATAAAGAAGAACTTTTTGTCCAATTGAAAATTGTTTCCTAGAAATTATTTTATCATGAAAAGCTTTAGTTTTATCCTTATAAATTTTCACATTTTCATAGCTTCATTACGATTCTCTTCTAACTCTTGCAATTGCAATTTCCTATTGTTACTAACTTCTACCTGATCCATGTTCAACTGCTTCATAGCCTAATAACTTCTATGCTCTACTTTCATAGGTAAATAACAAGGCTTACCGAAAACTAACCTGTAAGGTGACATGCCTATTGGAGTTTTGTACGTAGTCTGGTATACCTACAAGGCATCGTCCAATCGTGAACTCCAATCCTTTTAGTTTGGATTCACCACTTTTTCCAGTCTGGATTTGATCTCACATTTGATTTCTCGATCCCAAGTTACCTATCCTTCGACAACGATCGCAAGACTTGCAAAACATGTAAGAGTCATAAAATAACTTAGGCCAAAACAGTCCACATTCAAGAATTTTTCAGACAGCCCTTTTGGGACCAAAATGTCCCCCACACACAGATGAATGACAAAAATGTAAAAAGAGAGAATTTCATCATCTGTGACATATCTCCTAACAATCTAATCAGAACAAAATTTCTATAGATGTGGTTCATCCCAAATGTAATATTTAGCTTCTCGCCTAATTCTATCTCTTTCAGCTCCAGATAAGACACTAGGTAAAGACTTAGTCACCAAATAGTTTACTATGTCTGCATACCATGGAATTACCTGTTGAATTGTGAAGAGATTTTCGTCCGAAAATTTGTCGTGAAGAACATCAGATGTGGTACCCGGAGTGATCCTGCTTAGATGATTAGCTACCAAAATTTCAGCTCCTTTCTTATCGCGGATTTCCAAATTGAATTCTTGAAGCAATAAAATCCATCGAATTAATCTCGGCTTGGCTTCTTTCTTGTTCACCAAATACTTCAGAGCTGCATGATCTAAGTAAATGATCACCTTTGTCCCTAACAGTTATGACTGAAACTTCTCCAATCCAAAGACAACCGCTAAAAATTCCTTCTCTGTCGTAGAATAATTCTTCTGGGTATCATTAAGTGTCATGGATGCATAATAAATAACATTAAATACCTTGTCTACTTTTTGGCCCAACACGACGCCAACTGTATAATCTGAAGCATCGCACATTAGTTCAAATGGTATGTCCCATTTCGATGGCTGAATTATCGGAGCTGTAGTAAGTCGTTCTTTGAGTTCATCAAACGCTCTTTTGCATAACTCGTCAAAATCAAACTTCACGTCTTTTTGGAGTAGTCTACACATGGGTTGCCTAATTTTGGAGAAATCCTTGATAAATCGCCGATAGAATCCTGCGTGAACAAGAAAAGAACGAACTTTCTGCACATTCGCGGGGTAAGATAAAGATTGAAAACATCTATCTTAGCCCTATTGACTTCAATTCCTTTCAAAGAAACAATATGACTCGAAATAATGCCTTTATTAACCATAAAATGACATTTTTCATAATTTAAAACCAAATTGGTTCCAATGCAACATTTTAGCACTTTTTCAAGATTGACAATGCATGTTTCAAAAGACTTTCCATAGATCGTGAAATCATCTATATAAATTTTCATGCAATTTTCCACAAGAGTGGAGAAAATACTTACCTTACACCATTGAAATGTAGTGGGTGCATTTCACAATCCAAATGGCATTCTTCAGTAAGCAAAGGTGCTGAATGGATAGGTGAAGGTTGTTTTCTCTTGATCCTTGGGTGCTACCAAAATTTGGTGGTATCCTGAATAGCCACCTAGACAACAATAATGAGATTTACCTGTAAGTCTTTCAAGCATTTGATCAATAAATGAAAGCAGAAATTGATCTTTTCTAGTAACTAAATTAAGCTTCCTATATTCTATGCAAACTCTCCAACCATTTTGAACCCGATTTAGTATTAACTCATCATCGTTATTTTCAATCACAGTCACACCAGTTTTCTTCAGAACTACCTGGACCGGACTTACCCAATTGCTATCCGAAATTGGATAAATAATGTCAGTGTCAAGAAGCTTCAAAGTTTCTTTCTTCACCACTTCCATCATTGGTGGATTTAGATGTCATTGGGGTTGCCTCACTTCCTTCGCTTCATCTTCTATCAAAATTTGGTGCATGCAAATAATGAGACTAATACCTTTCAAATCAACCTCTATCTAACTGAAAGCTTCTTTATTCTCCTTTAATACGTTAACTAGTTGGCTTTTATGCACATCCGAAAGTTGATTAGAAATAATAAGAGGCAATGTATCTTTCTCACCTAAAAAGATGTACTTCAAATGACTAGGCAAGCTCTTCAACTCTAACTTTGGTGGCTGGACTAACGATGGCAGCAACTTGGCATTACTTCTGGACATCTCCATGCACGTCAGCTGCTGGAGTAATGGTTTTGTTGTCTCCATACACAATAACGTCTTCCTTTGATCAACCGATTCTTTACTTCCTTGCCACTGTGATGTATTTTCCACTTCCAAGATTATTTCAAGCTCGTCTTCGTCCTTCAAAATTCCTGCACCCTTGTGTCAACAAAATCCACAGAAATAATAGATTGTTCATCATTTGAAATTCTCATGGTATTGTAAATATTGAACTTAATTAATTCACCATCAAATTCCATCGTTAAAGATCTATGTTGAACATCTATTTTTTTTCTAGTTGTTTTCAAGAATGGCCTTCCGAATAAAATCATAGTGGAAGAAAATGTATCATCGGTGCCCATCTACAAAATATAAAAATTAGCTAGAAAAAGCATATTCCCTACTTGAACGAAGATATCCTCTAACACACCCTTTGGATAAGCATTTGAGTGATCCGCTAATTGAATCACTACATTGGTTTCTTTAAGAGGTCCATCATTTAAAGATTTATACACATCATATGGCATCACATTTATGGATGCACCTAAATCTAACATAACTCTTTCAATCCGTAAATCACTAATTTGACATGGGATAGTAAACAAACTTAGGTCTTGACATTTGGGTGGAAGCTTTTTCTTTTGCAAAATTGCTGAAACGTTCTCCCCCAATTACACTTTCTCATCAAATTTTAATTTCCTCTTTGAAGTGCAAAGCTCCTTAAGGAATTTAGCATACTGTGGAATCTGTTTAATTACATTAAGGAGAGGAATATTTTTCTGAACTTTTTGGAAAGTGTCCAATATTTCCTTCTCTTGCTCTTCCTTTTTCGCTTTGCCAAATCAGCTCGGAAAAGAAGGCATGCAGAATCACCAAATTTTCCAACTTGTTTTGCACCATTTCTGGTTGTGAAGGTGCCTTTTGTGTGATTTCTTTTTCCACCTCTCTTCTGAAATTCTTCAGAAGTGAGTCCTGCAATTCTTTACCACTCCGTAGCGTGATGGCTTTCACACTTTGTTTAGGATTAATCTTCGGTTGTGCTGGAAAATTTTCAGAAGTTCGTGCTTCTAATTGATTTTTGACAGTTGCCATTTGGCTTATTTGGTTTTCAATATTTCTTTGTTGATTTTCAATGTTTCGGATACTTGCTTCAGTATTCTGTTGAAACGTCAAAGTGTTAGTGGCCAAAGATTGAACTATATCTTCCAAAGAGGGCTTACCTTTAGAATTGGATGTTGTATTTTGATGTTTTCGAGGCACATACGGTTGTCTATACTACTGGAAATTCGTGGTTGCTTGCTGCCCTTGACGATTCCCATAACGTAAATTCAGATGGTCGCACCACTCCAGATTATAGGTGTTGAAAAATGGGTCGTACTTTCTTTGATTCGGTCTAGCAAAACCTCCCACGACATTCACATGTTCTGTGTTTTTATCCTGCAAAACTGGATATGCATCAATAGAATGTCCTAACATTGAATATATTTCACATACCTTTGCTGCTTCTTTTTTAATAACTGCGATTTGTCGCACTAAAGAAGTAAGGTCATCCAATCTTTTCTCAAATATGGTTACATTAAGCTCATTCACACCTTTTGATCCATGCCCAGTACGCATCTCGAATTGTTGTGTATTGAAAGCCATATACATTATCAAATCCCTTGGTACTTGCATTGTTATGGATGTGAAATCGGTCACTTGATGGTCAAACCTGGAAGTAGCAACAGATGGAAACTCATCATCATAATAAGGATAATATGAAAAATCAAAATCAAAAGCATACTGATAGTTAGCCATGCAGCTAAAAGATCGAAAAATCAAAAAAAGCTGTGAAACTAAAACAAATAGAAGACAAGGTAATCAAGAGCAACAAAACCAAAAATAATAACAAAAACATCACTCAAAAACCGTCAAGAAATTCCTCGACAACGACGCCCAAATTTGGTACTACTGTCACTTGCAACCAAATTTAAAAGAAACCAATTTTCGTTAATACAAAATAATGTAGTAGTGGAAAGTGGGTATCATTCCCACAAAGAATTTTAATGGCAAAGATTGTACAAGTTCGAAAATAAAATCAAGTAACGAAAAAAAGGGGGGGTTTTCAATTCACGACAATTTAAAAGAGTAGAAATAAAATAAAAAAATAGGAAATTGACAAAAGTAATTAGATCTGAAAATTTAATAGACAAGTTGTAGTTTCGAGTTACCGATGTTATCACGCTAATATAGATCCTTGATATAAAATTCAATTCATCAATAAACATTCATTACGGGGTGTTTTCTTTTAAGCGTAAATGACTAAAAACATGTATCCTAAGCATTCTTATTAATCAATAACTTAGATACGATCGTAGGTTCAATTGAATAATAGCTTTAAGAACTAAGAAACCAATGAACAAGATAATACATCTACGACATGCAATTAATCAAGATGAATATCTTCTTAGAATTTCCGACTCTAACGTAAAGAAGGTAATCCTAATTGTTACTTATGATTAACAAAATTGAACGTCATATTTCATTAATCTAGTTACTAAACAAATCAATCCCTAGTTGCGCACCTAGAAATTAATCAATTCAATTAGAAAAAGTAATTCAGAAGGTACTCAATGGTCATTAACGAAACAAACTTTATTGAAACATCTCACACATAATAAATGATAACATGGTTTCCCTAAACCAAGAAAGAAGTTTAGCTACTCATACTAGAATTGAAAATAAAAGAAATAACAAAAGCATATAGTCTCCATCCCTGGTCCTTTCCTAAAGAATATAAAAATACTTAGAGAAAAACTGCAGAAAATCAAAGCCTAACTAGGCTGTTGAAAGACAAGAAGAAAAGT
>JAOSBO010000001.1:2783617-2796841 GCA_027563915.1 Erythroxylum rotundifolium
TCGGTAAAATTAGCTACGGCCGTATCACCGACGTTTTCGTGCTGTCGTTATATTCCGTCGGCAACATTATTACCGACAGAATTTTTGGTTATTCCGTCGGTAATTTCCGTCGCTAAACGTCTTTTTTCTTGTAGTGACACCTGATCGACAAAGTTGGTTGTGGCACCAACGCCTAGGTCACTTATCTCCCAGTTATTTTAAACTGCTTTTTCCACATTTATCGAATAATAATCCCTATGATATGTGTGTCTTAGCTTGGAGTCACAGGAAGTCTTTTATTCCTAATAATAGTAGAGTTGAACATGCATTTGATTTGGTGCACTCTGATGTATGTAGACCAGCCCTAAATTTTGGAACTAGTGTGTTTAAATTCTTCCTTTTATTTATAAATGATTGCATTAGAATGACCTGGGTATATTTTCTCAAAAAGAAATCTAAAGTTTCCCAAAGATTTGTTCACTTTTATAATCTAGTCCAAACTCAATTCCAGAAAACCATAAAAATTCTTAGATCTGATAATGGAGGGGTGGAGTTTGTCAATCAATCCATGCAGTCCTTTTTTCCAGGAAAAGGGGTTAGTAGATCAAACTACCTGTCCCAATACTCCACAACAGAATGGTGTTGTTGAACGCAAAAATAGAATAATTCTTGAAGTCACAAGAGCTTTAATGCTTGAATCCCATACACCCCATCACCTTTGGCCTGAAGCCATAGCCACCGCTGTCTACCTCCTTAATCGTTTACCCACTAAATACCCTTCAACTCCATACCCCTCTAGATACACTATCTCAACACACTCATATCCCCCCAACATTAGCCCTTCAGCCTCGTGTCTTCGAGTACTCGGTCTTTTTTCATATCCCAAAGACTGAATGCTCTAAGTTTGACCTTGCTTTTAAATGTGTTTTTGTTGGATACGGGGTAAATCAAAAGGGGTACAGGTTTTATCATCCCTCCACTCGTCGCAAATATACCACCATGGATTGCGACTTTCTTAAAACCGAGTACTTTTATCGATCCCAACCCAACGGTCAGGGGAAGAATCAATCATTAGACCCACTGAGTTGGCTCCTCAGTCCAGCTTTACCGATTAGTGAACCCAACAAACAAGCTAGTGGGCCCGTTGATGTCACCTTTGAAAACGAAGGATAGCCTACTGAGTCAGATGATCTGCGCAGATCTTCCCAGTCCGATAGTCTTGTTGAGATAAACACTCTTGCCCATAATGTTCCTTTCGCTTTAGAACACTCTGACCATGAAAATATAGAAACAGAGCTGGTAGAAAATACAGGAAGGTACGTACTACCTCTAAGAAGTACAAGGGGGTCCCACCTAGGAGGTATTCACCATAATGTAAGTCAAGATCTTCCAGATATCTAGTGGCTAACCTTGCCAGGGGGAGCCTATCAGAAGTGGCTAAGATGTTCACCACAACTCTGTACACGGAGAAAATTCCCAAAACTGTACAGGAAGCTCAACAAAGGAGTGAATGGAGACAGGCCATGAAGATTGAGATGGATGCACTAGAGAAAAATGGTACATGGGAGAAATGTAGACTACCTACTGGCAAAAGAACAGTTGGATGTAGATGGGTATTCATAGTGAAACACAAGGCAGATGGAACAGTGGAAAGGTACAAAGCCCGATTGGTAGCAAAAGGGTACACTCAGACTTATAGAGTGGATTATTCAGAAACCTTCAGCCCAGTAGCAAAGTTCGACAACATCAGAGTGTTGTTCTTAGTATCAGCGAATCTGGACTGGCCACTTCACCAGTTTGATGTAAAAAATGCATTCCTTCATGGAGACCTTAAGGAGGAAGTGTACATGGAAGCACCACCGAGGTTTACTCTTGGGTTTCAACAAGGAAAAGTTTGTCGACTAAAGAAAGCACTGTATGGGCTCAAACAATCACCAAGAGTGTGGTTTAGGAGATTTACAGTAGCAATGAAGCACTATAGGTACCGATAAAGCAACTCAGACTACACTTTGCTCCTGAAGAAAAGAAATGGGCTAATTACTTGTCTAATCATCTATGTCGATGATATGATCATTACCCGCAAAGATATAGAGGAAATTGCATAGCTCCGAAGGAACTTGTTCAGAGAATTTAAAATGAAGGACCTGGGAGGACTCAAGTATTTTTTGGGAATCGAGGTGCTAAGATCTAGACAAGGAATCTTCATCTCATAGAGGAAGTACATTCTAGTCCTCTTATCTGAAACAGGTCTGGTCGAGTGCAAGCTAGCCGAGACTCCCATTGTCTTGAACCACGTCCCACATATACGAGATGGAGCTGAGCTCATAGATAGGGAAAGATATCATAGATTGGTAGGGAAGTTGATTTACCTCTCTCACACTAGGCCAGATATTGTCTATGCTGTGGGATTAGTAAGTCAATTCATGCACAAGCCACAAGAAGAACATATGGAAGCTGTGCTCAGGATCGTGAGGTACCTAAAAGGATCTCCAGGCAAAGGGATTATGTTCCGGAAGAATGGAAATCTAGAAGTACTGGGATATACGGATGCTGATTGGGCTGGAAACCTAGTGGATAGAAGGTCAACATCATGATATTTTACCTTTGTCAGGGGAAACCTGGTGACTTGGAAAAGTCAAAAAACAAAAAGTTGTGGCGTTATCTAGTGCAGAAGCAGAATTCAGAGGAGTAGCTCGAGGACTAGCCGAGCTATTGTGGATAAAAAAGCTATTGACTGAAATTGGATTCCCACCACAGAACACGTGTCATCTCATGTGCGATAACAAGGCTCTGATTAGTATCTTTGAGAATCCAGTGCAACATGACGCTACCAAACACTTGAAAGTAGACAGGCACTTCATCAAGGAAAAGCTAAACGAAGGGATCATCGGCTTACCATTTGTCCGATCAGAAGATCAATTGACCGTCTTAATGACAGGATCAATCCTTTCCCCAAATCATGCTTAATCAGTCCTAGAATAGTGCCTAGTCTATCTATAAGATGTAAAAATGTACGTTTGAATCAACACACTGAAATACATTGAAACCATCATGAGTAGCCTATTCCTATTGTTTTCACAGACATTAGGGTGAATTATTCAGAACCAAGAAAGCACCATGATGTGCTTTTAATAAACAGCAACCTGGTGCTTGGTCTTCAAAATGGAGGCCAACGTGAGGACTGAATAATATACCACTCACCCTCAGTATTCTAACTGTCCTTGCAATCTAAAGGATAGCGTTAATGTAATGAGTTGATAGTAAGTTGTCACTGGTGGCTTGCCTTGCTTCCAAGCTAAATTGTTATGTCAAGACCATAGACTGATGATTGTATCACATCTTATCCTCAAAGAAGGCTTGTAGGCCAATATTTATGGAATCCCGAGTGTAGGATTTTTTTCAGTTGAATTTATTCATTCAATGGTGGAAGTCCTATATAAATCCTGAAGATTTGAGGAGTCATAACTTGGGATTAAGGAAAAGTTTCATTTGTCATGAAACTAATGAAAAGATTTCATGTCGACACAATTATATGGTTATTCGTTAGTTTTCTTGTCTTCTTTTATGGTTCATTCATATGTTGAATTTTCAAAAAAAAAAATAAAAGATGAACATGTATAAGATAAGATAAAAGAACAAGTAACACTCAAGTGTTATTATCTCATCGAAATAATGAACTTGGTTGTCTTATGTAAGCAAAATATAAAAACTCAATAACTGTTAAATAGAGATTTCAGTCAACAAATCTTACTTATAAGATAAGATTAAAAACAAAGGAATTTTAACATCTCTAAAATTTTGAATTAATTATTAACATTCTCACTTAATTCAAAATTATTTAAAAAAACTTTCAAGAACACGGAGCATATCTTTCCATAATTCTTTTCTTTTGAGCGCTTCTCTCAAATCTTCTCAATAAAGTACTTCTATCTATTCTTCATGAGCACTTCTTTCATCACTTATCTTCATAGAGTACTTTTCTCTATAATGCATCTTTGTGCACTTCTCACTAACTAGAAGAAGTTGTCTTCTTTAATCAGTTGCACTGTGTTTGTATGATCTTTATTGTTAAACTTGCAGTCTTTTTTCAAATGTCCAAATCGTTTATGCCTAAAACATAGGAATGTCGGTCGACTCGAGCCCAAACCATGACCCACTTGGCCCAAGCTTGACCCACCATCCCTACTAAAACATTGAGACTTCCTTTTATGCCAGGCTACGGGCAGGGTGAGGGGGCCAAAAGTAGGCCGGGCCAAACTAGTTTTGCTATCGCTACTAAAGCATTGAGACTTCCATTTATGCTAGCAATCTTTCTCTTCATAACCAAACTTCTCACGGTGGCCACACTGAGGAATGTTTTCTTTCTTATTTGATGACATAACCTTTGCTAGAAAGGCTCCCTCTTCCATCTTCTCACTTTCTTGGTTTCCCATTATCCTTCTTTGCTTTTGAGCTTGTAAAGCATTAATATCTCATAAGTCCCCCAAAATCTTTAAAAGCTCAGATACCATGTTGAAGTTTTTTAAAAAATGGAAGATGAACATATATAAGATAAGATAAAAGAGTAAGTAAAACTAAGTTTTATTCTTATGTAGCCAAAATTTAAAAAAAAATCTCAATAACTGTTAAATAGAGATTTCAGCCAACAAATCTAGCTTATAAGATAAGATTAAAAACAAGACCTATTCAAAAGGAATTTTAATAGCTCTATAATTTTAAATTAATTCCCAACATCATATCCTAATTCTTCAACTTATTATTTCCCAATTTACTCCTCACATTAGCTTTTTTTTCCCAAATAGATTGGAATGGAAACAAAAGGTTTTGTCATTTATGACTCCATGATGGAAATGCAAAATGAGGTAAAGGTCTTTTCTAGAACTATGTTGTCTACATTACTAACATTTTTATGGTGGCAACATTGTCAATGTGAATATTGTTTGACTCGATAGTTATATAATATGGTTTGTTATGAACATAGAGACCAGTTTGTAGTGATGTATCATATATCTACCATATGATTTGTATGTTGAGCAACACAAAGAGATAGTCATCAGGTAAATGCCATTGGAATTTTATAATCTGGTTACTTATAAGAAAAGGAGATACGTGCAATTTCCCAGTTAATATCATTTCAATCTTTATCTGTGGTGATATCTTCTCATACAATTATTGTCACCCATGTAGATTCTTACGGTTGTCGTTGGAGCTGCTATTGGCCAAGTTTGTTTACTATTTGCTGCATGGACAAAGGGTGAACGGTTCATGATGCCACATGCTAAAGGTATGACAAATTTTTCTTGCCGGCAAGTATTAGAGTTTCATATGTCCTTCTAAGCTTTTATTCAATGTTTAAACTGGTACAATTTTCTTACTTACAGACTAGTATGATCTTTTAATATTATGTCCAGATTCTTTGGTGACGTCAGGAAAGGATGATAATAGTGATAGAATTTAATTCCTTAGGGTGAAAACTATCACCAATCATATAAACAATTATGTCAAATCATCAAGAATACTTAGATCTGTTGCAGAAGCATATCTGAATCTGTGATAACAACGTGATTCCTTAATCTTGCGGTTATTTATCTTCCAAGTCAATATGTACGTCTGTTTTTCTCTCAAGACCATCTCTTTTCTGACTGATGGGATATTAGAAAAGATAATCATTCATTTGACTTGGGGACCATAACCCTACTGTTTTATATAATTTGTCTTATTTATATTTTTTCCTATCATAAAATAAAAATCAGACTATTAGGTCTCTACACATTAAAGCCTATACTTTATCAGATTTCATATAGCCCAAAGCCTTTAACCTTAATAGATCACTTTAACTAGGCTTAACCTTATTATTGCTCATAATATACAATTAATTCATAGATATATATGTACCCACACGTGGGATTAAATCCAACAATCTCCCATTTGGGTCGTATATATATATAACTCCTTTAATTTTATATATATATATCTTGACATACCATTATGAGCTCAAAATTTGCTATCACTGCCAAATACATATTTAATCAATCTCATTTATCAATTATAATATCATAGGATCAAAACAGTTTCCATTATACGTACATCATAAATACCATTAATGGTCACTTATGCTGATATAATTGAACAACATAGATTAAGCATGGATGTGTAGTATGGAAATTATATGTAATGTGATCTTAACATGCCTACTCCCAACTAGTCCAAATTCCTTATTCCTTATTTAGATCAACCAAAAAAACTTTAAAGTTCAAATAAATCATAAAAATGTTGATAACTGAAAATCATTCGAAATAACAAACTCCCACTAAAATGACATATCTTCAATAGATACAACACCCATATGAGCGACATACTTATGAAAGACCTTTGATGGTAATCCCTTAGTGAGCGGATCTGCAACCATGTAGCTTATCCCAATATGTTCAATTGACAATTGACCATCTTGAACTCTCTCTTTGACAACTAGGAATTTGAGGTCTATATGTTGTGACTTCGTTGAGCTCATGTAATGGATGGAATATAGCACTGTTGACTTATTGTCACAGAATAACTTTAGTGGTCTTTCAATACCATTTACAATCCACATCCTAGTGACAAATTCCGTAACCATAATCCATGATTTGATGCCTCATAACAAGTTATAAACTCCACTTCCATAGTGGAAGAAGCTATGAGTATCTGCTTAACACTCTTCCAAGAAATAGCTTCTCCAACTAGTAGGTAAATATAGCCCAATGTGGATCTCCAACTATCTTGGCATCTAGCAAAATCAGAATCAGAATACCCAATGATCTCTAGTGATCTGACTTCCTGTATATGAGCATGTAATCTTTTGTTCATTACAAGTACCGCATAACTCATTTGAATGCTCTCTAATGATCCATTCCAAGATTGCTTATGTATCTGCTCAGCATTCCAACAATATATGCAATATCTGAATGAGTATCTGAATGCGTATATACTCAAGCATACATTAGACTCCCTACTGTTAAAGCATAAAGAATCTTCTGCATCTTTTTAGTTTCAAACTCATTCTTGGGGCATTGGCTGAGACTAAACTTGTCTCCCTTAACAACAATGGCATCACCTAGTTTACAATCCTGCGAGTCAAACCTCTTAAAAACTTTCTCGATATAGCTCTTTTGTGATAACCCGAGTATACCTTGAGTGCGATCTTAGTGTATTTGTATCCCTAATACAAAAGAGGCATCACCAAGATCTTTCATTTCAAATTTCTTTGTCAGAAAGCTCTCATATATCATTGTTGGCAAGCAGTATACCATCGACATATAAAACTAGAAAAATATACTTGCTTCCACTGAACTAATGGTATATATGATCATCAACTGCATTCATTTCAAAACCAAACAAAAAGCAACTTTATGAAATTTGTAATACCATTGACAGGAAGCTTGATTGAGCTCACAAATGGATTTCTTCAATTTGCAATCTATTTAATTTAAGTCTCCTAACACAAAGTTTTTTGGTTGCACCATATAAATTGTCTCATCAATGTCTCCATTAAGAAACGCAGTCTTTACAACCATCTGATTCAACTTAAGGTTGAAATGTGTCACAAGTGCCATTATAGTTCAAAAAGAGTATTTCGATGAAATCGGAGAGAAAGTCTCTTTATAATCAACACCTTATTTCTGTGTAAAGCCCTTTGCAACTAGACTAACTCTTGGTTTTAAATATCCATTTGCAACCAATTGGTTTCGCACTTTAAGGCAATAAGAAAAGATCCCAAACGTCATTGTCTTTTATGGACTTTATCTCTTCATTCTTGGCATCAATTCATTTTTTAAAGTTAGAACTTTTTATGGACTGATGGAAGTTGATTAGATCATCTTTCACAATGCCAATGTCACCTCATGTCCTTAGAAAAATATAATGCAATCATTTAGAATCTCACTTCTCCTTTCACTAGTGGATCTCCTTAATGACACTAGTTCTTAAGGTTGGTGAGTTTGTTCTTCTAAAATAATTTTTGTAATCTGACCAAGGAGTTCCTCAACATTGTCATGATGTTCTGGATTTGTTACATCAACAACATTAGGAATAAAACCCATATCATTGTCAACAACAAATGGGGGAATATTAACATATTCCTCTTCAAGGACAATGTTTCTCACTTTATCTCCCTCCCAAACTCATCATCCTCAAAGAATCGGGCATTTTTCATCTCAATAATTGACTTTGCAGTGGGTCATAAAACTTGTAACCCATAGACTTTTCGGAGTATTAAAAAAAATAGCAACTAACAGTTCTAGAATGCAGTTTCTTTTCATTGGGCTCATATGGTCCCACCTTAGCTGGACAACCTTAAATGTGCAAGTGGTTCAAACTGGGCCCTTTTCCCATCCAAAGCTCATAAAGGTTTTTGTAGTTGCTTTAGTTAGAACCCTATTGAGTATGTAAGTTGCAGTCTTTAATACTTCTCCCCAAAGAGATTCTAGTAAAGTAGAAGGACTAATCATACTCCTTACCATGTCCTTTAATGTTCTGTTTCTCCTTTCAACAACACCATTCATGCTAAAGACATCCTGGCATAGTGTACTATAGGACAATATCACATTCTTTAAGGAACTTAGCAAATGGTCCTGGACGTTGTTCACCTGATCCATCATATCTACCATAATATTCAACACCACAATTAGATCTAACACTTTTTATTATTTTGTTAAGTTGATTCTTAACCTCAACCTTATAGTTTTTGAACACATCCAGAGGCTGGGACTTCTCATAAATGAGATACAGGTAGCCATAACAAGAGTAATCGTCTATGAATGTAATAAAATATTGTTGACCATTCCAAGAAGCAGTAAGGAATAGCATACATATGTCCATATGTACGAGTTCTAAGATTTCAATAGCCCTGTTGGCACCTGATTTTCTTAAGTTTTGTCTGTTTCCTCTTAATACAATTAACACAATTTTCAAAGTTTGCATAATCAATTAGATCAAGAATTCTATCAGACGTAAGATGTTCAATTCTTTGTTTAGAGATATGGCCTAAACACTTGTGCCATAATGAAGCAAAATTCTCATTGGTTAATTTTCGCTTTATAACTCTATATACATGCAGAGTTTATTTATATGAGGCAATCATATTAATCAAATGTAGGTTATCAACAAATGATAAGAAAGACTAAATTGACCATTTCTAAATGAACAAGAGTAACCAAATTTGTCCAATTTAGAAATAGAAACTAAATTTCGTCTAAATGACGTTACAACATAAGTCTCATTCAAATCCAAAAAATAACTTGTTTTTAACAATAACCTAAAAATTCCAATAGCCTCAACTTCTACGCTTTAACATTGTCTACATAGATGTATCTTTCACCATTAATTAGCTTTCAGTAGCTCAGGCAACACCTACATAGATACAATGATGTGAGTAGTAGCACCAGAATCTAGCCACTAAGTGTGTATAGATAATGAAGTTAAATTTACCCCATAACAAACCAAAGTGAGAAATTTACCTTTCTTTGTACACCATGCATGATATTTGGTACAATTCTTTTTCATGTGTGCAGTACTTTCATAGAAAACTAAGCTAAAGCCTTATCCTGTTTCTTTGATTTTTTCTTTTCTAGAGTGGCACCTGCAGCTTCCTTACCCTTCTTTCTTTTCAAGTTCTTGTCCTTTGAGGTAGTTGCCAAATGGCATTCTCTATCTTCTCTTGCTTTAGCCTTTGCTCTTCTTGCACACAATGAGAAATGAGCTCATTTAGAGTCTAAGTCTCCTTTTGACAGTTGTAGCTAACCTTAAATTGAATGAATTGTGCAAGAAGAGATATCAAAACTAAATGCGCAAACAAGTCCTCAGACATCTCTAACTTTAGTGGCTTTAGTTTCGAAGCAAGATGCCACATCTCCAAGATGTACTCCCTTATGTTTCCTTTTCCCTTATATCTCATTGAAATGAGATTTGCTAAAATTGTACTTGTTTCAGCCTCTTCACTTTTGGCAAACCTCATTTTAATTTCCCCAAGGTAATCTTTGGCAGTAATTATCCCTTCGAACATAGTGCCCCTAAAAGTTTTTAGAATAGCACGCTTTATGATCATAAAGCTCATGCGATTTGAATATTCTCACCTTTCCATGTCCCTTTTATCATCAAACGAACTATCAGCCATAAGATCAACAGGTCGTTCATTCCTTAATGTAAGGTCTTGATCCATGACATTGAGAACAATCATAACATTCTCTATCAATGCCTTAAAGTTTGTGTCATTAAGCACTGGAATGGAATTGATGCTAGTAATAACAGTAGAAGCAAAAGTAGCAACTGAACAGAAAACAAAACAACCAATAAACAAACTCTCATAATTTCATATAATCATATAAAATCAAACAATGGTAAAGCCTATCACAAGATACCTAGCACAAAATTAATATTTAGTCTTTGGCATAAATATTAATTTGCAAGTGGTACTCTTGGTGCAATAATCAAATATTGACAATAACAAAAATGTCGAACAACCAACCTTTCCTTGGATCGATTAATTGTTCAAATAGTTGACTCAATAATTGTCACATATTTATCATCATAGGTGTACCTGTATTTCAGCCAAAATATTGACCTTCCTTTGTACTGGTCAACACCTGTATGAATTAAACATACACAACCATCTTAATATTATAAAATATATTAATTTATACAGGAGAGACTACTTTGGATGCATATTGTTTCAATCAATTTATCTCACAATATTAATAAAAGATCAATTATACCAATATTTGAACATATCTTGAACATTCAATTTGAATGTTGATTGTATTAACGTTAGTTAACCGAATTTAATTTTCATACAAAAATATAAACTAAAAGCATGAGTAATTGATTTATGTCAAAACTGCATATAACGAAACATTATTTATGAACCGAACGTAAAATTTATAGAAATATTCGAATGCACCATTTAACCAAATATCCCATTTGTTTCCAAAATAGGCTTTAAAAATATTTGGTTCCAAAATCCTAAAGCACGAAATATATATATAAACTTATCTGGTTTCTTTCAAACTCTTTGCATCATTTAATTCCTCGTTTTTGGTTAATGGAATTTCGTAAGTTTGCAAGATATTAAAAAGAGAATTCTCCTAGTCATTTTGACAGATCAAGAAATTCAGACTCCCCTTTTAATTTGCAATCATGGCATGAACCAATCTATGACACCTAATGCAACAGATGCCTCCATTATGGGACTCGTATTTTTAGGAGTTTGTTTTTACTTTTGAGTCTTTTGATAAAAGAGAATCTTTGAGGCCCACAAACCACTATACAAGATTCTTTCTTATCATCTTACTGTTTGCTTTTAGAAAGTTGTTTACTTTTATAAAGTAGCTTTGTTAAAGGTGTGATGATTATACTTGAAAGTTGCTTTCTTTTTTAAAGTTGTAATGAGTGTGTCTCTAGGGAGTTTTTACTTTTATGCCCTTTGCTTCGCTTATAAAAGCAAGGTTTCTCCTTCATTGTAAGTAGATCTAGGTAGAAAATAGTTGAAGATTAGTTCAATGAATGTTTATTTGAGTGTTTTCCATTCTCTCTTAGTTCTCCCTTTCCTAAAAGCTTAAGTCTTGAGTGCAAGTTACTATCTATCATTATACAAAGACAAGTATGCTCTACACTCGCCTTTTTCTGAGGATTTTGTGTATCAAAAAGTCTAAGAAGACAGTCTATGACTGTATAAAAGAATTCGCTGTGAGATTAGATTTTAAAGGGGAAAGAGTGTAGTACTGTTGCGACTGTTGTTTCAAAAGAGGAAGAAGAGTTGTGAAGGGCGTAAGCTTCCTAAAAGGAAAGATGAGAGTTGTGTGCCCATGGTGAGAAGGGCTTTGTTAACTCGTCCATCATACCTGGAAGTTACCGATAGTCACAAGATTCTCGTATTGATTCATAATAGTCTACCAGACACTGTAGTAGCCTACTTTTCAACTTTGGATAGTTGATGGTCATCCCAAAGGTGGTGTTTTCGTTAGTTGGTTGTCGTACTTTCCCTGTGTGCCCTTTGGGGTTAAAGTATAAACCAAAGCTTTATGTTAAAAAAAGCATAAACGTTATTGAAAAACCATTGATAAAGATTAAAGGCTTTTGAAAACCACCTTTCCAACATAGCTTACTGTCATTTGTTTCGGCAGTTTCCTTTTTTTTTTAATCGTAAGGTTGCAATAGTAATTTAATCCAAACAAAATCAAGAAGTTAAAACCATATTATATTTATATATATATATATATATATATATATAACAATTAAAAAATTCTGAATCATCTAACATGAAAGAGGCTCTGATACTATTTGATAGAATTTAATTTCTTAGGGTGAAAATCATCACCAATTATATAAGCAATTATGTCAATCATCAAGAATACTTAGATTTGTCGTGGAAGCATACATGAATCTACAAGAACAATGTGATTCCTGAATCTTGCAGTTATTCATCTTCCAAGTCAATATGTACGTACATTTTCTCTTAAGAACTATCTCTTTTCTGACTAATGAGATATCAAAAAAGATAATCGTTCATATGACTTGAAGACCATAACCCTAATGCTTTATATAATTTGTCTTATTTTTTTGTTAGCCCATCATAAAATAGAAACCAGAATATTGGGTCTTTACACATTAACGCTCATACTTTATTAGATGTCATATAGTCCAAAACCTTTAACCTTAATAGATCATTTTAATTGGACTTAACCTTATGATAGCTCATATATATATATATATATAGATAAAGATGGTTTCGTTTTCTTCATCCACGCCCTTCCAATACACCACCATCTTTCCCCAGTGAAAAGCTAGAAGGCAAATGAAGAACATGCAATACTAGAATGGCTCTACAGCAACATCTGCCACTTGTTGGATTTAATCCAACTTCGAGAAAAGTTCTCATCCTTCAATATCATGATTGGGTCGACTCGACCAACATGAGTGAATAGAAAATCGAAAACGTACGTCGCTGTTCTAGCTGAAATACTTGGAATAATTCTACCACTTCTACTAAGAGTAGCCTTTTTAGTGCTAGCTGAACGTAAAGTAATGGCTTTTGTGCAACGTCGAAAGGGTCGTGATGTAGTGGGATCGTTCAGATTGTTACAACCTCCAGCAGATGGTTATATATATATATATATCCCACACGTTGGGGCAGATGTTGCTGTAGAGCCATTCTAGTATTGCATGCTCTTCATTTGCCTTCTAGCTCTTCACTGGGGAAAGATGATGGTGCAT
>JAOSBO010000001.1:2808522-2826022 GCA_027563915.1 Erythroxylum rotundifolium
ATGAAATATCCATTAATTATTATATAACAGTCAATTGGGGTTATTAACTCATTTTGTTTTTAATAATTAAATTACATATCCGAAATTAATTTATGACCCCACCGCGAATTTCCGTATCTAGATTTTTAATTAAATGTAAGGTTATAATTTATTTTATTTAAATGTTCCCAATTATTATTTTTATTATTGCAATTAAATTCCCAAATGGTGACGCATAGTCACCATGAATTACGTATGGGGACCAGGGCCAACATAATCACTTAAAATTATTTAGGTAATTGTTTATTTAAGTTTTGATTAAAATTCACTTAATTAATTAATTAACTAACTAAAAATAGGAAATCCAATCATAAAAACTATATAAAGTTTGGTTTTATTAACTACCTTCCTATGAATTCCTCTTATAATTGGATTTTGTGAAAGCTTTATTTACCCTTTTATAAATTAATGACATAGTTTCTTAAAATATGAATTGTTCGTTTTTGTACAATAACTCATATGCCCATCCAAATCTTATATTGTTGTCATACACTTAACAACTAACTTAAATTTTTTAAAATTCTTAAAATTCTTTTTTATCATAAAAGATATGTTTCTATTACTAGGTATTTTAACTTAGATTTAGCATTATATTTCAAGCAAACAATAATAACAACAATACCACCTGGTAGAAATATTTAGTATTATATTTCAATAAATATATTTTAACTCTTGTTCTTCTTTTAAATATTTATTATTAACTATGTAGTGATCAATTAGTTATAACATTAAACTTTAAAATAATAAATTAGTTGATGGAGATCAGCTTGCATTAGCAGTTGCCAATCCGTTGCAAGGAATTGAAAATCATATGACAAGAACAAGAACTAAGCACACGAAGGAACCTTTCAAGACAATGTGGCTGTTATAGAAGATTCTAAGGCATTACCAAGATTAATTACTTACCTTCAGGCCTAAGATGATGGAAAAAGCTTAACATATAAAATTAATGCTTGGAGCCCAATATGCAAGGATGACCTACATGAATTCTTTAATGAAGCCTAATTTGTATAATTACCTTTTAAAAAGATTAAAGATGTGGAATTAGATGACAATTTCATATTGTGACTCTCTTTTATTAATTATTATTAGTTGTCAAGTTATTTTTGGAAGGATTTCAGATTTAAGGATGATTAAGGCTAATTTGCATCCATTTAACGAAATCATTCCTAGTCAAGTCTTTCTTATTTAGTTATGATTAAGAATAATCAAAAAGACATTCCTTTGTAGGATTTTCATCATCTGGTGCCTATTTAAAGTGGCAATCTAGTGTATTACAAAAATCATCTTATCATTAATAAAATTTGAGTGTTTCTCCATTGTGAAAGCTTTCTCTTTGTTCTTTAGTTAAGAACTGAATCTAGTCTCTTTCCCGTAAGTTGTAGTGATCAACTTATGACTTTGGTTCAAATTAAAAGGTTTGATTAGGGTTAAGGTTTTGCTTGATTCGAAAAGGATTTTGGGTTTTTTTTCCTTGTTGATTTTGAGTCTGAGGTGGTCCTTCATTAAGGTTCATATCATTTAGTATCAAAGCTAATCTCCTTGAATCAAGTTACATCTATCCTTCTGCTCGTTTTCTTGTTCAACCTTGCTTGGTTTTATTTCTTTGATTTTCAAGTATATTATTCCTTGTGCCCTTATTTTCCTTTTATTAAAAATTATCCTAGAGTTATTATATTCATCTATTTTCCTTTATTTTGATTCATATTAGTTACAAAAAAATATGTTTATCTTCAATTGTTGCAAAAAGGTACATAAACATGTTTTAATCAAAAGTTGCAAGATTATACTTATCTTAAATTATTGCACTCATTTTTGGTGTTAATCCTTCTATTTGGTTCAAACTTTCCACTATCATCCTTACATTATTTCCTTTTATGTTCTTTCCTTTTGTAATCATTTTTTGCAATAATTCTTCTTCCCTTATTTGTGCTTCATTTCTTTTATCTTTTTTCCTTCTGTAATCATTTTCCACCTTAATTCTTATTTCTTTAATCATGCTTTATTTCCTTTTATTTTTTTCGTTCTACAATCATTTCCAGCCTTAATTTTACTTTCCTTATTCTTGCTTAAGTCTCTTCTCTTTCTTTCTTTTTATGTACATTTAATTACCTAATTCATTGAGTTTTGCTTTTTTTATTCTTTGCTCAAATTACCTTTTTGGTTTTTTTAATCTTACCTTTCTTATTGACTTAGAATTCAAAGTAACTAAGTTTGAATTAATGTATGTTCTTGTTGGATCATTGATTAGGTTTCAATTAAAGGGCTTGTAAGAGAAAGTTGTAAAAGGCAAGAGTAAAGAGTCCAACATAGCCAAGATTGAGTGAATATATGAATGAACAATAATTAGAATGTAAACATGTAAGGGACTGAGTGAGGACAATCTAATCTATTTTATTACTAATTATTTATTTGTAGGTTTAATCATAAGTAGTAGTAGAGAACATGCTAACATTGACCTTAAGATATTCATAAAGGCCATCCAAGATCAATTCAAGACTCTTAATATGATATTAAATAAATTGGAGACGTCAAATATTTCAAACTATTATAGAAATCAGCCAATTAATGTGGAGGAAAAGGATGAAGCCAATTTTGAAGAAGTTGGTTTCATGAGGGGAATAGTGTTATCTAAATGTAAGATAATAACTTGGGTAGTATTAAGATGAAGGTTTCTTCTTTTCAAGGAAAGAATGATCTAGAGTTGTATTTAGAGTGGGAAAGAAAAGTAGAACGCGTGTTTGATTGTCATAACTACACCAACGAGAAGAAGGTCAAATCGGTAGTAATCGAATTCATAGATTATGTTGGCATTTGGTGGCATTAAATGGTGCTTAGTAGGAATAGGAATAGAGAGAGACCTACTCTTTTAGGGAAGAGATAAAGGTAGGAATGCATAAATGATTCTTACCTAGTCATTACTATCAAGATTTATGTAGGAAGTTACAAAGTTTGATTCAAGGTTCCAAGAGTATAGAGAAATACAACAAGGAGATGTACGTAGCCATGATTAAGGCTATTGTTGAAGAGGACCAATAAGTTACTATGGCTAGATTTATTAATATTTTGAATAGGGAGATTACAAATGTAATGGCTTTGCAATATTATGTAGAGATGGAAATTTTGTTGTATAAGGCCATTAAGGTGGAGAGGTAATTAAAGTCTAGGGAAACTTCCAATTCTAGTTTGATTTCAACTCTTCATGGGGATAATAGCAAGGTTGCCTCAAAACTAAAAGATGATATAAAAAACGAAGATTCAATCTCTAAATTACATGATTTTAAGTGTTTTATGTGTTAAGAGATTATGCATGCTACCTCTCAATGTCCAAATAAAAGGACAATGATTATTTTGTACAATGGTAAGGTAAAGAGTTTTAACTTAAGTGACAATGAAATGTCGCCATTGGAGGATTGTAGTGATGTGGATGTTGAAGGACTTATGAGTAGAGAATTACAGATCACTAGGCAAACTCTGAGCATTTAGCCTAAGGATGAAATTGATGGGGTCCAATGTGCAAACAAAAAAAAAAGCACCTTAATGAAAAGGGGTCCCCACTTTATGAGAGTTCTGAGAGGGACATCAATTGTATTCAACTGTCTCTTTGTATTTTGCAAAAAAACTATTTTCGTGACCTTTTAGTCATAAAGAAACAACCATACCGGTTACTTCAAAGCTCACTCTTTGTTAAGGTGATAAGCAGAAATTATAACATATTTTACACCCCTATTTTATATTATTCACATAGCACATTTGGGTTAAATTATATTTATTTAATTTTATATTTTATTGCCATATATATATATATATATCTAATTTGTATTAAATATTTTTTTATAGGTTTGATGGAATTAAAAATAGTCCAAAACTAGTCACTTCAAAAGCAAAAATAAGTGGACAACTACAACGACATAACATAGTAGAGGAAGAAAACAAGTGACATGAGCAAAAAACTCCTAGCCCAAAACGTAAGAATTCCAAAGAGAAACGCAGCAGCTTATGATGAAAGCAATATAGGCTGTGTTTGGATCTGCGATGCGGTAGAAATAAGTACTTATTCACCGCAGTTTTTAAACCCAATCACATGTTTGGATCTGCAATGAACGACTGAAAGTTGGAGAAAAGTGTAGTGCCACCGTAGAAATCAATAAACAGAAAGAGAGTTGTAGTAGGAAACTGCTTATGCGGTACAAATTTTACTTTCTATTAATAACCTTCACTACAAGTATTATTTTTCATTATACTCTTAATTAATATTGACTAATAATATATTTTTATGAAATATTTTAGTTACTAAATTTATTTTATTTATATTTTCTTATTTTAGTTTAATGTTTTATTAAACTAAAATATTAAACTATCATCCCCTCTGACCTTCACCACAGAGGGGAAACCCCAAAGCAATGTCTATAGAGATGGAAAAAAAACAATGTTGTACCCTGATCACTAAAAGACTTCGCAATCTTGCAGGAGAGTTTGTTACCTAAGCTTGAGATCTCCTTGGTGTAGAGCAAAATATAGAAGAACTCTAGGGAGACAAATTGATAGCCTCAATCGCCAACGCTTTCACCATTACCACCTCCCTCCCAAATCGAGAAGTTTCTTAAGGGCTCAAGAAAGATATGGGTCATTATACCCTAATTGTTAAACGATTTTGTTTTTTAGTTGTTATGTTAAGTTAATGTTTTGCCTTACCCCGGGTTTGTAAGTGTCCAAATGGTCTCTCCCGTGTCTTGTTGTAAACATTTCCTTTTATTAATGAATTTTTTAAATTCTCAAAGAAAAAGCCAGTAGAGAAGGGAATCAAAATGACAACTAAGAGGAGAAAACATTGAACGATAAAAGCGCAACGAACATAAGCATAACAAAGCAAAAACACACTAGTAGGAAAACCAGCAAATAACATGAAAACACAGAGAACCACAGGAAAAAAAAATAGAGAAGATAACACATTCTGTAGCTTTCATCAAATCTCTAAATCCTTTCGAACTGGATTTGATAAGAGTAAATTAGTGGAAGCTTATCAATAATTCAAAAATGTATGGGCTTTTATATTGTCTCATGATCCTATAAAAAGGCATCATTAGCAAGGAAAATATAACAAGCAAGCATCACACAAAAAGGGAGTATTTTGAGTGGATTAATACCCTTTCATGGTGGGTCAAAGGTTGGAGCTATTGCAAGAGGTGTCGAAAGTGTTTGGAGAGCAATAGTCCACTAGAATCAAGCTGGTTCGTGACTAGTGGAGGAGAAATTCCATATCTCAGGATTGGTTCGAGATCTATAAAGGTAGAAAAATTCAACGAGTTTTTTGGCTTTGTTTTTAGTCTTTGATACTTAATTTATTAATACTGAATTCTAGTTTAGTTATGTTGTTTTGATTATTTAGGATATTATTTTTTGATTTAATTATATTAATTACCGAGTGAATTTAACCTTATACAATTGCTAAAATTTTAAGGCCAAATTTTGGTTGTTGATTATGTTTTTTTAAGTGTAACATATTGAGCTAGTTCAATTTTTAAGAGTAAAAAGGAACAAATAGAAACTAGCTCGTTTTTTTATAATTAATTTATTAAATGTCTCGGATTATCTTAGATATGTCAAAATTGTATGACTAAACTAAAATTTAAAACTTGATTGTTCATTTGTAAATATTAGGTTAGATTTATATTTTATTTCTTTGATTCATAAATTTAATTTGATTCCTTTTAAAGATTGAACACCCCCCTTTTTCTTTACGTATTAGCTTAACATAATTCATAGGTTTCCATAATTATAATTGGTTTAGTTTTGGATTTCTTTTATATTTCTATGTAAAGTTAGTTGTATGAACATTGTTTAATTTATTGCGCTCAAAATAACCATGTATTATAAGATTGGATTTTATTTTTGTTCTAAGAATGTGTCATAAGTTTGTTTGCCCAAGTTTTGATATTGTATCTTATTTACGTGGTTAAAGAAGACGTTATGTGTTAATATGTTAATGATGTTTGTATTATGGAATTTCTTTCATATAAGTGAATTATTAGAATGATATTGTTTCTTTTAAAAATACTGTAATTAATAAATCAGTAAATTATCTTTTCTTATGGGATCGACTCTTATTTGCTCTATACTAAATTGTTTAATACATTTGTTTAATAAATTGAAAGTAAATAAGGATTTAATTTGTATACGCCTAATAACATGTATCATGAGGCCTAATGTGAGCATATCTTTCATACTCAGTGCCATGTGAATAGCAAGGTATGTAGCATGATCATTGATAATGGGACTTGCACTAATGCTGTTAGCACTATATTGGTTGACAAACTGAAGGTGACAACTCTAAAGCATCCAAAACTATACAAGTTGCAATAGTTGGATGAGTATGGAGAAGATAAGGTGACAAAACAAGTTTTAGTGGCATTTTTCGTTAGGAGTTACAATGATGAGGTTATATGTGATTTAGTACCAATGCATGCTAGTCATCTTCATTTGGGATGTCTATGACAATTTGATAGAAAAGTTCAATATGATAGGTATAAAAATGATTACTCTTTTGTCGTGAACAATCGACATGTGATCTTAATAACTCTCAAAGCATTAGAAGCATATGAGGATCAAAGAAGGATAACAAGAGAATAAAAATTGAGAGAAAAACAAGTGCGTGCTCAAGAAAAGACTGAGAGTGTGAAAGAGTGCAAAGAGCATAATAGTGAGCAATGAGAGAAGAAAATTTGTGAGATTCAAAATAGGGAGAAAAATATGAGGGGTAATGCCTATACTAGTAGAGGTAGTGTCAAGAGTGCTATGTTAGCGAGACGATAGCTAATTGTACTTAGGTAGAAGCATGTTCACCTTTCAACTATCGATCTTAGTCCTTCTTTGCCTAGTGTTGTTGCGTCTTTATTTTAGGAGTTTGCTAATTTATTCCCTGAGGAGTTACCACAAGGATTATCAACTTTAAGAGGCATTAAGCTTCAAATTGTTTTCATCCCATATTCAATAATCCCTTACAGACCAGCTTATAGAACTAATCCAAAAGAGACCAAGGAGATTTAAAAGCTAGTAGATAAGTTAGTGGAGAAAGGGTTCGTGAGGGTGAGTCTTCTCCTACATTTGGTTTCTAAAATTCTAATATCAAAGAAAGATGGAACATTTCATATGTGTGTGGATTATCAAGCTATCAACAAAATTATGAGAAAGTATAGACATCCCTTGCCTAGATTAGATGATATGCTTGATGAGTTATATGAGTCTTGCTTATTTTCAAAGATTGATTTAAAAAGCGGGTATTATCAAATTCACATGAAACGAGGGAGACAAATTCAAAATTGTTTTCAAACAAAATATGGTTTGTAAGAGTGATTTGTATTAATGTTATGAATATTGTAATGGTAATAGTATCGAATTTAGTTTTGGTACAGTGCTGTACCAGTATCGATCAATATTAGATACTGTTTCGGGTAATTTTTTAAAATTATAAAATAGTTTCTATTTTCTAAAATTATAAAATAGTTCCTCAATATATTTTACTACGTAATTTATAATTTGCATTAACCTTCTTTTCAAAATTATAACAATAGAAATATGAAATAACAACAATTTATTTATTTATATTAATATTACTTTTCACATATTTTACATATAAACAATAACCACAATTAAAATGAAAAAAGATCATTTAATTATCATACAAGTATAAAATTAAGGATAGTACAAAGTACTTAAACATTATAATTTCATTATATAATAATTAATAATTATATCAAAACATCAAATACAAAAGAATACTAAAGATCCATGATTCTTTATGTTTTTGACAAAAGTTCATGTTGAAGAAACTAATTGGGAAACAATCAATTAGAAGTGAAACTTGAAATAAAAACATTTTACAATTATATTTATATTACATGTATAGAGTTTAACATATACATTAAATATAAGTGAAATTAAAAGAAGTGGAGAAATGAAAATCAAGAACTTTACTTGATCAAATATTTGCTTAGGACACATTTGACCCCAACTCTCATTTGGAGCAAAATCTTTATCATTAAGAGGGGTTTTATCGTTACCATCATTTATATTCATTGCACCAAATAATATGTCAATACTTTCTCATTTAAGATTATCTTCCAAGTCTTTCTCATCTATCAATCTTGATTCCTTAGAAGCTCAATATGTGAAAAGATCAATATAATTAAGGGAAATTAGATCTGTAGAACTACTTGTTCTATTAAGAGTCTCAGTAAACAGATGAAATTAAATTATCAAGAAATTAAACAAAATTATATTTAACTTAATAACGATAATAATATACATTTTCTAAAGTTTTAAATTGTATCAAATAAAGACAAAGTTGTTTAATCATTTGTATTCTAATATACTCCTTTTTTTGGAATGGATGAATTCAAATGTATTTTAATTCTCTTCACATGCTACTATACTTAGACATTGACTCAAAATTTGAATTTCAAACATTTGCAATTATAGAATACCACTTCTAAAGCGTAGCCACTGATCAATTTGTGTGTAAACTTTATGAGAAAAAATCGACAAGTTAAGTAGAAAACTGGTTGGTTTTCTTGAGAAAAATCAGTAGTTTTAGTTAAGTAGAAAACTGGTTGGTTTTCTTGAGAAAAATCAGTAGTTTGCTTAAGATAATGGGCCATGAAGTAATAAACTTTGATAATCTGTCAGCCATTTGAGCATACAGGCCCTGGCACGGGCAGTAGTAAGTTTCTTCTGCAAGCGAGACCACCTCCCGCACACCAACCCATATACCTCCTTGTCCTTTTCACCCTCTATTTTTGACAGTTGTTAACCTATCATTAATGCAGATTAAAGTCTTAGTATAAAAGTTGAGATTTTTATTGGGTATATTTTAGAAAATTTCAGTGATTTTTTTCTTTTCAATTTTATCACACAATTTAATAAATAGGTTATATTTTTATAAATTTATATTTTTATATTTTAATTAAAAACAATTTTTAAAACTATTATTGTTAAAAAATGAATCACTATTTTATCTTTAATACTAAATTTATTTACTCTTACTAAGAACTAATATTTGTCAAATTTTAGGTTATTTATTTATTTATACTTTAATTGAAAATTTTTAAATTATTATTGTTAAAAACTAATTATTATTTTTATTATGATTTATTTAACAAATTGAATTATTAATTAATATATATCAGTAGTTTTACTTAAGATAATTTAAGAATGTATTAAAATTATTATTTAAATTATGAGGAAGCATTCTAAAGTCTTTTATGTTAAATTTCTTTAAATATACTTCAACTTTTACAACTTTTTAAATAAATTATATAGAAATATAATTTTTTATTTTCATTATTATTTTAAATATTATATTAAATTTAATCTTAATTTAAATTATTAGTTTATTATATATTAATTGGATTATTAGTATATTTTTATTTTAATAAAATATTTTATTTTAATAAAACATTTACTTTTTTATAATTTATTTATATTTATTTTATATCAATATTATATCGATTTAATAGGGATTGAATCCTCAATTTTTAAACCTGGGATGTTGGATCCGAATTTTAAAAGATTGACCCGTCCGAAACTACTGACTACAGCAATTCAATTACTTGATGCCTCGAGACAACTGTTGATCCACTCCTCTCTGACTCCGCCTAGGGTTTCATCAGATCAACACCATGGCTATGCAATCCGGAATCGGGCTCTCTAAGATCCTAATCATTGCTGGTGCAGGTGGTTTTTCCGACCACTGTCATAACGCTTTCTCCGACTTCTAGACTTACATCTTCGTTGTCGTTTGATTTTGTTGATTTGACGTCTCTGTTGTCGTTTTTCCAGGGTACACCACTACTTTCCTGGTCAGGGATGGTAAATTATCTGACTTGATCGGTCATCTTCAGGTACTGCAATATTTGTTGCTAATCTAGCTCGGTTTTCATGATTTTGTTTGGCTCTTGATTCTTTTCACTTTTTCTGTTGGTCTGTAATTTAAAGTTTTGGCTTAGGTGAGCCCCACCTTGTCTTGTTTGTTGAGCTCAGTTCTGCTGGAATTTCCTTGATGTATTTGCTACTTGAAAATTCTTGTTAGTTAAAAAAAAAAAAAAGTCTTTCTGAATTTGGTTCAATCTCTTCATAGCGGTTTGGATTTGGTTTGTTGTGATTGGCAGGATTTGGTGAGAAAAGTGGAGAAATCTGGGGAACAGTTGGAAGGTGATTCTGGGAGTTCTGACTCTGTTGTCCAACAGGTAGTCAGGATCTAGCATTCTAAATGAATTTATTCTCTGTTATACATATTTATTTAATGTTTGTGTAAATTTTCTCGTTAGATTGCTTAGCTAGTTTAATATGCATGATGCTTGCGCATTGTTTCACTACTTTTTTTTTCTCCCAATTAATTTCCTTACATATTTTTCTTGTTCATGCAGCTGAAAATGTTGCAAGCTGAATTGCAGCGACATCTCAGCCAACCACAAATAATTCTGAACGGTGCTTCTGACCAAATAGGTATATGCTCTGTGATTCTATTGATTGGTTTTGGTGGCAACCTATTTTCTACGGGAGTCTAATCCCAATTCCGAATGTTTTGTTTGCCTGTAATCCAATTCTATAAAGTTTATATATAGCTCTTTTTGTGTTTTGGTTTTGAAAAATTGCCGTTAGATGAGTCAAGGGAAAATTTCTGATACAAGTCATGATTGAAGTTGAGATTTTTCGCACTTTTCACTTTATGCAGGTAACTACTCAAGTCTCATAGTTCCTGTTGCCACGTTAGGTGCATTGGGTTATGGTTATATGTGGTGGAAGGTATCTACTATGAATACGATGTTTTCATTGGCTTCTTTCAGTCAGATTCTTTGATTACTTCACATAATTTTTATAGTGATTTTACCTTTTATGTTGCATTTATGCACATTACATGCATCTAAGATCAAGAAGTTCCTTTCAGGAGACTAAATTTGTTTTTACTATGACTCTTATTGGTAATTAGGGCCTAAAATTATCAGATCTTATGTATGTGACTAAGCGTTCTATGGAAACTGCTGTTGCAAACTTGACAGAAAATCTGGAGCAGGTGTCCGAAACTATATCAGTAAGTCCTGTATAGTTGATTGCTTTCTATTGTTGCACTATCTACTATGGATTTTCTTTAAGAATGATTTTGGTAGTGTAATTTAGCATGAGTAAGACTAAATAAAAGGATGGGGTATACATTATAACTTCTCCAGGCGTTTGATTCCTTTGATATTTGATCACTTCCCATTTTGAAAGTTTGGTTGGACGTAAAGTTCATTTTCTGTTTTGACGTTCAAGATTAAGCTTTAATCTGTAATCCTTTACCAGTTGTTTGTTTAAGAAGTGTTTATCGAGTTTTTTTTTTCCACATTACAATATCAAATTTTGAGATTTGACATTATTGCTCTTCTGAAATGAAGTGTGCTATCTGTTTCCGCTATGGTTGTGCAACGTTTATAAAGCTTTCTAATGTACTTCTATTTACTCTTTTGGCCAGGCTGCAAAGAAGCATTTAACACAGCGAATACAATTGTTGTATGATAAAATGGATGGTCAAAAGGAGATCTCAAGAGCCATACAGAACGATGTAAGATTATAAATTTGATTAACCCCTTTCCCACCTCTTTTTCCCTCCTGATTCATTTCACTCTTCTTTTTCTCAGTCTTGACCTGTTCAACATGTTTTCATTTAGACCAAGTTTTAACAGATCTTCTGTCAATTTGGGATTGTTCATTCTAACAATAAGCATAAAGAACCAAAAAACGCCCAATTCTGTTCATTCCAGAATCATTAAACATGGGAGCAAGGTATTGGATTTCATCAAAGAAGATTGATATACTGCAAGTTCTTCTCTAGGAACTGAGAACCCAGTTTTAGGCATGAGGGCTCTGCTAAATGTAAAGTTTGTTATAACTCAGTTTGATGTAGGATTTCACGCATGTTCATGATTGAATCCATTCGCAGAATAAGCACAGACCATGAATACATTAGATGCATAATACCCTTGTTTTTTAGCATTCTAATATTGTTTGATCTCATGAATCAGGTTGAAACTGCTTCTGAAAATATTTCACAGATTGGCTCTGAGTTGTGGCAGTTGCAGCATTTAATTTCTGGTTTGGTAAGTTTGATATTTGACATTTTTACTCAGTGGTGGCACTATTGATTTTGCTAGTATTTATAATTATTTGAGTTGTGATTTCTTTTATCATGTCCTTTAGTCTCCTTAGATAATCAATGATGTAGGGAGAGGGCATCATAAGCAACTTTCAACTAAGTAGTGCTACAATTGTGGAGATTTTGGCTGGAATTATAATAAAGGAAAGACACCTGTTAGAATTTTACGGTAGTCAGTGCGCAGTCTTGTGCAAAAAAGGATCATTATCTATTACTATTATTCAGAAATCGTATTTACATTGGGAAAAAACAACTCCTAGTTTGTAATTGAAAGCCTAGCCATCAACTACTATAGTAGTTAATAGCAAAAGTAACATAAACAAGCTAACTGAGGAAAACTAATAGAACTAATTGAATTTTAGAATGCTCCTGCATCCAGGGATTTGTAATACCTGTTACAGCAATTTTTGACCTTTCTGAATGTTCTGCTGAGAGAGGAGTTGAAATAGAAGTTGAAAAGGATAGAAAGATAAAATGTTGGCTATTGTTTTCTCTAAACAGTTTCTTGCTTCTACTTTACTAAAAAATACTAATAAATTGATGAAAATAGTTACCAAATGTAATTATATTTTTAAATTTTATTCTATTGTTATTCGGCGATAGAGAAGAGGGGGCATAAAAAACTAACAGGCTAAAATATTTCATTTTTCCAATCTGAAAACTCTTTTTTTGGCCTGTGCCTTGTCTGTGACATGATAATTTGCCTGCTCTTACTACAGGATGGGAAGATAAATACGATAGAGAAGAAACAGGTAGAATGCTTTTCTTTTGTATTGTTCCATTTACATATAACTTGTTGACCTAATCACTGATTCTTTTATGCACGTTGATTGCATGTGTCCGTGAGTGTAATATTGATATGCCTTGTATATATACCTGAGAATATTTTGATTTGGGCAGTCATTGTTCCCCCTTTTTCCATGTATTATTTTGGTGTGGGCAGTCATTGTTCCCCCCTTTTCCATGTATCTTCTGTAATTGAAACTTGCTAAGTTGAATTTAAACTTTCTATGGGTCTCAAAAGCTTATTGATAGCTGCTCCCAAATAATCATTGACATCTAGATTGCTTTCAGTTGGAAAAAAGGCTTGTATACAGCTATTAGTGTTCCTGGACTAAATTTATTTGTTAAAAATTGTTTAACAGCAGGACTCGTCCTGTAATGAGTTTGATCAATTTGGTGATGATTCGGTTAAAAGATTCTAAATTATTTGCTCAGGCTGTTATTGTTTAAACTGGAATGCATAACTGCTGAGTGTCAAAATCCTTGT
Source organism: Erythroxylum rotundifolium (assembly GCA_027563915.1). Taxonomy (NCBI): domain Eukaryota; kingdom Viridiplantae; phylum Streptophyta; class Magnoliopsida; order Malpighiales; family Erythroxylaceae; genus Erythroxylum; species Erythroxylum rotundifolium. The sequence goes on from JAOSBO010000001.1 coordinate 2,822,022, forward strand.
AGACCATCATCTCATATTTCTTTGGCATGCCTCTATTAATCCTTTTGTACGGAGTCGAATGATAAGGAGGTTTGTAGGAGTTAAATTGAAGTGAAACAAATTACTGACAACAGTTCAAAATTTCAGTTTCTTTAATCATGTTCAGATACTCCATTTATTATGAAACGGTTAACTATTTGGTTATGTATAGAGAGACGGAAGCTGAAAATGTGAAGGAAAGTGGAGGCTTGTTAAGTGGGTGGGAAAAGAGGAGGAAGAAACAAAAGGATAAAAAAGTTCATTATAGTTTCTATGCCTTTTTCAATTTGCTTTGACTGCAGTTGCACTGGCTGTTGGTTTTATAGATTCACGTGTGTACTTGTGAACTTACTGATCAAGGTGTATGATGGCAGGATCTTGCAAATGCAGGTGTTCTGTACCTGTGTCGTTTTATCAACGAAAAAACGTTGCAGAAGCCTAAAGGTCTGGAGGCTCTGGAGGTAAGAAATATATATATTACATTATGTTATTCATGCATGTTCCCAGGAAATGCTTGGTCACATTATATGGTTCAAGATTTTGTGATTTAAGCTTTTGTTCTGTGAGAAGAAATGGAACATGACATTTACTTGCGGGAAGAACATGGCTGATAGTAGTACTTTCTTTTCTGAGCATGTTGGATCAGATCTTCCTAGAAGTGAAAAATAGACACAGCAACTGTATTTTGACTTCAATTTTTTCACTCTACTTGTCTATATATAAGAGTTCACATAATATAATTCAAGTCCATCAATGAGGGATGATTTTTCCATTTCTTCCACTTGCTGCCCCCTCTACTATTACTATCTTTTCTGCTATCCTGTTCGACTATGTGCCATAAATGTTCTGCTTTTGTAGTTGGGTGTTGGCTGTTCCTTTCATCCTTTTGTCCTCTGTAGACTACCTTCTTTTTCATTATGTGCAAGATTCTTGGAGTGGTTTTATATCTTCATACAAGTGAAATATGGCATGATATCCCAGCAAGTTCTGACTGTTGGTTATGACTTTACAGGATCAGTTTAAACATTCTGGGATAACCCATCGTTCACTCACATATTCCAAAGTTTCAAGTGCGGCGGTATGTGCCTTTTTAAGTATGAAGATCTCAAATTAAATAAATCACTTTACTCTCTCTTTCGCTCAAAATACGCACACATTGATTCCATGCGCATGCTTACTCTGCACCTACACACAATTTTTCTTCTTTCAGAAGCTGATTGCAAACTAATAATTATGGAAGATCCCTTGTTTGACTATGAAATACAGTCCTTTGATATATGATTCTTCTGTTTCCTTCCAGGGTCTTAAGGATCTTTTTGGAGATGATCTATCGCGAAGTGTCAATGAACCTGTGACTAGCGATGTACCCGATGTCACCTGTAAGCTGGAAGACAGACCACCAATCTTGTTAGCAGGCCTGCCAAGGAACATACTTAGGTTTGAGTTCCAACTCTTTTTCTTCACCATATAACTCATCTGGTAATGTGGATTGAGATGATTAAATGTGCATTATAATTTTTTGGGAAAATAAACCAATATTTATCATTCTTTGAGTCAAAAGTGCGAGTAGTGAAGAATGTTTGTATATATCCCCAGTTTTCAATGTACCAAAAAGAGTATTATTCTTCCCTTCATCTCAAATTCCCATCATGCTGCAGTTGGAGTCTTAGGTTTTCATATTGTAGTGATGAAATGAAGGCCACATAGCAACTTATGAAATGGTTCGATTGTTACTTTCTCAAATAATTCAGCCAGATCTCTTTATTTGGCTGTTTATGTTATGCTAGCTTCTGTTAGTCCTAGACTTGTAATGCTTCTAAGAAGTCTTTGGTCAGTGCACTTCGTCTCATAATATATGAGTGTCTATTACCATGTGCTTTCATTTTTCCACAAATGGTTTGAAGTTTAGTATTCAGTGTCTGGACAACAAAATATGATCTCCACATTCTTGTTTACATAACTTGATATCTGCAGGTAAATCAGATTGGTGCTAATAGCAACTATATAAGCAAGATGACGAGCCTTACACTTGCAACCAGGCTTGTTGAGTACATGCATAAAATAATCACGGACTGAACCAAGGAATTTCTTGATGGAAACTGTGAATTGTAATTTGATCACAGTGCTAATAGCCGTTGTATATTTCCATTCTCGATGAAATTAGCAGAGTTTTGAGTTGTATGGGAGATCTGTCCAATACAGAATAGTAGTTCTAGAAACATTCATGGTGTCTTCCAATCTGTGCTGGAAGACTCTTCAGGCCTGTATACTGAAAACAGATTTATGCCTATAAATAATCCGAACTTGCCATGTATACTGAAACAGATTTATGCCCATAAATAATCCGAACTTGCCATTCCTCTTATTAGCTCATACGAACCCATGTTGCGTGCAAGACTAAAACGATGGGAATAGATCAGCGTATTGCATGTCCCCATCAAGAACGAGGCCTGTAGTTGATTACACTTACCTGTAGAAGCATTTTACAGCACACACACGGGTAGAATAAGGGAATATGAAACGTTAAAAAGGGAATGACCTACGTCCAACCTGGTTAACTTGTATTGCAGTAGAAGCACAAATAGAATGCCTCTAGTTCATGCAAAGAAGGGCGAAAAGGCAAAACATTTGGGACCTAAAGAACCCTGAAAATTTCCCCCTTTTTTATCTTAACAGGGAAACAAACTAGTACTAAAACTACTGCAATATGTTACGGTCTGGTACGTCTTGTATATCTTTTATGATCATCTCCCTAATAGAAGGTGGAGATTTCTTGAAAACCTGGATTCGGGAGCTTGAGTGCCATTCTGTCGGCACTTTGATTTCTTGCTTTGTATATGTGGTAGAATTGAACATCCCAATTATGACGTAGTAAGGCATTTATATCTTGCACTAAACAAAAACCCTCGATCAATAACTGATTAAAAGAAGAAAGGATATTAATAACTTCCAAAGAGTTCACTTCTACGATAATATGGTGAAAGCCGAGTTCCCATGCCAAGCTTAGCCTAGAATGGACCTCCCAAAGTTCCGCAATGAGTATTGAGCACTCGCCAATTTGTTGGAAGAATCCCCCATGCCATCTACTGTGGTAATCTCTAAGTAATCCTCCCGTAGTAGCTACGGACGTCTCGAGCAGAACCGCACCATCTGTATTTAATATTATCCATCCTTCGAGCGGGGGGTTCCAGTTGACTGACTAATCTACGCTCGGCTATCTACTCCATTTGCTAACTCTATCCAAACGACATAGTCGAGGACTAGTCTGGATCCCAATGTCGGCCATACAAACCTTTCCTCCAAAATACTCTGATTGCGCCACTGCCATAAAAACTAACAAAACACCCCAAAAAGTGTAGACCACTTGCTTCACTATGTATGGAGCTGTTTAGCAAGATTGGATTTTCACCAGGTCTCCTCATCGTGTTGAAAGAATTCGGTATTAACCACTTCAGGAGAAAATTGAAGCCAAAAGGTTGATACTCACGAACAGTCTCTAAGGGCATGTAAGGTGGTCTTCTCGTGTCTACAAAATTGGCAGTTACCATCCTCTATTAGCCGACGAACGACGTGTTGGTGATTTATCATCAGCTTCTTTATTGCAAGGAGCTAGAGAAAGGAGCGGATCCGCTGTGGCCCCGACATTTCCATATTAAATCCTAAGTCTTGTTCCGATCCTCTTGAGTAAGATCTTCAATTAAGTCATAGGCAGAGGCTATCGTAAAACCACCATGATTGGTGGGGCCCGATACTACTTGATCATCTCCCGTGTCTTGTAATGGGGCTGAGCGTGCCGCCACACCAAACAAACTGTAGAAGGGAGCAGGTAATATCTCGATACCCATGTCAAGACTAGAGTAGTAATTTAGGATAGGAGAAAGCATTGTGAAATTAGGAAAATGCACGTCATGCATAAGTTAATTGTGACATACACATTTATTTTACACATTCATATGATTGTACATGCATTCATTGGCATTTTC
>JAOSBO010000001.1:2828426-2838454 GCA_027563915.1 Erythroxylum rotundifolium
CTAAACTTATTCCTAAAATCAAGCATAAATATCATAATCAAATTTGCCTAAGATCTGATTAATTTGACCATTTATTTCGTAAGAATTTGCAACCTAAGGAATTTTCCAACAGATTATACACAAATGAAACAAGTATGAAGTTGAACTTGAATAAATGAAGCAAGCATGGTGCTTCAATGGAACGATATATATCTCATGTGATTGTTAAAATGACTTGGAGAAATTCAAGTAAATTATGTCATGTCAGTTTGAACTAAGTTAATTCAAGTTGTCTCTGACTTGTTCAAGCATTGTACGCTAAGAAATGAGGGTTGAAACTTTGTGAGCTTCAATACACCAGACCATTAAACGTATAAACAAAGTTATTTGATGTTGAAGATGAAGATTATGCACAAATGATATGAAGATGAAATTGAAAAAATGAAGCATTATAACAATAATGCTGTAATGGAACAGTATATATATGTTTGGTGTCATTGCTATAGGGACTTGGAACAATTCAAGTAGATCATTTCATATTGAGTTTTAACAAGTTAATTTATGCTGGTCCTGACTTATTGAAGCATTATACACTAAAAAATGCGGACTGCAACTTAAACTAAACCAAAGTTCCAGCAATATTGTGAAAACTTCAGCTTATTCATGATTTGGATGCTCACTTGGACAGAACAAGTTCCTCAGCTATTTTTCATGTATTCTCTAAATAATTTAGTTAATTTCTAACTTTTATAAATGTTACTCAAGTTGATATAGCCATTAGAACTAAAAGTTTGTTGTTTGGTTATAAATTAGAGTTAGTTTGTAACTATGTGCTGTTATAATAACAAAAACATATTCTGATTTGCAGGTTACTTTTGCTTGTTTATTTTGGTAAAATCATAGATGTATGGGATGGCCTACACAAGTTTCATACTTCCCCTTATGTATATATGTATGTCTATGCGATAAAAAGTTAGTTTTTTTGACCCATATACAAGAGTTCTGTTAACTTGTTCTTCCTCTGTTGTGTTTCCAGGTCCATTTCCAACCACATAACTCATATTTCTTGACAGTTTCAGTTGAAGAAAGAACAGATTACTTGACAGTGGTTTAATAACTCGTACTGAAAAAGTAACGAATTCCTTTATTTGAAGTAAGAAAATGAGATGTGGGGCTATTGCTTTACATGTTAATGGATACAACTTTAAACATGCTTATTCAAGAGTGCGTTTTATTATACAAAAGGAGAGATTTGTTAGAAGTTTTAAAAAGCCTCCCTGTAGTCCCCAACTGATGAACTGAAGAATCAGTTAACAAAGGCCCTTAGAAAAATCATCCTCCAATTGATAGACAAGGTCTATTACTCCATTTGTGTTCAAGGAGTTGTCTCAAAGAAGGGCAGCATCTTCTACTGCTTCAATTCTAAGCAGGAGAATTGGTCCTTGTTTGATGGGAATATCGTGTAAGGAAAGTACTTGAGTGCATCATAGAAACCATCTACAGCTTCAGTACTGTTGTCGCGCAAGACATAAGGAGCTTGTGCTTCAATTTTTTTCGCTTCTTCCTCCATACTGGTATTCAAGTTCTTCTCCACAAGCTCTTTGAAAATGGATGATTTATGGAGGAGGCTAAGTGCAGTTGGGGAGGGTGACCTGTTGCAAGGGCTAATGGATGCTTTCCCGTGAATGATTTCACTCTGTGGCATACTGTTTGATTCGTCCACTGTGAAACGGTTGTCTGTTTGAAGAAATGATGGTTGGTTTGGGAAGGTATTCTCCCTGGGATTGTGGCTAGATAAGTTCCCTAATGACAGGGACTGTGCAGTTGATGACCATCCTACCACAGGACTGGGAGTTTCAGTTTCTGGTCTCAGCCACCTGATGTATGTACTCAGATCAAAGTTGGTCACAGCATTGATTCCTCGATATTCTATGGCAGCTATATCATAGGCACGAGCAGCCTCTTCCTGTGTACCTATGATGGGATAAAACAGGAGTCGTAAAACTAGTTTGGCTCTAAAAGTGTGGTCTTGGTTGTCGAATCCAAAGCTAGCGTTTGTACCAAATGACTGATCCATAGTTTTAGTTGGTCTGCAGATTTAGATTTATTTGATTTTTTAATGTAATTCCCCTCCAGATTAGTTAGTTTTTACGTTGATATTTGTAACAGAAAGAAGAGCTAGCTTTGATCAGTTTACTCACTGTAGGTTCCAAGGTAGAGATACTTGTTTCCAAAAACTCTCCCTATCCTTGCTTCCCATCTTCCATTCTGGTGGTGCCTACGAGTTACCAGAGAAAGTTTAGCGTCAGAACTAAATTCTTTTCTTAGCAACAAACAAACAGATCAGAGTTGTGTTACCTGGCAACACCTCTATATTTGGATACTCCTCTGGAGAAGCCACTGCTTCTCCTATTGAAAGAAGATAGTCTGTTAACAATCAACGTTAATACTCTCAGGGATTCTTTCAAAGATTCAGAAGATCAAGAAAACTTACCTTCTTAATGAGGCTAGATATTCTTCTTTTGTAACGCTTTGCATTATTCCAATCTCTTCTGCATACTCAGCTACCTATAAGAATCATGCCAGAAACATAACATCAGAAATTTGTAATAGATAATGCCCTCTGGGGCCTGAACTTTCAGATATTCATTCGAGTTTGATCATGTACTGGAAAATTTGTGAAAGTCGACGTTCCCCAGTATTTGATAGCGGCCAAATCGTATGCTCTGGCAGCAGATTCTTCCTCATTATAAGCTCCTACAAAGAATAAGCAGATTTCTATAGGTTAGTTTCTTTTTAAAGCCAGTGTTGCAGCCAAATGGTTTCTTTCAGAAAGGGTTCTACTCACCAAGGTAAACTGCTCCAAGACAAATATTAAGTCCACAAGCAACCGATTGAACAAAATACAGAAGAAAATTAGTAATTCATTGGTAAACAAACACAGTAACTGAACATGAAAAAGATTATGAAGAAAAAATCTTAGGAGCCAACCTTGTTTACCCTTCTTCCTCTGAGTTGGATTCCAGGATGCTTTATCCCATAAATGAGCTTCATATCGTCCAGTCCACCGGTGCCTGTATTATCAGATATAAATTTTTAGAGAAACAAAAACTACAGAAAATAGCATGTTAAGGACTTACGTGACAATATACACGCGTGATACACAATCTTATGTCCAACCTGCTAACCCCACGAAATCTTGAACTTCTCTTCACAGTCGTAGCAGGAGAACTTTTTTCACCTTGTTGATCATTGCAGCTGGAAGCAACTGCAAAATGGTCTCTCCGCCTTCTCTTGACAGACTTACTTGAATCTTCAGTGTCGCCTACTATCAAGCTCAAGCAGGGTCTTACAGGGCACCCAGATTTAACAGTATCCATTTCTTAGGACTCTTTGTGGCAAAGTAACTAGAGCCAGCAATTTGGTAGCGTGGCGTTCAGAAGACGACTGGAACTACTTATAAACAAGTTCGGATTTGTTTTACTCTCAATCTGTCTCCTAGTGCAACAGCTACTTTATCAATACATAGTAAGAAAGTGATTTCGATGTTTTACAGGTCATAGATGACATGTTTTACTGTCTGGATTCTTGCCGGTCAAAAACTGATTTCAGGATTACCAAAGGTTCCACCAAGATTATAACTTAGACCATTATGATCTTATTAACCAATGTTCTTCTATATCGGCAGCATTACAAGAATTAGTCAAATCAGATGGATAACACCCTGAATATTTGTCTTCTCATTAACTTACAGTTGGCACTTACTCGTTTCTACATATTTGCTGAGTTCCAAAGATATCTTTCCAAAAACCAGTGGAAGATAAAGGTCAATGCGGAATTATCAAGTATAAAACTTTTACGTAGTAGACAAAATTCTGCAATTAATGTTTGGCAGTTAGGAAGCTTTTATACTTTTTCAGGTGATCAGAAGAAAGCTGTTCAGGATTACCGAAGTAGACAGGTACAATAAAGCTTGAGTTTGGCATTTTTCCATGCAAAGTTCCAGGAAACCTCTCATTTTCTGTTTTCTGCGATGAAAAGAACTACAAGCAAATAAACCCGAGAGTGCCATAACCTGACAAAGAATTTGTGTCCATTACGTATCTGCAAGTATCCTGTGCATGGAAATCTTCACCAAGTTACGGACTTGTTTCATCTGTGTCTCGTTTTCTAGCTCGAGTTCCTGCCATTGTATGCACCAAAGAAACTTCCCAGTTAATGGCGGATCTGCCAATGGAATAAAACACGCAAATATATTTTCAAACAAGGTGGTCGTTGCCGTATTAGGAGTCAGTAGGATAAGATGACTCAATTCCTAGTACGTAGTGCTTGTAAGAGGGAACGAGACCCTCCATGGCCATAATTCTATGCTTGTAATATTTGTGTAGATGAGATCACTTGAAATAGGGTTGACACAGGATTATACGCATAGAAGATTTGATCCCTTGTAAGAGAGTACTACGATAGGACTACCTGAAAAAGTTCATGGGAAATCATAAGAGGAATGCAAATCCTAGAAATTTATGGAGAAAAGAACCAACTTGTCGTAACAGGTCATAATGGGATACAATCTACCATCCAGAGGCTGTTGAAAGGATGGTTCAAAATATTAGTGGCCGGGTTTGTGGAGCATGTGATTTTATGTTTTTCAACTAGTGGATCTTAGGATGTTTTTATTTGTTAGTCAATATGTTAATGGTTTCAAATCATGGGTTTATGTTCATATTTTATAATATTTTAAGTTGCTCTCTTGAAAATTTTTAAGGCTTTCTACCAGATGCTTTACAATGTGAAAAAAGAATTTTAGCAATTAGAATATTGTCTTGTCTTGTCTTGCAATATTTTATTTTTTTCTTTCCTTCACCAATATATGTGGTATCAGAGTTGAAGCATTAGGAGCAGTAGGAGTTCCATTAGAAGCAAGTGCATTAAGAGCAAATACATTATCAGGAGGTGGATTTACAATAATTATCAAAACTTCATGCCCTTTCAGGTAACTTCTACTATCAATAAAAATTTTATCTCCTAGTTTTGTATGGTGAACCATCTATGTAAGTCAAATGAATAGAAAGGAAAGAGTAATTGAAAACAGTGGCCTGACATAAAGAGAATAACAATATGTGCAAGAATTCTTATCTAGAGTATCAAGGATTGTTAATCAAATGAAGTCTTATGGTGAAACTGGGAGTAACCAAACTGTTGTAAGGTGTTAAGGAGTTTAATATCAAAATTTAATATATTGTTGCTGCAGTTAAAAAGACTAAGGACTTGTTTGGCAAAAATTTTGATGAAATGATGAGTTCCTTGATTGCCCATAAGGCTAAACTTGGCAGGTCTTATGGAAAGTTAGAGGAAAAGGCTATTCAAGTGAAGGGGAATCTTCAAAGAGAAAGACAAATAACTTAATTAGTAGGTCATGGAATAGGCAAAGGTGGATTGCCGTTGCAGCGACAGAAATAAAGGCTAATTTGGTGAACCAAGTTAGTATAAAAGGTCAATCTAATGCAGATATTATAGCAAATTGGGACAAAAAAAAGTTAATTACTAGACCAAATAGAGAGAAGAACGTAAGCAAATGAATTTTATAGAGAAGGTTGAAGAGGAAAGCAAGTTGTTCATGGCCTATTCAAAGATCCAAAATGATGTCAACAATAAAGATGTATAGTTTATAAATAGTAGATGCTCTAACCACATGTTTGAAACTAAGTAATTGTTTAAATAACTTGATAAGTCACAAAAAGTGAAGATTGACTCGAGGACAAAAAACAAATAAAAGTTGAAGGGAAAGGTACAATTGCCTTCAAAATTGTACAAGGTGATATTAAACTTCTGTATAATGTGCAATTTGTACCTAGTTTAGATCACAGCTAATTGAGTATTGGACATTTAATCACTAGTGGATATTCTATTGTGTTTGATGGTGATTTATGATAAAAAATATGGTCAGACCATAATAGTTGTCTATACGACACATAATAGTAAGTTTCCCCTTGTTGTCTCAAATATTGCAGTAAAGCGTTAAATGTTAGAAGAAATAATGAGACCAATTTACGAAATTTATGTTATAGGCATTTAAATTGAACGGTTTGAAACTTCTAATTAAAAAAGAAATAGTTGTTTGCTTGTGGAGAATTGGTGAACTTGTTTTTTTATAAGGGATGTGTTTATACGAAGCAGAATAACAAGTCATTTCTTATTGGAAAATCATGGAGGGCTTCTAATTATCTTGAACTTATGCATGTTGATTTATATGAACTTATGAAAACAGTAATTTAGTGGAAGTTGATATTTTCTAACATTTATGGATGACTACAATTGTATAAGTTGGCTTCATTTCTTGAAATTCAAAATTGAAACCTTTGAAAATTCAAATAATTGAAGGAATTGGTGGAGAAGAAAAGTGGGAGAAACATAAAAATACTTTGAATTGATCATGAAGGTGAGTTCTTATCTAATGATTTCATTGTTTTTCATAATGAGAATGGAATTGGAAGAGAACTTACAACACTATACACACCAAAACAAAATGACATCATAGAGCAAAAGAATAAAACAATAGTGGAAATAGCCAAACGCATGTTAAAGGCGAGCTTCCAGACTAATTTTAGGGAGAAGTAGTTCCAATGGCAGTGTGCCTCCTAAACATCTCACCAAAAAAAAGACAATTTTAATCAAACACCTTATGAAATTTGGATGGATAAGAAGTCTCAAGAGGGCCATTTAAAAGTCTTCGATTATATAACATATACTTCAGTTAATTCTTGTTCAAAGCTTAAAGAAAAAATTGATAAATGAATATTTGTTGGCTATAGTCTCCTATCAAAATCATATCATCTATATACTCCAATAAGTGACAAAGTATTGTGTTCAATGAAAAAGCATATTTGAAGCGGAATTTCGATAAGAAGTTTTGAAAAATTAAGTTCCATTATTTTTTGATGTTGGAAAACTAGCAAATTGAAACTTGTCATCACCTTAAAGTTAAGCTCCTTCATTACCTACAAGTTCAATTCCTTCCTCAGCTATTGATAATAGCACTGCAAGTTCTGCTAGTTTAGATTCTCCAGCAGTAGTAATGAAATACCACAAAAAATTAAGATCTTTTAAAGAAATTTATGAGTCATGTGACTTTATTTTATTAGTCAATGACCTGAATTTTTTTTAAGGAAAAGTTACAGAATAACTTGAGTAGCAGATTGTTATGACAGAGATGCAGGATATTGAAAGAAATTCAACATGGAAGTTGGTTGATGTCTTAGAAAGAACGAATGTCATAGGCCTCAAACGGGTGTTTCAAATAAAGTATAATGATGATGGAAGTATGCAAAAACACAAAGCTCAACTTATTCCAAAGGGATACTCATAACAGTAAGTTATAGATTTTGAAGAGATTTTTTTTCTTATTATTACTTGATTTAATATTGTGAGAATTATTTCGACATTGGTCGCTTAGTTGGAATTACCTATGTATCAATTTTATATGAATTCAATTTTTTGAATGTTTATTATTTAAAAGTGGAGCTTTATGTTTCATAACCTCTGGGCTTTATTATTAGTGGTAATGAAAACAAGTTTACAAGCTGAGAAAAGCTCTTTAAAGGATAAGCAAGCATTGCGTGCATGGTATAGTATAATTAATTCATTCTTCCAAGATAACGGGCTTTATGAGAAGTGAAATTGAACCTACTCTTTATTTATTTTTTTAAAGCTAGGTAATACATATTTTTTGGTAGGTTACCTTTATGTAGATGATATAATTTATTTGGGTTCCTTAAAATCCTTGATTGATGATTTTGAGTCTTGTATATTAAGAAATTTGAGATGACATATTAGGGCATATTATAATATTTTTAGGACTTGAGATCATGCAAGGTGTTGATGGAAATTTTGTGTTTTAAAAGAAATAAGATGTAGACATTCTAAAGAGGTTTAGTACAACAAATTATTCAGTGATAGCCATACCAATAAACATCAATAGGAAGCTACATTATGAAGATGGGCCTAAAAAAGTTAATCCAATACTATTCAAAAGTTTAGTTGGTCGTTTAAACTATTTGACATGCATTAGACCTAACTTTACTTTTTATATTAGTATTATGTCTACATCTATGCATAGTTCTACAAAACAACACTTTGGAATAACAAAAGGACTCTTCATCATTTTGTAGGGATTGTAAATTTGGGAATTTGGCATGCGAAGTGTTGAATTCTAAATTAATTGGTTTTCCAGACAATGAATGAGCAACGTGTGTAAATGATCGAAATAGCAATTATGGCAGTATTTTCAGCTTTGATTTTAGAGCAGTACTGACATGGAGTTCAAAGAAGCAATAAACATTAGCTTTATCATCATCCAAAGTAGATTATGTAGTAGCAACTTCAGTAACACGAGAAGCTTTACAACTCAGAAAAGTTCTTATAGATTTTAGTCTTGAGAAAAAGGAAGCCATTGAGATATTTTGTGATAATCAATCCATAATTGAAAATTGTATTATAAAGAAATTCCATTTTGGATTGGCAAAGAATTATGATTTTCATTGATATGCATCATCATTTCATTAGAAAGCTAATATTTGATGGCAAAATAATGCTAAAATTTTATGGCGCAATGAATAAGTAGTGGATATTTTTACAAAATTCTCTTTCCTAAGCTAAGTATAAGTTTTTTCATGTCACAATTGGGAGTGTATGATTTTGAATCAAATGGAGTGTTGAAAGAATGATTCAAAATGTTAGTCGCTGAGTTTTTATAGCATTTAAAATTTAAGTTTTCCAATTAGTAGGTCTCAAGATGTTTTTATTAGTTAGTCAATATGTTAATGGTATCAAATCATTGGTTTTTGTTCCTAGTTTATATTATTTTTAGCTGCTCTCTTGGAACTATTTAAGGCCTTGTACTGGATGTTTTACTATTTCAGTTACTCTCTCAACATTTTATTTTTTGGGTCCTTCACCACCACAGGGAGTATTTGTTCTCAAGTTTTTAAATCAATGATTTACACTTGCAAGTTATTATGATAATTATGAATAATTCACTCATTATTGAAATAAATTGTAGTAGCAATTAGAATTTTAATTATAATTACAATTCTATAATTTTCACTCAATTACACTTGCATAATTGAAAATTGAAATAATAATAATCTCTTTAGAAATTATTCAACTAAAGTTAATTTAATGATAACGGTAGTTTAATGATTGATATTTGAGTAAATATTTTTTGATATTCATATATTGTTATTTATGATTCATGTCATCAATGGCATCATGGGTTTGCTTAAGACTCCTAGGTAGAATGATGCCATATGGGTGATAGTGTTCCAGTGACTATTGTATCAGACAAAGATCCTAGATTTACTTCGAGAATTTGGAGGAGCTTGCAGTTTGCTATGGGTACTAAGTTGAACTTCAGTACAACATTTCATCCTCAGACAGATGGACAGAGTGAGAGGACAATCAAGACATTAGAGGATATGCTCAGGGCATGTGTATTGGAGTTTAGAGGAGCTTGGGATCAGTATATGGCATTGAAAGAATTTGCATACAACAACCACTACCATAGTAGTATCAAAATGGCACCATATGAGGCATTATATGGTAGATAGTGTCGGTCACCATTATATTGGGATGAAGAGGGCTTGAGAATGGTTGAAGGCCCTGAGTTGATACAAGACACAGTGAATAAGGTGAAATTGATCCAAAGCCGAATTAAAGCGACTCAAGATAGGCAGAATAATTATATGGATCAACATCGACATGATATGGAGTACAATGTGGGAGACAGGGTATTCTTGAGAGTGTCACCTTAGAAGGAAATTTTGAGATTCGGTAAAAAGGGCAAGTTGAGCCCTAGGTACATTGGTCCTTATGAGATCAATAAGAGGGTAGGACCTTTGGTTTATAAGGTTGCCTTACCGAATGAGATGTCTCAATTGTATAACGTGTTTCATGTGAGCATGCTCCGAAGATACAGATTGGATCCGACACATGTGATACCGGCTCAGGAGATTGAGGTTACTAGTAACTTAAGCTATGTTGAGGAGCCGATC
>JAOSBO010000001.1:2838554-2901323 GCA_027563915.1 Erythroxylum rotundifolium
TTGGTTAGTAGAATTGTGAGATTTATGAGCTTTGGTGAACTTAGGACTTATTTTTGTAATTTATAGAGTATTATGGAGATTTATGTATGTGTGTTTCTTCATACATCCAACCTTCACCTTCCTTACAGTGTGTCAATTTGTAGAGTGTAATCCTATCACACTATTCTCTATGTAGTTCCTTCTAACTCTATTTTATGAAAAAAAAATACAATAAATACTATTACCAAAGAACTTACGTATTCATTTGGCAGGACAACCAGTGACTTGGAGCCTTGGTTGTGAGGAGTTTCCATTTGTCCTCTATTTACCTTTGCTTTCTCACACTTTTCCTAAATAAAAAATGGTCATTAAATCAAGTAACAAGATTAGTGGAAGAAAATGTAAAGGAAAGGAATAATCACACAAATTGTTCCAATTTTCTAGATACATTCGTTTCGAAATATGCCTCCTTGCCTCCTTATCCAAGGGAAAAGATTTGTAATATTTATGTAGTTGATGGCAAAAATGAGCTCCACTGGGAGGAATATGGCTAAATTTTCCTTAATGAAACGCAAGTTGATGAAGAACAAATTTCCTCATCAGACACTAATCACCCCTTACCTTCTATGGCCGATCTTCTTCTTCAAGTTTTTAGTATTATCTAAATTACCTCTCTTCCTTAATTATTTGTTCTCATTTTTTATTAGGAAGCTATCAGATGAACGTATGATTGTATATATTATATGTTGTGTAAAACTTCCTTAAACCTTCAAGAGAACATAGATAAAATAGAGGTAATGGCAATGCCCCAATGGTGGGTACAGGAAATCGGTTGTTTTAGAACAGTCACCAATTCCAATTTCTATGTTTGTCCAACTAGGTATGCATATATTTGAATTTGGGTTCGTTATACCATTTGACTTAATTAGCTATTTAAGTTTTATACTAATTGTTTCTTAGGTGAAACGCATCGTAATTACAGTTCATCTAAGCCAATGATCCATACCGCATTTAGGGATTTGTTCACTATATGTTCTACTATTTTAGTTAAAGCCAAGTTGTTGGAAAAAGGGTGTCAATAACCTAACACTTGAGGGAAGATCTTTGACTGTTTCAATTGATGCCTTTGAATGTGTAAGAATTCTTCTTGGGAATCCAAACATAGGAAAATCCTTTACCTTCTCTACTAAGCCTCGTGTCACTTAGCCAAAAAATAATTTTTTTTCCTTTTGATAGAATAAACATGAAACTTTATTTATTGTTTTGTTTGTAGGAATTATTAAACTTCTAATTAAAATCTTGTACTAGTTTCCATATATTATTATATTATATTGCTTATCATATTTCTATATATATATATATATATATATTATTTTATTGTTAATAAATATTAATGATTAAGAATAATAGTAATTTAAATTTATTATACTTTAATCTTATTTTAGGTATCTTTATCTTTTTATATCCAAAGATTATTTATTTTTCAAATTTTAAATTACCTACCATATGTTTTTCAACAATATGTTAAAAACTTCGAAAATATTTTAAATTTTTATATGCTCTATTCTATTTTTATGAAATATTTGTATTAACTGAGGTGTAATACTATGTACAATAGGAATCATTAAAGAATTATTCGTGTATAAATCTACATATTTAAACAAATTTATAGAGTTTAAATGCATTAGCTATTTAAACAAATTTATAAAGAAAGAAAATGAAAAATATGAAAAATCATATAAATGTCAATTATAATTAACCTTAGAATTATTAAGCACACTTATCATTAAAATTTTATCTTTTTAACATTATTATTTTTAAGAATACCATCTCACAAAAATTTCTCAAAATTTTCATAAGACATAAGATATAGAATCTTTATCATCACAAAAAGTCCAACTTTTAGCAAAGATTAAGGGAATGAGCCAAAAGCTCAACACGAGGCGACAAAATTTTTAAGCCGTCGCAAAATGCCATTCCTTTTGCGACGATTCATATAAGTCATAGTAAAATATATTTCTTTAGTGAAGATTAGGTAAAATGTCCCAAAAAGATGAATTTTTGGTAACGAATTGAGAAATTGTCGTCAAAATTGACTATTAGAAATTGTCGCAAAAACAAGCTAAAAGCCAGTTTTGTTATTATGATTATCAAACTCAATTAAACTTGTTATTATCAAATATCTAAAGGGGGCTTGGACTCCTATTTCATTTAAATTTTGATTTTAACTAAAATAAGAAACATATTTATGTTGACATAAGCCTAACTTAAGTTTGCGATAATAAGACTGGCATTGAGTATTTAAAATTTTAGCTTATGATAAATTTTATATTAAACTTCCATCATAACTTAAAATTATGTATATTATGTTTAATTCTGTAAAATTTTCTATCCAATTAAATCAGCAATAAAATTATAATTTTTTCGTACTTAGAAAATTTGTTTCGTGTAAGTTTTAGAGGACAAAATAGAAGGATAGAATTACCGTAATTAATTCATTTTGAAATTTTTGTTCTTAAGAATGTAGATAGCCCGTACTAATTAATCTAAAGCTCCTTCAACAAACAGTGAACGCAAAATTAATATCTTACTTATGAATAACAAGCGTTCTACGTTCTATTGTAATAAATTAAGGGCAACTCTAAAATTTACTATAATTATAATAATATGTATGTGATATTGTATTAAATAATAAAAAGAAACTGAGTTTCTCTTTGAAAATTTCAACCCAAACTCCCATTAATTTCCTTTTCAAAACCCATCAAAAACATTGCCCTTTTTCAGTTTTTCTTTCCATTGTCCAATAACCCTCCAATATAAACTTAATTAAGAATAACAACGACAAAAAGAAAGAAGTAAGAATTGGTGGTTAATTCGGTTTCGGTCCCCCATTCGATGACTCGTTTGTCGTTACCATCATTGATTACACGAAACATTTGTTAAACTTTAAACCTATATTAGTTAATTAACAAGGCCTTCCAACAAAACAATCAAGTGAACCGGAGTAACGGGTGAGCCTGGTGACGTAGGTTCCTGGTTTCCAGCTGAACACATCTTGCTTTGTGAACATTTTGCTTGCCGCCGGATTTCCTGACGGAACGAAGAATGCTCCGTTCATCATCAGATCGCCCTCCGATATCCAGTTCCAATTCTTCCACTCGCTCTGCATTGCGTACTCTCTCTTGGTCACCTGTGTCACCATTTCACTAATAATGTTAATATAAAACAATCTTAACTTTGAGTTGAATGATTTGGCTTTCTTACCTCTTTAGCGGCGATGTTGTCTGGAGCAATGAATCTGTTGCCCTGACTGACGATGATGGGTGCTTTGCTACCTCCAATGGCGTACATATTCCAATGAGTGTAGTCGTTATTGACAACATGAACGAAACCCCATCTGCACCTTGGCATCCTCTGCACCAATCCTTGCCCGAAATGTGTGAATGCAACTGTGACTTGCATTATCTTGTCATTGGAATAGCTGTCACTTGCACCGAATAACATCACCTGCATTTCACACATTGTTATTGAACATGCAACTTTGTCACTAGAGAAAACTTACTATTTACCTCATTATGTCTGGTGAAATGAGCGTTGGAGATGGTTACAGCGGTTGATCCTTGAACGACGTCAATTAGACCGTCCTGACAGTTTGACATGGACACATGATCGATCCAGATGTTAGAAGAACCAAAGATAGAAATGCCATCGCCGTCACTCCTTGTCCTAAGTCCATAGTGATCCACGGAATCCCTAATCATTCCACCGGAGCCCTCAACAATGTCGTGAATGCGTAGGCCATGAATTATCACATTTCTAACAAACTGGAGCGTGAGACCAGCACCGTAAGCAATATGGACGTTGCCTCCTCTAGCATCAATTGTTTTGTCGCTAGTGATCAAAAGCTCCTGGTTGAGTCTGATCACCATACTATGAGCAAAGATGATCCAAAGTGGTCCCTTCTGAATCACTGCGTGGCGTAGGGTTCCAGGTTTAGGGTTTACCATGTCGTTGTCTGATGGATCAGTAACGACGTAAATTGGTCCACCCTTGCCGCCGATGGTGTTCCGGCCAAAGCCAAGGACGCAGTCCGCCAACTTCTGGCGGTTGTTAGCCCAGTTTGGGTCGCAGCGCCAGCATCTGTCGATGGGGTTTGAGGCCACACATCTGCCTGCTCTCGTTTTTTTCCCTCGTAGATTCCTTCTAGCGGTGTTCGTCCCAAACAAGGCCCTGCATGTAATATTAATTTATAACCATGCAGTTTACAAGAATCAACTACTAGAGCGACTGCAACATCTTCCTTCTCTTTGTTTTAATCATTTAGCAATTAAAATGTGTGTGAAAGGATGTAGGAAGGGTGACTCACATATGAACATGGGCGTTAAAATGATGGGTAACATTCCAAGGGTCGGGGTGGTAGGCATCGAGATTAGCAGTTTGGGCCTCAGCTAGCTTCCGACTCCAGTACTCATCGAATTCAGCGATATGGGCATCAATGCTTGGAACTATCACCGTAACTATCAAGGAGAAGAGCAGAAACAAAACCTCGTTGAGGGTTGTCATTGATTGCTTCTTAAAGGTCCAGTCCAGAGGCTGCAACTCTTTGGTTGAGCCGAGACAGGACCAAGAAAAGGGCACCAAGGCCAATTTTATCGAATCGCTTGCCCCGTCCTGATGACTGTCGTGTTTGTTCCAAGGGTGTTCTTTATAGGCAACAAAATTTGCCCTGAAACAAGCAAATTAAGAGTGGTTGAGTAGGTCAGGTTAGGAGATATTTACGGCGGATGCCTTGGACAGCCACATTTCTAAATCGACGGCTGTTTCTCAGTGTAAATAATAAAAGAAACTGACCATTTAAAGGGCTCCTATTTTTGTTTCTAAATCGTTAAAATTAGCTAGAAATAGCTGTCTAACTTTAATTTGTTTTCTTTATTAACATTTCTGCATTATAAAAACAGAGATAGCTTGGGAAATTCACCTTAGAATCAAGAATAGTGATTTCAGTTAAGTGTTCTATCCTTTTATTAGCCAACTTCTCCAAATACATGTCCAAGTCTTTCAAAACTACTGATTTTTTCCCACTCTCAACTTGCAAAAGATAATTTTCAATTGGAGTAACTCTCTTCTTACAACATTTTGAAATTAAGTGTGAACTACTTGTGTTTGCATATTCATTCGTATCCTTATACTCATCCATAAATTTTCTTACCTTAACCAAAACTCATTTGGATTATTTTTCATCATCAAAAGCATCATATTTGATTCTTAAGTAATTCATCTTCTATTTTGAGTACAATACCACTGTTACGAAAAGTATGAAAGGATCATATTCGTTCTAATAATAGAATCTTAATATTTATAACATTTTTCTCTAATTTATTTACTTATGTAATACAAAGTAGGAATAATCTTTGTTACCTTCACAAGTTTGCAATTCCTTCAATTTAAAAAAAATTAGGAAAATACAAATTAAAAGTATAATATAATGATCCAAATAATTTGCAAGTGAATCATAGAACCTTTTGAAAAATTAATAATTTTAGGACACCAAATTTTTTCTTTAAAAGGTAATTTAATTTTTCTATATCTTTAATTCAAATATTAGAAATTAATGATCTTAAATTTAAATGAGAAAATTTATATTTAAAAATTTTTAATTAATTAACTTAAAATTTTAAAATGTTAAAATAAATTATATAATTACAAATCATAATTCTTTCAATCTAATTTAATTAAGGACAAATCAATTTAATTTAAATGAGTTTTAAATTTGTATATTATAAAATATACAAAATCATATCAAATTAAAGTTAACTGTACAATTTAACCTTTTTATAAAAAATTAATAGTATAACTCAATTCATAATCTTTTTATTCCATTCTTTCAATTTAGATTAGAGTGTACAAAATCTATATACAGCCCAATTTAAATACTTTATCAATTTGTTTTCTTTGAATACTTTCCTAATCAAATTCAAGATACATCAACTGTATGTGACTTCCAAGATGTATCTCTTGAGGAGTTGCCAGGGTTACCACCGGAGAAAGAAGCTGAATTTTCCATTAATGTGATACCAAGTACAAAACTAGTATCTATTGCACCATTTTGGATGGCACCCACAGAACTTAAAGAATTGAAATGCAGCCGCAAGAACTTCTTGAGAATGGTTTTAAACGCCTGAGTGTGTTTCCCTAGGGTACATCTATACTATTTGTCAAGAAGAAAGATGGGTCTATTGGGCTATGTGTGGATTATAGACAACTAAATAAAGTGATTGTGAAGAATAAATATCCATTGCCTAGAATAGATGACCATTTTGATCAGCTTAAAGGTGCAGGTGCTTTCTCTAAAATTGATCTGAAACTAGGATATTACCAGTTGATAATAAAGGAAGTAGATGTCTCGAAGACAACTTTTAGAACGAGAATTGGGCATTATGAATTTTAGTGATGCCTTTTAGACTCACAAATGCTCTAAGAGCCTTTATGGGTCTCATTAATCAAATTTTCCGTTCTTATTTAGATCAATTTGTGGTAGTCTTCATTGATGATATCTTGGTTTATTTTAAGAATTGAGAAGAGGATATGAGAATTATTTTGCAAACTTTGAGGGATAAGCAACTTTATGCCAAGTTTAGTAAATATGAATTTTAACTTGATGAACTTTCTTTCCTTGGTCATGCCATATCAGCAAATGGGATTAAAGTTGATCCTAAAAAGATAGAAGCTATTATAGAAAGGAAGCCACTTAGGAATGCTACAAAGATTAGAAGTTTATTAGGTTTGACAGGATACTATGGAAAATTTGTCAAAGGATTCTCCATAATCACAACATCTTTGACCAAGTTACTTTAAAAAAATGTGAAATTTGTATGGAGTGATAAATGTCAAGAAAACTTTAAGAAGCTAAAGGCCATATTAACTGAAGCGCCTATTCTTGCACAACCTATACTTGGTAGAGACTTCGTGATGTACAATGATACCTCATATAATGGGCTTGGATGTGTACTCATGCAAGAGGAAAAGGTAGTTGCTTATGCTTATAGGCAACTTGAGCCCCATGAAAGGAACTACCCGACCCATGATTTAGAGTTAGTAGCCTTAGTCTTTGCTTTGAAGATTTGGAGGCATTACTTATATGGAGAAAATGTTATATTTACACAGATTATAAAAGTATTAAATATTTGCTTACACAGAAAGAGTTGAACTTAAAGTAAATAAGATGGATAAAGTTGATTAAAGATTATAATTGCAGCATTGACTATCAACCAAGCAAAGCAAATGTTGTAGTCGATGCTCTTAGGAGGAAATTATTATTAGCTTTAAGAGCAATAAATGCTAGATTATCTTATGCAACTCACCAAGGCAATGGAGACTTTTCGCAAGAACTTCAAGAAGTTTTGTTGATCAAGCTTAGGGAAGAGCTTAGGAAGACGCCTAAGTGTGTGTGCACATTGTAGTTATCAAACCAAGAGGGTTAACACTTATCTAATTCTCGCAGGTACAAGTCTAATCAATGGGTTTAGGCTTATTTTATCTTGTAAAGGGCGTGTGGACTTCTTTTGGACTTTGTAATAGGCTGATTTGTGTTAAGTGTCCATGTGCGTCATTAAAAAAGTCATGTGCATGTTTTATTTTAATGAATCAAGCGTGTGGGCCTAGTTTAAAAACCCAATCCTCCCCTTTTAAGTTAGTCTTCTATGTTTTCTTGTTTCCTTATACTATTTGGACTAAGATTAGGCAATTTTAATTAGTTTTGAAGCCCAAATTCGTGTGGGATTTGTTTTTGGGCAGATTTGTTTCAAGAAAGCCTTTCTTGAGGTTTTGGGCTTTCTTTAAGGTTTTTAGGGTATCTTTGTTAGGGTTTGTCTTGCACAAGGGTATTTAAACCCTTGCTTTATGTGTGAACTTTAGATTAGACGTGAATAAAAAAAATTGGAAAGTCTTCTTCAAGAGAGAATTCGGATTCTTGCTTGTTTTACCTTAAAGATTGATTCAACATATCAAGTAAGTTCTAACTTGTGGCTCTAATTCAATTCTTGCAATCTTTATACTCGTTGTTCCCAATTCCTTACTAATTTGGGGGTGAAGGGTCATGTCAGATTGATTGAATTTAGATATTGGGAACAATCATTGAAACGGAGGTGATATAGACATTGACTCTAGGTTGTTGTCGTATCATCTTTGGTATCAAATCCTAGGTTTTAAATTCAATCTTTATCTTTAATTTTCTGTTTGTTCTTGATTATTATAGTTAGTTCATCATTCAAATTCAGGAAAAAAAAAAGAAGAAAATCAAGATTGATCAATAATTCATCCAGATTGTGAATCTTTGTGTATTTGAGTTGGTTTGCTTGCAAGATTTTTCAAGATTGCTATTTCTTGCATCAAGATTCATCTTTATTATTCAAGATTCTTCAAGAACACATCCTTCATTCAGGAAATTCATCATGACTTGCTTTCTTGTAGCAAGACGTTTCAAGATTTACTTTCTTTCACTCAAAACATATGTCTTTGATATAATTACTTAGCTCTCAATTCTTGAGTTATTAGGGCAGATTTGAACGTTCTTGTCAATTTGGGTTTAGGGTTGAGTTTAATTCCTAGTTTTTTTTCCATTACACTTGAATTGAGTAATCTTGTTTCATATTGCCGAGTTGGCACCCAAAAATCACTCACATACTTTTTCTCCATCTAATATGTGTTTATTTTTGTCTTTCTTGTTTTCTTTACATTAAATTGCATCTAGTTTTGTGTTTTTTTTCCCTTTAGGTATCCTTTATTATTCCTTTTGAATAAGTTATTGTTGTGCTTTTTTGGTTGGTAGTGATTGATCTGGACAAGTAAAATTGTGCTAGAATGTAGAGTGGTAAAAGGCAAGAGTGTGTAAGCTCATTTGAGGGCAAAAGGCCATCTTCTTGAGTGAAACAAGAGGGTATCCATTCCGATTTAGAGACAAACATGTGAGGGAGTGTGAGAGGAGCTGTTCTAA
This sequence comes from Erythroxylum rotundifolium, assembly GCA_027563915.1. Lineage (NCBI taxonomy): Eukaryota > Viridiplantae > Streptophyta > Magnoliopsida > Malpighiales > Erythroxylaceae > Erythroxylum > Erythroxylum rotundifolium. Next base: position 2,847,526 of record JAOSBO010000001.1, read on the forward strand.
CATGTTTTCGTAGGTTTTACAGCAGACCAATTCAAAGGATAGTAAAGGTAGTGACAAAGATGAAAAGAATAGTGAGGCTAATCAAAGCACATTCTTTACTTTGGAGGCTATAAAACAGCAATTCCAAAGGATTGAGAACTTGTTCAGGGATGTCAGTGATAAATTTGATAGACAAGACCAGGCCGTTAGGGATTTACAAAAAGAGGCTTCAACTAATGGTGCAACAAGGAGGCAAAATGTTAGGGAGCTAACTCCTATGCACTATGAGTATGAAGATGAAAATGATGATGGGGAAGATGAAGAAAAGTGGCATAGGGCAGAATTGGTTAAAGAGGGGGACAGAATGATAGAGGAAGAGGAAGAGGCTATAGAGGCCGAGACAATGCAAGGGAAGAAGACAGGGTTGAGCATGTGGATGGAAACTTGGGTAGTATCAAGATGAAAATACCCTCTTTCCAAGGCAAGAATGATCATGAAGCTTACTTAGAATGGGAAGGAAAGGTGGAGATGATTTTTGAATGTCATAACTATTCAAAGGAGAAGAAGGTGACACTAGCTACAATGGAATTTCATGATTGTGCATTTGTTTGGTGGGATCAGCTTGTTTTGAATACAAGAAGGAATTAAGAGGATCCTATTGATACTTAGGTCAAAATGAAGAGGGTCATGAAGAAGAGGTTTGTGCCTAGTTACTTCTATAGGAAGCTCCATCAAAGGCTCCAAACCTTGAGACAAGGCACCAAAAGTGTAAAAGAGTATCATAAGGAGATGGAGATAGCCATGATTAGGGCTAATGTAGAAGAAGAAAGAGAAGCCACCATGACATGTTTCTTGGCTGGTTTGAACAAAGACATTGCCAGTGTTATTGAATTGCACCATTATGTGGAGTTAGAGGAGATGGTGAATATGACCATGAAGATAGAGAGACAACTCAAGTCCAAAAGCTCCAGCACGGCTTCTTACCCAAACTTGACTACAAATTGGAACTCCAAATGGTCTAAGAAGGATGAGAAGACCAAAGACAAGCCAAAGGAGGAGAAGAACAAGACAAATCCAAAAGGTATTTTTAAAACTCTTAATTCTTCTAGTTGCAATTCTGAAAAGCATAGGACTATTAAATGCTTTAAATGTCTTGGTGATCTTATTACTTCTCAATGCCCAAACAAGAAAACAATGTTTGTGAGAGGAGAAGTTGTGTGTCTGAGGAGGAAGAAGATGATTTGGCTTCCATGCCTGAGTTGGAGGATTATTCTGATGTGGAAGTTGAGGATGCACCTAGGGGTGAATTACTTGTTACTAGGCGTGTTTTGAATGCTCAAGTGAAGGAAGATGGAATTGAGCAAAGGGAAAACATTTTTCATTCTAGATGCCTAATGAATGAGAATATTTGTAGCCTGATCATTGATGGGGGTAGCTGTACTATTGTGGCTAATATATTAATGGTGGAAAGACTAGGGTTGGAGTGCTTGAAACACCCTAGGCCATATAGGCTACAATGGCTGAATGACATGGGGGAATCAAGGTAAATAAACAAGTATTTGTATCTTTCTCCATTGGTAAGTATTCTGATCAAGTATTTTGTAATGTTGTACCAATGCATGCTAGTCATTTATTACTTGGTCGACCTTGGCAATATGATAGAAGAGTGTTTCATGATGGTTTTAAGAATAGGTACTCATTTACTATAGGAGATCATAAATTTGTTCTTGCTCCATTGGTGCCAAAAGAGGTATATGAGGACCAAATGTAATTAAAAAAATATGGAGGCAATGCAACAGAGAAAGGCAGAAAATTTTCAAGAAAAGCATGATGATACAAAAGTTTAAGAGAAGGCTGAGAATCTTGCAAAAGGGGAGCAGAATTTAAATTAAAAGAAAAGAGAGAAAGTGAGGCCAAGAGTGAGAGAAGAAAAGTGGGGAAAGAGGCCTAAAAAAATTTCAATTAAAAGGCCCAAATGAGAGAGAGGGTGGAAAGAAACAAAACTTCTATGAAAAAATGAGAGATGTAAGGGTTGCTTATGCAGAAAGGAGATGCTTGTTTGTACTTTTGTACAAGGAAGCTTATTTTAATGAATTTGACCTTGACCCTTGTTTGCCTAGTAGTTTCGTTTCTCTTTTTCAAGAGTATGGAGATGTTTTCCCTAAGGAGTTGCCTAAGGAGTTACCGTCCATTAAAGGAATAGAACATCATATTGATTTCATGCCTGGGGCGCAGATTCCAAATAGACCTGCTTATAGGGCTAATCCTGAAGAAACTAAGGAACTCCAAAAGCAAGTGGAAGAGTTGCCACAAAAAGAACACATCAGGGAGATTCTTAGTCTTTGTGTCGTCCCAGTGATATTGGTTCTAAAAAAGGATGGGATTTGGCGCATGTGTGTGGATCGCAGAGTTGTTAACAAGATAACGGTAAAGTATAACCATCCTATACCTAGATTGGATGATATGATTGATGAATTGCATAGTGAATGTGTGTTTACCAAAATTAATCTTATGAGTGGTTACCATCAGATTAGAATGAAAATTGGTGATGAGTGGTAAACTGCTTTTAAAACAAAGCATGGTTTATATGAGTGGCTTGTGATGCCTTTTTGCCTAACTAATGCTCCTAGTACTTTTATGCGTTTGATGAATCATGTTTTTAAGGTCATTTACTGGTAAATTTGTTATGGTATATTTTGATGACATATTGATCTATAGCAAAGGCATTAATGAGCATATTGAGCATCTTAGGCTTGTGTTAGATGCACTTAAGGCAGAAAAGTTGTATGCTAAGTTAAAGAAGTGTACATTTTGCATGGATCGTGTCATGTTTCTTGGTTATGTTGTTTCTTCGAATGGAATTGAGGTGGACCAAGAAAAATGAAAGCAATTAAAGAGTGGTCGAGACTTACAAGTGTTACTCAGGTAAGATCTTTTCATGGACTTGATAGTTTTTATAGGAGGTTTGCAAAAGATTTTAGTTCTATTACAGCTCCATTGACTGAGATTGTCAAAAAGGAGGTAGGATTTAAGTGGGGAGAGGCACAGGAAATTGCTTTTAACACTTTGAAAGAAAAAATTTGTTCAGCACCTATTTTGAGTTTACTCGACTTTACTTCTACTTTTGAGATTGAATGTGAGGCCTTTGGGATAGGTATTGGCATTGTTTTGTTGCAGGGAAGACGTCCCATTGCCTATTTTAGTGAGAAGTTGAATGGTGCTCAATTGAAGTATTCCAGTTATGATAAAGAGTTGTATGCATTGGTGAGAGCTCTACAAACTTGGCAGCATTATCTATGGCTAAAGTAATTCATGATTCACACTGATTATGTGAGTTTGAAGCATCATAAGGGCCAAAGTAAGTTGAATAAAAGACATGCTAAGTGGTTGGAGTTCATAGAGACATTCCCATATGATGTGAAATACAAGCAAGGTAAAGAAAATGTGATTGCTGATGCATTGTCTAGGAGGTATGCTCTAATCTCTTCTTTTAATTCTAAGTTAATTGGGTTTGAGTATATAAAAGACTTGTACAAATCAGATTCTGACTTTGCTAATGTCTAAGGTGCATGTGAACAAGTTGCTTTTCAAAAGTTTTATAGGAATGATGGATATTTGCTTAGAGATAATAAACTATGTATTCCTACTTGTTCTATGCATGAAATGCTTATTAGGGAGTCTCATGATGGAGGTTTAATGGGACATTTTGGTATTGCTAAAACACTTGACATATTACAAGAGCATTTTTATTGGCCTAACATGAAAAAGGATGTTGAAAGAGTTTGCTCTAGTTGTGTAGAGTGTAGGCAAGCCAAGTCCAAGGTGCAACCGCATGGATTGTACATGCCTCTACCTATCCTTAATAGTCCTTGGGTTGATATATTGGAAAGGACATGATAACATCTTTGTTGTAGTTGATAGATTTAGTAAAATGACTCATTTTATTGCATGTCATAAATCTGATGATGCTACACATATTGCTGATTTGGTTTTTAGGGATGTTGTTAGGTTGCATGGCATTCCTAGGACCATTGTTTCAGATGGGGATTCTAAGTTTTTAAGTCACTTTTGGCATGTTCTATGGAATAAATTAGGAACTAAACTTTTGTTTTCTACAACTTGTCAACCCTAAACAGATGGTCAAACGGAAGTAGTTAATGGGACCTTAGGATCTTTATTGCATGCTGTTGTGGGTAAAATTTTGAAAACTTGGAAAGATTGTTTGCCTTTGATTGAGTTTGCATATAATAGAAGCATTCATTCTTCCACAGGTCACTCTCCATTTGAGATTGCATATGGTTTTAACCCATTAACTCCACTGGATTTGTTGCCTTTACCCTTAAATGAGATTGTTAATGTAGATGGGTAGCAAAGGGCCGAATTGGCTAAGACAATACATAAGAAAGCTAGGCAATAATGAGGAAAAGAACAAGAACTGTGCTCAAAGAGCCAATCAAAGGCGCAGGGTGATGAAGTTTGAGCCTGGAGATTGGGTTTGGGTGCACTTTAGGAAGGAGAGGTTTCCTCAACAAAAGAAGTCCAAGCTCAATCCTAGAGGAGATGGTCCTTTTCAAGTGCTTGAACACATCAATGACAACGCCTATAGGGTGGAGTTGCCAGGTTAGGATGGTGTTCGTGCTTTTTAGTGTTTCTGATCTATTGTCAAGTGAGTATGGTGTTCGTGCTACTTTTAATGTTTCTGATCTATCTCCTTTTTATAATGTAGGTCTTGATTCGAGGACGAATCCTTTTGAGGAGGGAGGGAATGATGCAACTCACCAAGGCAATGGAGACTTGAGGATGCTAATGGGTCTAATTAAAAGGTCACGCTTCAACGAGCTCAAGGCACAATTTCATATTTATGCACAAGCTTTTGTTTCACAAGAACTTCAAGAAGTTTTTTTGATCAAGCTTAGGGAAGAGTTTAGGGAGATGGCTAAGTGTGTGAGGTGTCAAACCAATAGGACTAACACTTAGCCAATTCTTGCAAGCATAAGTCTAATCAATGGGTTTGGGCTTATTTTATCTTGTAAAGGGCGTGTGGACTTCTTTTGGACTTTGTCATAGGCTGATTTATGTCAAGTTTGCATGTGCATCATTAAAAAAGTCATGTGCATGTTTTATTTTAAGGAACCAAGCGTGTAGGCCTAGTTTAAAAACCCAATCCCTCCTTCTTAAGTTAATCTTCTATGTTTTCTTGTTTGCTTATCCTATTTGGACTAAGATTAGGCAACTTTAATTAGTGTTGAAGCCCAAATCAGTGTGGGATTTGTTTTTGGGCAGATTTGTTTCAAGAAAGCCTTTCTTGAGGTTTTAGACTTTCTTTAGGGTTTTTAGGTTATCTTTGTTAGGGTTTGTATTGCACAAGGGTATTTAAACCCTTGCCTTATGCGTGAACTTCAGATCAGATGTGAATATAAAAAAATTAGAAAGTCTTCTTCAAGAGAGAATTCGGATTCTTGCTTGTTTTACCTTAAAGATTAATTCAACTTATCAAGTAAGTTCTAACTTGTGGTGTTAATTCAATTCTTGCAATCTTTATACTCTTTATTATGAATTCCTTACTAATTTGGGGTTGAAGGGTCGTGTTAGATTGATTGAATTTAGGTATTAGGAATAATCATTTAAACAAAGGTGATCTAGACAAGTTTAGGTTGTTCCCATATCATTATCAGTATCCAGTGACAAAGCCATTATAGCTTAATTGAGACTCAAACCAAACTTGTTACAACAAGTTTAGGAAGCACAGAAGCAAGATGAAAAGCTAACTATCATTCTTAAACAAATTCAAAAGGGGAAGGATAGTGAATGTGCAATCAAAAAGGATGGCTACTTGTATTACAAAGATAGAATCTGTGTCCTTAATGATGATGAGCTGAAAAAGAACATCATGAAGGAAGCCCATAGCAGTCCATATGTTGTGCACCTAGGAAGTACTAAAATGTACCAAGATTTGAAGACACATTATTACAGAGCATGTTACAAAGTGTCTTACATGCTAACAAGTAGAAGCAGAACATCAAGTTCCATCAGGTTTACTTCAACCAATAACAATAACCGAATAAAAATGGGATCAAATCACGATGAATTTTATGTTTGGTTCGCCTCAAACTAGGAAGAAGCATAATGTCGTACGGGTGATTATAGATAGATTGACTAATTCAGCTCACTTCTTACCTGTCAGAACTGAGTACTACTCTAAAAGTATGCAAAATTATACATTAGTGAGGTAGTGCGGTTGTATGGAGTACCATCTTCCATTATATCAGATCGAGATCCTAAATTCACCTCAAGATTTTGGAAGAAATTACATGAGGCATTAGGTACTGAGTTGAATTTTAGTATAGCTTTTCATCCTCAAACGGATGGACAATCAGAAAAAGTGATTCATGTGTTAAAAGATATGCTTAGGAGTTATATTATCAATTTTAAAAGAAGTTGTGATGAACACCTTCCATTGATTGAATTTACATACAATAATAGCTATCAAGCAAGTATAAAGATGGCACCATATCAGGCTTTTTATGGTAGAAAGTGTAGAACACCCTTATTATGGATAGAACTTAGTGAAAACAAGATCGTGGGTCTAGAATTGATAAAGGAAGCTGAGGATAAAGTTAAGATTATAAAGGAAAGGTTGAAAGCTACTTCTGATCGTCAAAAATCGTTTGCAGATTTAAAGAGAAAGGACATTGAATATGTTGTTGGTGATAAGGTTTTCTTAAAAGCTTCACTATGGAAGAAAGTGTTTCGATTTGGTAAGACGGGTAAGTTAAACCCTAGATTCATTAGTCAATATGAGATCATTGAGCGTGTGGAACCAGTAGCCTATATATTAGCATTGCCACAACATCTGGAAAAGATTCATGATGTCTTCCATATATCTATGTTAAAGAGATATCGGTCTAATCCATTGCATATTATAATACTGGAAGATATTCAAATACAATCAGTTCTAACTTATGAAGAGAAGTTATGAACCAAATCAAACCAAACCAAACCAAACATACCTAAATTCCCACCTAAGTAGGGTATAGGGACGGTAAAATGTATGCAGTCATGCTCGCATCTTCGATAGAGATACAAAGACTGTTTCCTTATAGACCCCTGGCTAAAGTAAGAGCAAAAACAAATAACAACAAACAAACAAACACAAACAAACAAACATAAACAACAAAAACAAACAAAAAAATAAACGCAGACAAACAAAAAAGAAACAGATCAGACCAATGTAAGTACATCACTATATAAGTATAACAAAAGAGAAGCCATGAAGATTTTATCAAAAGATACAAAACAACTAAAGAACAAGACGATTCCACTAGTGAAAGTACTATGGACCAACCACGAGGTCTAGGAAGCTAAATGGGAACTAGAAGAAACCATGAGAAAGTCTTATCCACGACTATTTGACACAAGTAAATTTCGAGGACGATATTTTATTTTAAAGGGAAAGAATTGTAACACCCCAAAATCTCGATTTCATGAATATTACGTTTTAGGTCGTGAATAGTATATCACGAGCTAAATAGTGACATCTGGGACCCAAACTACATTTTTATTTTATTTGGCATCTGATAATATTGTTCACGGATAGCCCGAGGTCAAATTAGAGCTCAAAACGAGTGTGTTTTGAGGGTTTGACCAAGAGATTACTAGTGGTCAAAGTTTGACCCGAGAAAGGATGAAAGTAAAACCCAAAAATGTTAATGGAAATAAATGATATTAATTATTGTTTTTATGTAGGGTTGATATTTTTCTTATGGATATTTTTATTGAGAATAAGAAAAGAATGAACTTAAAGTTAAAGTTAATTTTAGGTTTTTTTTCAAAAACAAAAAAGAGTTATTAAGGGACCACACGTCATTTTCTTGGCCAACTACCCTCTCTTCTTCACCAAAGAGGGTTAAGAACAACCATTTCTTCTTTTTTCTCCATTTTCGTTCAACTTCTTCCACTTTCAAGCCATCTTTCTTTATTTTTAACCCTCAAATCACCTTAAACATTAAATCATTAACCTAAGGTCCCAAAACTTACCATATCAACAAAAAAATTTGGGAAAAGATGAAGAAAAGGTATATGGGTGTTTTTGATGAATAGTACCCAAAAATGCTTGAATGAGTGTTTATGCAATATTATGAAGATAAGAAGAGGAATTAAAGGAGAGAGATAACATGCGTACAGAAAATGAACTCTTCTAACCTTCTACTATGAAAAAATCATTTGCAAAGAGTCCACTTTTTTAGATTTTTCAACTCGATGTCTAAGCTTTAAAATTTTTAAAATTGAGTGACCAACATTTTAAAATTTTAATAGTTAAATTGAAAATGTTATTTTTTTCTGATGTGGCTGATGAGAGCTTTATTATTCAAGACATATAATTAACACCTAGAAAAAAAATTGTCGAACTAATTATACAAGATATATCCTATTTTAGTGTCCACATACCCCTAATTCATCTTATTTTCCAAAAACCTAGAAACTACAAACCCTAGTTGTCTAAGTGTCTCTACAACCACCTTTGCTTTTCCAACTTCTCCTACTGTCGCCATAACCTACATCTATCACCTTGTCAAACAAGGAACTTATCAAACAAAATTGGTTAACAAATTTCACTTACATGGACAGTTTTATCTGCAACCTTGAACTTTACACTTTCAACTTTAAGCAACTAAAGCCCTCAAAGGGTTTGACTTTAAGCCAACTAAATTCCACCATGAAAAACATCGTTATACCTCCGTCCATCATCGCAATAGTTAATAACATAATCGAGATTGTGGACTAAAAGAAGCATTACAAAGTTGTTTGTCGATGACCATATAACAAGTATATAACAGAGATTCATTAGTCAAATTGAAAAGGTGCTTGGATTTAGCATGTTTGACACCTTCATAGAAACTGCTAAAGCTTATGGTATTGCAACTTTTGGGCATCGTAGATGCAAAGCTATTTTGAATTTTCCTTTAGCAAATGGGAATTCAAGTTCTAGTGTTTTGATTTCTATGGAATCTAGGATTTCAAAGACTAATAACTATAAGAAAAATGAACATTAAAGACACAAAGAGTGTTAAGAGTAACAAGTTAGTAAAAACAAAGAGCTCTTTTTCAACCAATGTCAAGGAAGAGAAGATGGAAGCTTCTTTATTAGAAAGTGATGTCAAGGCTATGGGAAATGCTAGAGAAGCAAAGATCGCAACGATAACACTTAAACAATTTTAGGATTTCTAAAAAATAAGATGAATAAGATGACCTGTATGCTTAGTTGAACCTTTTTATCATTTTTCACTATTGAGAAACATAATTTTTGAATAGTAAAACTCTCGTTAGTCAAATTAGTAAATTAGTAATGGAATTAATGTTTTCAATTGTCAAATTTTTCAACAATTGGTCACTCAATTGAAAATATTTTAAACTTTGACATTGAATTAAAAAATATCAAAAGTTTAGACATTGTTATGAATATTTTTCATTAAGGATAAAAACAAAAGGCAGAGGAGAGAATAAGATAGTCGAAGGAAAGAAGGTAGACACAAGGAGAGAAAGGCAAATAGCTAATTCATATATTTCTTCTGTTAGGGAAATGATTATAGATGTATTTTTATACTACTCATAGTTACATTTGCAGTTATATAATTGACGTAACATTTTATGCATAATAATTCCTCCCACTTTAGAAAACCTGGTCCATAAGGTTAATAGGAAAAATTATTAAGGAGGTATACATAATGGTTAAAAAAGAAACAACCATGTTTTCTTTTTAACAACAATAAACTTTCCATCACCCTTCTATAATTGTCTAGTAACATTCTGATTGTTGTTCTCTTTTAAATATTTAAGTTGGTGATCATAAAGATGGAGAGTGATTTTGATTTCTCGACCAAGTTACTCCCTCTTAATTTCAATGGTGAATGAATCACCAACTTGAGACTTCCATAAGTATTAATCCTTATTTTTAGCATCAATGGTGAATGAGCACCTACTCAAGAATTCCATAAGTGTTCCTCATTGTTCTATTCTATAATCACCATAATAGTTATATTAAAATTTAGTTTGTTCCTAAGCCTATCGTCTTGAACATCATTATCTGTCTTTCTATAATTAATGATATTACAAAACCTTTGACCTTGTATGTCAGTCATTGTGGTATCGATAATAAGCTTTGCATTTTCTAAAGTAGTCATTCCTCTTGATTACATAAACTAATTAAACATTGCTTTAAGGCTATCTATCTCATATTAATGTTAACCTGAACGTACTTGTAACAACCCAGATCACCCGCCCACAGATATTGTCCGCTAACCAAAGCCCTCACGGTTTTGCTTTTCCTAGCCCAACTAGGTAAACGTGTCTTTGGGGGGGGGCACCTAGTCTCCTTGCTTCCTAGCAGTTCGGATACTGGCTCTGATACCATTTGGAACAACCCAGACCACCCTCCCATAGATATTGTCCGCTTTGGGCTTTAGACCCAGCCCAAACCCTTGTCAGCTAGGAAAACGCGTCTATAGGGGAGAGATATCCATACCCTTATAAAGCATACTTCGTTCTTCTCTCCAACCGATATGGAATTCTCACAATCCACCTCCCTTTGGGCCCTTTGTCCTCGTTAGAACCCCTCTTTGGGCCCAGCGTCCTGGCTAGGAACTAACTCTGATACCATTTGTAACAACACAGACCATTCGCCCACAGATATTATCTACTTTGGGCTTTAGGCCCAGCAAAAACCCGCACGATTTTGCTCTTCTTAACCCAGCTAGGAAAATGCGTCTTTTTGAAGAGACCTAGTCTCTTTGTTGCCTATCAGCTTTGGTACTGGCTCTGATACCATTTATAACAGTCCAAACTACCCGCCCACAGGTATTGTCCACTTTGGGCTTTAGGCCCAACTCAAATCATCACAGTTTTGCTTTCCTAGCCCAGCTAGGAAAACGTGTCTTTTTGGGGAGACCTAGTCTCCTTGCTGCCTAGTAGCTCGGGTACTGGCTCTGATACCATTTGTAACAACCCAGACCACCCTCCCATAGATATTGTCCGCTTTGGACTTTGGGTCCAGCACAAAACCCTCACAGCTTTGCTCTTCTTAGCTCAGCTAGGAAAACGTGTACATAGGAGAGAGCTATTCATACCTTTATAAGGCATACTTTATTATTCTCTTCAACCGATATGAGATTCTCACAATACTTGAATTTTTTGCATCCATTTCGCACTTCAAATATGAGATTCCTTAATTTCTTAGATACTTTCTTCAAGCTTCTCAAACTCTTGATTTTTTGTCCTATTTATGGTATTTCCTAGTCGAGAATTGTAAAGCTATGATACTATCTTATGAATATTCTCTATTAAAGTGAAAAACAAAAAACAAAGGAGAGAAGAAGAGAGAAGAAACCAGAAGGAGGACAGAAGGTAAAGAGATACACAAGGAGACAGAAAGGCAATAACTAATTCATATATTTCTTTTATTAAGGAAACAGTTATAGGTGTATTTTTATACTACCCACAGTTGCACTTACAGTTGTATAATTGTTGCAATATAACAATTCCTCGTACTTTAAAAAACCTTATCCATAAGGTCAACAAGAAAATTATGAAGAGGCTTATAGAATGGGTAAAAAGAAACAACCAATGTTTTCTTTCTGACAAACTAAACTTCCCATCACCCTTCTGCAATTGTCCAATAACTTTCTGATTGCTATTTACCTTCAAATATTTAAGTTGTTGATTATGAAGGTGGAGAGTGACTTTGACTTCTCTACTAAGTTGCTCTTCGTTAACGTCAATGGTTAATGAATCACCAAATTGAGATTTTCATAAGTACTGCTCCTTATTGCCAACATCAATGGTTAATGAATCACCTACTCAAGAATTCCGTACATGTTTCTCATTATTCTATTCTATAATCACCACAGTACTCGTGTAAAAATTCAAGTTGCTCCCAAGGCTCTCTTCTTCAACATCAACATTTATCTTTTTGTCATTAATACTATTATAAAACTTTTGACCTTGTCAAAGTTATTATTGTATCAATAGTAAACTTAGCATTTTCTGAAGTAGCCATTCCTCTTAGATTACATAAATTGATTAAAACACTGCTTTAAGGTCACCTATCTCACATTGATGGTAATCTGATCATACCTAAATTTTTTGCATCTATTTCTCACTTTGAATATGAGATTCTTTAATTTTTTGGATACTTTCTTTAATCTCAAACTCTTGATCTCAATCACTTTTTGTGATGTTTATGGAATTTCCTAGTCGAGAAACTTAAAGTTCTGATACCATTTGTTATAGATTTTTTTATTAAAGAGAAAAATAAAGAACAAAGGATAGAAGAATCTACAAGGAGGAGAGAAGGAACAGAGACACATAAGGAGAGAGAGACAAATAACTAACTCATATATTTCTTGGGCTAGGGAAATGGTTACAAGTGTGTCTTGATACTACCCACAGTTGCATTTACAGTTGTACAATTGTTGTAATATTTTATACGTAACAATTCCTCCTATTTTAGAAAAACAACTATGTTTTTACGTACTTAAACATAGATGACATGCGACTGTGGTTTGTATCTCTCTACCTTATAACTATGTTGTAAATCTCCGTGTTCTTCGAGTTCATTGCAGATTAACCATTGCTGGACACTTTCTGATCAGCTTTTACGTACTTAAAAATAGATGACACCTATATGAATGAATTATAAGGATGCTTCCCAGACCCTGTAATCTCTGCCCTGGGAAGCCAAAGACCACTTTCTGGGTCCACTAGGTGGTTCGTAATAACCTGGTCCAATTTTCATCGCTACTTTCTCGTCGATGACAGCCGCATAGACATCCCTTTCTGCCTTGGCTATTTTAACCTTTCAAAACAGCATATTAATATTAGCAAGTCCATGCTTGCTGTTCAAAATTTGGTCCATTCTTCTTGTGAATAGGATTTAAGTTGTCAAGGGTAGGAAGCAATTTCAGATCTGACTATTTAAAATAAAAACAAACAGATTGCTACTTACCTTGCTCCGGCAGTGGATTTTGTTCCTTTTTCTAAGAGCGATAAGAGCTGAAATCTCAGATCGATGATGAGAGAAAATGTGGTCAAAAAAGACAGCTGGTGTCCCTGGATGAGTCAAGATGTATGCATATCCTTGCATTTCCTTCCCACCGGGGAATCTCCAGTGGCCCTTTATGAAGAAACATCTTGGGTCAACTATCATCATAATACCAGTCTTATTGGCAACGCAGAAACAAAACTGTATTCCATTTAATCTCCTAAAGAGGCTAACGTTTTAGCTGAGGTCATTGCTCGGATATGTTTCCAACAAAGTAAGGCTTTAATGATGTCCTCCAATTGTTTCCTCTATTGGTCTCCTTTTCGTATTTTAAGAATTCCTCAATTTTTGGAACTAACGATTCGCCTTCTTTTACATTTTCTCCTACTCCATGATTCTTTTCATAATTTTCTTTTGTTCTGCACCTAAGAACTAGAATATCTACTTTGTGTGCATGCAGCTTCCTTCTTAACCAATATTCTTCTCATTATAGAAACAACATATTCGGAATCTCACGTCTTTATAACTACTTTTAGTTCAAGTCTTTGATCAATTTCCTTCCTCTAGAAGAATCAAATGTAAAGCAGATAAACCTGAGTAGAGCCAGTGTCATGATTCTCTATGAAGGTAACAGCACGAGATGGCCACCACCCAATAACCCCAGGAGGCTTTCCCTTTTGGTCTGATAATCGCCAGTACTCACATCTTTCCAGCACCTGCACAAAGTTAATAGCATCCTATCAATGCAGTAACCTTATAACAAATTGTTTTAATTATGTAAGAACAGGAAGATAGGACAAGAAAATGGTTCATCAAGAGCAACACAGAAAGATCTATTTTCCCTGTCCTTATTCTTCGAGTTAAACAATTAGGCTTTCATAAAGATGCCTGATCAGAATAATGAAAGAACAAGTTTTGGCATTACTCTCAATTTCATGAAGCCTTTCCAATTACGTTAAAATTGTTCTTGATATTCTGATCATTACCGAATGAAGAATACCCTTAGTGGTGACATCAAAAGCACCAGCAGTTCCACCAGTCGCATTTATCCAGTCAATAATTCTCTGCCGATGAGCATCTTGATTGTAATTCATTTCACCATATGTGTAACTGAGAGAATCCCAATACTCGCCAACTGCAAAATAAGGTTCACTTGCATCCAGGTAGTCTTTGACATAGCCTCCCCAGAAACCTCTGGCAAAATCAAGCCTCCATCCATCATACCCAATTTCTTTTCTACAGATCAAACATGATCATAAATTAAGCAGATATAGAATAATTTTTATGAACGATCAATCACAACAATCAAAGAACAAGCGCGAAAATAGTAGACACGCACAGATTTACGTGGTTCACTAACCTATAGCTACGTCCACGGCGGCTAGGGTTTTTTTTATTTCATTGTGAATGTTTTTCAACCTTGGTACACTAGGAGAATAGTACGTTTTTACATGTCAAAGAGAATACAAAAGACATAACTGCCCTCTAATAACTGATTCAATTCTTCAACCCCGAACCCCCACCTTCGGGCGGGAGGCTCCTGCCCCCCACATCCTCCGGCCAACTCAGCCAGGAGTTGGATCCGCGATCGTGGGCCTGGTGTAAAGTCCAAATACATTATCAGGCTCCATATCTCAACAATAATCCCTTCATCTAAACATCGACGCATGTTAAGCACAGAAAGCCCACCTGCGTAGTACAAAGGGCTTCTAACTAATTCAAACAACTAAAGATATGAATAACAGAACATGGTGATAAAATGATTATCTACTCGCCTTAGCTTGGATCTTAAATGATAGAATCCAGAGCAAGGAAGCTTTACACGAGATGTATTTCAGGCATGTTTCCATTAATGATGTCAACCATATCATCTTTCCAGCACTATCAAATTCAAATTCAGTTTGTCCTCAAATCATCAACCAATGACATAACAAGAAAACAGGCACAGGCAAGCAACAAATAGAATCAATCAACAAGATTTTAAAGACAATACCAAGGAAAACATGATTTATGACTAAGCTTTTTTTCAGATTTTTATCTTTTTAGGATATTTTGTACCCTTGTAACCAGGATGATAGTTTCCTATTTAGTTAGGATATCCCATAATTATGGGATCTAATTATTTTTGTTATCCTATTTAATTAGGATATTTTATGATCATCGAATCAAATTGTTTTTGTTTCTCTTTTTATTGATGGGTAACTTGTATATAATTGACCTTCTTCACACTTGTAAACAACTTAATGCAGAAAGTATTTTCTCAATCTCAAGTACTCTCATGGTACTAAAGCTGTAAAGCTTTGAATTCCTAGAGAAAATCGATCTGAGTGTTAAGCCTTCATTGCCGACATTCTAGTGATTCTGACCAACTTTTATTGCTAGTGACTTTTTTTCCTTTAAGCGATCAACCTTCATTGTCTAAAGCTCCTTTTTGTGTGTGTGTGTGTGAAGAAGTCAAGCGGCGGTAGAGATAACTACTACAAGACAATTAGAGGAGACAGCTCACTCTCAACATCTCAATTAATTGCAAAATATCCAAATTGCACACACGTTGAACAAAAATTTTACCTTAATGGGCTTAATTCGTTACTAAAACGGAAACTAAAGATCAGTCATCTCACAGATACGAGGCCAAAACCAAGGATCCTCAATTTGAAGCAGGAGATGAAGAAGATTCCATAATCCATAGAACTCTATGCTCACTTGAGATTGTCGATACACTATGTTCTTTGTCACTGCCAAGGATACTTGAGATGCACTCCAATAAATGTATTATAAGGTTAGCACAATCTAAGTGTACTAAGTCAAGGTAAAGACCCAGACTACAAAACAAGGGAGTAGGTCGATTACTGAATATTCCAATCAATTAAAATCCTTGTGGCAAGGGCATAACTATTATAGGATTCAAAAACTAAATTTCCTGAAGATGAAGCTATTTTAAAAGAATTTATTAAGGAAGATAGAGCCTATATTTCTTTTGTTGTACTTAATTTGGAATTTGATCAAGTGAGAATCAGGATGCATGAAATTCCATATTTTAATGAGGTTCTGAACTAGTTTGTCAAGAAGAAACCTAATGCTTGAACCAAAAAACACGGCCAACTATGCTATGGTAGCTAAAGGTGGCAATAATTCAACTACAAATTTTGATGAAACTCCAAAGCAGTGCTAACCTGTGGCATACTTACTGTAAGAAGGTATGTCATACCTATAAAAAGTGCTGGAAGTTCCATGGAAAGTCTCCAACCAAGAATGGGTAAAAGAGGAGATCAATCAAGAAAAGATGGCCAAGCTCCTGTTGTTGCAATTCAACAAAATGAAGTAACACCTCAGGAATTGGGTGGTCTCAACCAAGAAGAGGTCCAGAGGACAAGATCTCTTATCAATAACCTCGACAGGAGGGACCTGAGGGATTTCTTCTTGTTTGACCTACCATCTTCATCTAAGTTTATGTCTAAATCTATACCTCAAAATCAACAAGAAAAGACATTTTATCATAGCATTTGTACCTAAAATACAAGTTGTTGATGTCTTCACCAAAGGGCTACTAAGAGAGAATTTTGAGCTCTTTGTAAGCAAATTGGGCATGCTCAATATCTATGCATCAACTTGAGGGGGAGTGTTGATATTACCTGGTTCTCTATAGATAATTAGTTGATATTATATTAATTAGTAGTTGAATTAATGGGATTTTATTGCTTAGAGAATAATAGATTCTCCTTGATTTAATGAGGTATTTAGGGCAAGAAGAAATATTTTTCCCTCTTTCTTCAATGTAAGAAGCAAAATGTGGTAGCATGATCTGGAATAAAGGCAGAATTTTGAGCAATGGTTCAAGGTGTATGTGAACTACTTTCATCAAAAATTATACTAGAAGACTTCAAAATTGAGTGATATGACCCAATAAGACTCTACTTTGATAATAAATTTGTCATCAATATAGCTCATAACTCAGTACAACATGATCAATGAAGCACGTTAAATTTGGTAAACACTTCATAAAAGAAAAACTAAAGAGTGATTTGATTTGTACACCTTATGTGACTACAAAGAACCAACTCGTCGATGTACTTACCAAGGGTTAAGTAGTTTAAGTTTTAATTATATTATATCTAAGAATGAAGAATACCAATTCATCAACTAGAGAAAGAGTGTGGGAAAACAAGATTTATAACTAAGTTAGCTATTTTAAGATTCTTGTATCTTTTAGGACATTTGTTATTGTTCTAAATAGGCTGGTAGTTTCTTATTGAATTAGAATATGTCAGTATCTTTTTTTTTCAATCTCAAGTTCTGTCAAATGTCAAAGCTTATTAAAGAACACCACAAGAA
Source organism: Erythroxylum rotundifolium (assembly GCA_027563915.1). Lineage (NCBI taxonomy): Eukaryota > Viridiplantae > Streptophyta > Magnoliopsida > Malpighiales > Erythroxylaceae > Erythroxylum > Erythroxylum rotundifolium. The sequence goes on from JAOSBO010000001.1 coordinate 2,864,873, forward strand.
TTCATGCAGCAATATGGTCAAGGATAGAAGCCCAAAACAACGTTATAGGTTTCGTACTGTACCGGCCAGAAGGTATCATATTGGCCGAAAAATGATACTAAACCATGTTTAAAGGTACTAGTCGTCGGTACCATTCGATACCGGTGATTTTGCATGGTACCAGCCAGTATTTAAACGGTACGAAACCATGTTTAAAGGTATCAGTCTTCGATACCATTCGGTACTGGTGATTTCACATGGTACTAGCCGGTATTTAAATACCAGCCAAATATCCACGAGTCCCCGCGATTTAGCCAACTCTTGTTGTAAATTGTAATAGGATCTTTTATTGTTCTTTTTATCTGATGTGTTGATATAATTATTATTTATTATATGATAAAATTGTAATATTTCAAATAACTTGTATTATTCTTAATTTTACACTTGAATGATGATTAAATGATCTTTTTTGTATATTAATTATAGTTATTATTTATATGTGAAATGTGAAAATTAATGTTAATAAAAATAAATAAATCGTTATTTTAAATTCTTATTATTATGATTTTTGGAGACATGGTTGATATAAATTATAAAGTATACAGTATAATATACTAATAGACTATTTTATAATTTTTTAAAAATTTAGGGCTATTTCATAAATTTAAAAAATTACTCGAAACAATACCCGGAATTAACCAATAGTGATATAATACCATGCCAGAACCTAATCCGGTAAGGTATTTATAACATTGGCCTACAATCAATCATATTCACCATCCTATTTTAACAGGATTTAAACTTTTTTACAATATAAAGGAATAACAATTGTAAATTCAAAACATATTAGCATTTGGTCCATTAGATGGAGCTTATTATACACAAATAGCAATGGAATTTTAGGCCAGGCACATATCACACATCAATTCCATAATTAGTTTGGACCTTGCATGACTCTTTTGACGTAATGTTCATATGGCATAAGGAACTTTTTCATCCAAACAAAAGAATAATTACTAAGTTAAGATTACGACTTCAAGTTGAACTCTAAAGTTCCTTCAATCTAACACTAAGTTTCTATTTCTTTTGTATTTCAAATGAAGAGTAAGCACTAACTGGTAAATAAAGGGGACTCAAAAAGAAATTTAGAGACGGAAAAGATAAAACAATAACCTTAACCAATTTAGCCATTCTTTAATATCTTTCCGCACAAAATCTTGCGAATGATCAATGTTTGGGGCAGCATGGAAAATGTCTCCACTACTCTTGTTACCCCTACCCTGCATTAGAGAAACTAAAAACTTTGAAGATCTAGAGTATAATTGATTGAATGTAGGCATTGCTCTTTCATACATTTCTAATTAAAATAGTGGAAAGTACTCCAGCAAGATGCAAGTTCAAAACATTTGCATGAGACATCACCATCATAATGATCAGATAAGTCAACTTGTCATCTTGCTACTGCCAAAGTAAAATTTACTTTTACTACTTAACTGCACTGCCTAGTTTCTAGGATAGTTCATAAGTATTCATTCAAGATCATAGTACATGGAAAATGATGCTTGAAAACACATGAACAAAGACATTCAATTCCTAAATCCTCGAATAATATGAATTGAATTTAAAGATCAAGCTAAATAGGAACATGATAGCAACGAGGAATCGAAACTATCTATCAGACAATGGATCCTCAAAGCTTAAGTACCTGAAAATGAGGATCATCAGCAACAATTGCTCGGTCATCCCAATGTAAACGGCCTCCAAATATATTCCATATACCATTTTGATTTTGATAGTGTGCACAACGATGATTTAAGACAACATCTCCAAGAACTTTAACGTCCACTTCATGTAGACTTCTCACGAGATCCTTCAATTGATCAATATTCCCATATCTAATAGAAAAAGAAAATTAGAAGTATCCGAAATCAGTTTAACATTTTGGTATTATCCATCTCAAGGACTAGAAAACCAATCTAAAAGAACACTCTTTAGAAAGGTTGGCTGGTCGTCACAATAATCAAAGACAATAAATCTCAATGCGCACTAAAAAGTAATGAACATGCAAGTAAATCTCCAAAAATACTACAAGCTCGAACAAAAAAATGGTTGTTATAATGTTTGCTTCAATCAGATGGAATGATTTCCAAAACTAAGACAATCAAATAATCATTCAAGTCACGAATGATAATGTCTCTAATAAACTTGAAAAAAACTACCTAGAATTCAGATTATACAAATCCTTCGGCATGTATCCTTCAGGTGAAACCGATTCTGTTGGTGGGGGTAACCAAATCACAGTAAATCCAAGTGAAGCTATTTCTGCAGCCTTTTCTTTAAGCTCCATGTACCATCTTCTGGATTTATGGGATTCCCAGTTAAAGCCTTGGAGCAATATCTCGTACCCTGTCCCTGTCCCTGGGGCTATTTTAGGAGGAGCCTTTTGTACCTCAGGCTTCAAAGTAGTTTCTTTTGAGAATGTAGCAATGGAACTTTTGAAGAAGTTGTAGGCTTCAGCAGCCAATCTTTCAATTTCTTGGAGAATACTTTCTTGTGTTTTTTTTGTTTTTGCCTTCCTACCACTCTGCGAGGAACTTTCACCCGCTAAGTTTCTTATTTCATCAATACTCCCATCAGTATCAGCAGTACTAGGATTTTCTTGATTTGATTCAACAGCCTCTCCAGACACTAGTGCACTTACAGGTGCTTCTGGCCTAGGTGCTGTTTGAGCATTCAAGCTATTTGAACTTGAAAGGGGAATGAATAAGTCATTTCTTTCAGGTTTCAGCCAATTATTATCATCCAGCTTGAGAACAAAAAGAAATCCCATAAGTTCTTCGTCCAAAGTAAATAACCCTGAACAACCATTTCCATGCTCTTTTCGCTGCAAGAAATTACACCATAAAAATGATAAATAATAACAAGAAATATTCAACATTAATGCAAAAAGCACATGCCTTAAGATCATCCTCCTAAGATGCAATTCCATAAATAGACAAACAATCCACATTCATCAGATTTAACAAAAACTTCACAAATAATTATGCCTTAAGAACTGATTAAATGTGCCAAACAAAGTACACTGTAGAATTAGCTACACAAGCTAAAAAAGAGATAAGAAGCAAAGTGTTTTCAACATGACCTCACATCTTATGTCAACATGAACAAACATGAATTTTGAATACACTCCTAAATAGACTTGATTACTAGACAAGATCATAAACCATATGGTAGAGATATTGATATATATTGAACTATATATATATATATATATATATGTATGTATGTATATATGTATGTGTGTATAGATGTAACCAGTTATTATAACTTGACATTGTCAAAGTCTAATCAAGTCCAATCAAAAGAAGAGGAGGGAGAGAAGAAAAAGAAGAAGAACAACAACCATAACAGCAACAAAATTCATCCTTGACATAGGCAACATAAAATTATGAAGTATATAATTTATATTACCTCTATAAGTGATCAATTAAGAAACAATTACGCTATGATATGCAAGCAATTGCTAAAAAAGAGTGTAGTTGGGCCTATAGGTAATTGGGGAATGTATATTTAACAACAATAGGAAGCTGTGTTATCAAAATTTGAACAACTAAAACTGAAACGAAATTCATAAACACGAATATTTACAAATAACAAAACCAAAATGTAACAGCAAAGTTCTAGTTAATTTAGCGTCCTCGTAAAAGACTGAAAGAGCTATAGTTTCATGATTAGATAAACCAGCGTCATTACATAGATCCCCTCAGAGAACAGATTTCATCTTGCACCTGCAATAAAGTTCGCAAGGCCTTGTTCTTGTATAAAGTGGTTCCTGGTGGATGTGGAGCTGGTGGAATCTCCCAATTTTTATCATCACCTCTGCAAACTCCCCAGTGAACAACTACTTGAGGTAGATCAGTTTCTAGATATAGAAGAAACTTAGCTGTGTTTGAGCACTTTCTAACTGAAACAGTCACTGAGTTTTCAGTAACAATGTGCTTAGCAATAGGTTGCTCTTCATAAAAACCTTCCAACTGCCTACTTCCTTGTTTGAAATCTTTGGACTCACTGTTGTTATCTTCATTTTTGGAAGGCAATGCTTCTGCCTTGTGAAATATGTTAGATAACAGAGCCCCTGTGATTAAGAGCACCAAAGCAGCCAATTTGTCAGTTACTACAATACAACAAAGCAGTAGGTAGACCAAAGAACAATTTAAAATGACAAGCCACCAACTCATGACCCACCCCATTAGTATCAGCGAGCATGAGTTGGATCTACAACTTAGCCAGAAGCAGGTCAACTGCTTCAATTTCAACATTTATTTGAAACTTGACCAAAAATGTTGAAACTGGTTTCGGTAACAAATAATTAGCCAAAGATTTAACAGATTAATTACTCATCATAAGAAGTATGCAAGAGTGAGGCAACAAAAGACTAGGCAATACATCATTAGATTAACAACCCAAAGTGCTTTGATTGTTGTCTGATTATGCTGAACGACCAAAGCCATCCAAATTATGTGACAGATAACTTTGTCACTAACGCACCGTAAATCTTGCATTATTAAGGCAACTAATTAAAATTACGAATCATACCATGAAACGCAGAGGAAAATAGGTAATAGTCAGGGTAGGACTTATGATATATATACCTGGCCATATATTGAAGCCCCATTTTGCTCCAACTACACTGCTATCATGTACAAGGTAGTTGACAACAGGCACCTTAAAATCTCTTCCCTTATGCTGATAACAAGCTCCTGTTTCTTCATCCTAGACCACCACAATCCCAAGAATACCAAAAGAATTAGTAGCATACAGATGCACATTGAATAATAAACAAAACATTATGATTCTGGACCATTAACTTTCAAAAATCAGAACCTTCAAGACAAAATTTATGACTGCAATAGCACTATTGGAATCAATATTAATCATCACTTCGTGAAATATATCTCCTTCTGAAGGTTTCTTTAGTGGTGTATCTATTGCATAGTCCTGTAAAATGCAAAAACAGAGTATGGGCATGAGCTCCAAAAAGCGATGCAGCTATAGTGCTAAAATTTTAGAATCAAACAGTAAATTACTTTTATAGCAATTGAACCAGGTGGTCTCATGTTGTTAGGAGGCTGATCCCATTCGCTGCAAAATTTGAAAATTTGTCAATAATATATCAATAAGTAACTTCGATAGTCTTTGCACGTGACAAGGAGCAAATGAATGTGAACAAATCTTAGAAATAGAACAAAGATCACGAGCATAATTAAAAGGTGTAAAACATAAAATAAGCGCAAGTTATGACCTGCCATTATCATTAACATAAGTAACTCCCCAGTGAAGTATCCATTTCCCAGGAAGACTACAACCTACGGTAAGCTGCCAATTCTTTTGATCCCTGGCCCGATCCAATCTGACAAAAATCTTTCCCTCAACCTACCGTCAGAAATGAAGCAAATCAATCTCTATGTCAAATTACGACATATTAGAGGTCATCAAAACGAGCAGAAGCTTAATCCTTTCTATTCGTACAAACGCTACAGTCCAATTTCCAGTAAAAGTGAAACATTCCACTGAATTGAACCAAATAATCCCTCGCATCCTCAGATTACACCTGTTTTGTCGGCTATTAACAGTAAGACAAAACAAGAAAACACACCCAAGAAAACATAACGGGCCTTAAACTTGCCAAAGTTTCCTCTATCAATCAAGGAACCAACCAGTGTCAAAACTTCCATAACCGTTTTCCTTTTTCCCTCGGCTTTCTCAGCGAGTAAGCAGAACAAAAAGAAAACACTCAAACAGATACAAACCGAGTTGCATTTCACATTACCCTTTCAGAACGAGGGAGACGGAAGGTCTCTCGAAAGCACACACCATCGCTAGTGGATCCTTCAAGAGTCTCGGCAAGAGCCGTATCGCCGGTGGAGCTAGCTCGAACAGCGTGAGTCGTACTACTAAGCCGCAAGCTGCAGAAACCGGCGCGAAAAGGTGAGAGCTTCGTGAGAGAGCAACAATTGACAGAGCAAGGACCCGGAATCTTCGGTCTACACCGGACTCCAGGTCTCTCTCGCCGGGAGTACCTTAGAAGCGGCTCAATCGCAACCGTCGACATGGATTTGACGGTATTTGTCTAAAGTTACGTAATCTGAAGGGAAAAGATAGAAGACCGAGAAATTTGAAGAAGAAAAGATTTCATATCGGAGCAGATGGTTCCCTAATGTATCATATATGATGGCTGCTAGTGTAAATAAACAGTGAATATAACCTTTTTCTGGACCTGATGACGGTACTTTGCGGTAATCACAAGGGTCGAATCATAAAAAAGACAAAAGATTCAACAGTTACAGATATTCTTAAATTTTAATTCGAAGAGGATAAATATTGTTCTCGGCCTCCTCCATTTTCCCACTTCGACGGTCATAAATTATCTTCCCAGGACAAATCTTACTCGAGAAGTAAGGAGCTTGCACGTTGAAAGCATGGAGTATAGAAAACAAGTGTTGCAATCGGGGATTGACACTGAAACTTTTCCATCAGTTTCCGTTTCCAAAATCACCATCTTGAGACTTTTACCGGACAATCAACGCTACGTTTGCGTTTGAGCGTGAGTTATTAAAATCCGCAATCATTAAATGTCAAATCAGTTCATTCATCGGAGATGTGCTTTGTAGGAATCGGAGTTCTTAAAAGTAGGAAGTCGTCAAAGGAAAACTAATACACATTTTGAAAATTTTCGAATTAAATTTATATTAGTTTTGAAAATTTTCGAATTAAATTTATTAACAAATTTAATTTAATTATATTAATAAGATTGAATTTAATTTAATTTATATCATTTGGAATAAACCGAATAATATTATAATTGAATTTAATTACACTATTTAAAACACAATTAAAATGAATTCAATTATTTCATATAACATTTTTACCCTTGACTAAAAAATAATCTCATTAAATAATAAACATTCACATTTACATAAAAACAAATTATAAACATCAATTTCATTATAAGTGATATCATCAAAAAAAAAGTTCATTATTAAAATGAAAAGAAAAAATTCGAGAAATGCAAAAGAATATAGACAGGACAGGAAAATAAAAGGAGAAGCTAAATCAAACGATGGATCTAAAAGAGAACGATGATCACAGACAAAAAAACAAAAAAGGAAAAGACACCCATGAATAAGGAAAAAGGAAAACCTGAATATAGTGAGAGGTGCTGATTCAAGATGGAGAAGATGTTGCTGTTCCGTTTCTTGGTAGGAGGGGCTGCTTGAGGTGAAGAAATATATAGTAGAGTTTTTGCGTTTATATGGGTATTATTGAAAGGATATTTTTCACGTTCAAAAGAAACATTGAAGTCCCAAGATGTAATTCAATTCTCATGCTTTTTCAAGTGAACTTAATTTCTAAAAAATGATGAGTTTCAATTACATGCATGAATTGAATCCATCCCTTTTTTCTATTTCCAAAACCCTGAATTGAATTCAATACTGCAATTGAATTCAATTCATACCATTCCAAACACCCTGTAAAGAAATTCTTCTAGTAGAAGATTAAGTACACAAATCTCTCTAAGGGAGGAATTGAGTATTGTTGGGGTGAGGAATAAATCATTTAGTCCATGGCTCTTTCAAAAGGCCTCAAGTTAGGGCCAATGCACATTTTTTTCAAAAAACTTGGTTCTTAAAACTTATGAGTTGATTTGCAATACAATTTTGAAATTCTTTGCCCTTTTTAGGATACTCAGATCATTTACATGTCTACGTGACTATAGACATGTCTCTTATTGCAAAGTGATTTATAAAATTATCTTAAAGATATTAGCATTTAGAGTCAAAGAAGTAATAAAATTCATAACTAATCCAAGTTAGGATGCCTTTATACAAGGCAGGAATATTAGGAATAACTTACTCATAGCTTAGGAGCTTTTCAAAAGTTAATTAAAAAACTAAAAATTTATGTACTAAAAATTGATTTCTCAAATGCACTTGACTCTATTAACTAGTCTTTCTTACTTAAATCACATAAACCTTTTAGTATACTTGTTAACTTTATCTTATAGATGGGGGAATGCATCATTACTACCCTTTATGTTATCTTAGTGAATAGAGAACCCTCTTTATCTTTAATAGACCTCTTAGTCTAAGATAAGGTGACCTTTTATCACCTTATCTCTTTACAATATGCTTAGAGGTCTTGACGAGGTTGATAACTAACAAAATTGAGCAAAGCGTTAGCTTTAAGTTCCACTATAAATGTAAGAAATTGAAGCTCTTAAATATTTCTTTTTCTAATAATCTTTTATTCGTCATCAAGCTAAGCTTGCTTTAATGCAAACCACGATTCATTGCTTGACGTCTTTTAGCTTTTTATTATGTTTATCCATTAATAAAGCCAAGAGTAGTCTATTCGTCTCTTTTGATGATAACGACTCCATTAACTCCTTACAAGTATATCAGGACTTAATTATCAATTCCTTCCTTTTAAGTACTTAGGGATACTAATTACTGACAAGAGGGTCAACTATATAGATTACAAGTCTCTTTTAGACTCAATCATATGCAAAATTCAATATTGGAATAATAAATTCCTCTCTTATTCTAGAAGAATGATATTTATCAAATTTATGCTTAAGAATCTATATATCCATTGGTTATGTCATTTATATAAGAAGAAGAAGATAATCTCCTCTAGGTAGATCATAACTCTAAAAGATTCACAAATTCCTCTTTCCATAATATGCTAAGGATGGAGAAGCCAAAAACCTTATAGTGGCAATTGAATTGGTTCAGTTGCAACTCTCCTAAAGCTTCCTTCATTCTTCATCGAGTAATCAAGAATAGTCTTAAAATTATAGATAGGCAAAAGGGTGTCTCTCTACGCAACAATCTTTATGTCTTATATAAGAGGGAACCTAAGACCCACAACCATCTTTTATCTAATTTTAATTACTCCAACTCAATTTGGAACCAAATACTCTCCTTATATAAATTAAAACTTAATTGTAAGCTGGGCTGCTCAAGTTCACTTCACTCACTAAGGTAATCAAAAGATCTTTAAGCTAGTAATAGGATATAGAACATACTCTCTATAGAAAGAAAGGAATATAAGGATTTTCCAAAATTTACAAAAACCTCGGCAAGTCTAAACTACTATCATGATTAGTTAAAGAAGACAACAAATTCTTGCTAATGGAATCCCATCTTGTACGAGCCCTACTCTAAACACTTCTTGATATGCCAATTAATGATCATTTTATTATTTGGCTGAGTTATTAAGGTCCTATATCTTTTAACACCTCAACTTAATGATATGCTCATTCCTATTTCAACTATGGCTTGAGATCCATAACTAATTTTGTTCTCTCTATCTTAGTTTGGAGGGAGAATTGGTTTTTTCTATGCTAATTTTAGCTATTAGAATTCCCTTTTGTAGTTTTGAATTAGTTATGTGCATTCCTTGTAACTTCTCTTTCTATTAACTTTTACTTTCTTAAGAAAATGTGATATGCATTGTAATCTATCATCTAAGCACATTACAAATTCTAATGATGTAGATAAGGAAATCACTTATATTTCCCCACTTTTAAACTAATGGAACCTATTTGTCAAGGTCTAGTAAAAACACTTCAATGATTTTTTTTTCCATTTAGTGCTATTCTTCTCCTACTATAGAGCCTTTCTCATTCCATACAACTCTATGTCTATCTTTTATCTATATATATCTTTTATATATTTTTTTATTATATATATAAAGTAGAGTAAAGAGTTTCACACACACACACACACACACAGATATATATATATATATATATATATATAAAGAGAGGAAGAATATAATTAACTCCAACTTAAAATTTTTATATTAACTTAAAAAATAGTCTTTATTATAATAAATATCTATTTAAAAATTAATTTTAACTTTGCTATCTCAATTTTTAATTTAAAACTTATATACATGTTTAGAATTATTAATTAAATACTCAGATGCTTCTTTAAATTTCTCATTTTAATTTTCAATTCAAACCTTATATATCTCTTTAAGTTTGTATATTAAATACCTAGATACTTCTTGAGGTCTCTCATCTTATTTTTAGTTCAAATTCTAGATATCTCTCTAGATTCATAGACTAATTACCTAGATAAAATTTTTATGTTCACATTTTGTTTTAAATCTTAGATATTTCTTTAGATTTTTCATTCTAATTTTATGTCCTATGTATGGTTATTGGTCCTTATCTTTTAACACTTAAATTCTTCTAATCCTTTAATTAATTTATCGTTATTCAATGCTCATTATTTTTAATTCATTGGAAGGATGGAATTAAGGATAATTGTCTTATATACCTATTGTTATAAAATATGAATACCTATGGTTTACACATTCCTATAAAGTAGGACATACAAAAGGAGGAACTATAAACACTTAATTTTGTCTTTTTAGTTTATTCTTTATAAATTTAAGAAATAAAAATATTTTCTATTTATTTTAATCCAATTTTATTTTCAAATACGCATATTACTTATTTGTAATGATTGATGGTATTTTTTATAAATATATATGATATTGGATGTATAAAGTCCTCGTATAGTTTGTATTTAGGTATGATATTTTTTATACTCAACAATGGTATTCCTATATTAAAGTCAATGTGTTACTTATTTTTAATAAGTAATGGTAGATTTTTATATAGACATGATATTAATATATTGAATCTTAATAAACTTTGTATTGATGCATGATATTCTTTGTATTTAGTCATGATATTCTCATTTTATAGTATATGTGTTACTTATCTTTAATAAGTAATGATATTTTTTGAATATATGTGTTATTAGATTTATATGAGTCCTAGTACAGTCTGTATTGAGGCAAGATATTATTTGTACTAAATGATGGTATTTTCATATGGAAGTGGTCATGTTATTGATCTAAAATGAGTGATGGCATGGTTTGTATTGGTAATGGTGACTTTTTTTACAAGATTTTAGTTTTTATAACCTAGAGACACAATATTTAAACATTTGGCTTAAGGTCCTTTAATTCTTTTTATTAGTTGCAATATTTAATTGGAAAAACTATACTAGTGGAGATGGATGATAACGTTATAAAATTTCCTAAGCACTGTCCTTTTAAATTGTTCTTAAAATGAGCACCTTACAATAGACTATAACAAAAATGGAATATTTGACGGTTAGTTTCATAATTCAATTATCATAATGCTCCCAACAAGCTTTTCTCTACTGACTTTCAATTAACAAATTAGGATAAAATACTATAGTAATCCTTATATTAATTATTAAACAACAATCCAAAATATAACCCTTACATTATAGGCAATTATTGAATGGTATTTTATCTGCATGTATTTATTCAAAGTTTTACTATATGAGGCATGTACTAATGTTGCAAAGGGTTGAAATCACTTGGCATCTCTTTCCAAATCTCAATCAACTCCTTTCATTATGTCACATATGTCAACAATAATTTATTGCATATTAATGGTGTTCACAATATATAAATATGAACCTATAATAATCTATAATTTGTGTGATTAATCCCCATTACCAAGATTCCAAGGCACAAAGCAAATAAATCCCACTGTTGTAGCTTTGGTCAACAATATAAATATTACCTAAAATGTAAGTTAATCTTTATCGATTCAACTTAATAACAATATGTAACTGGAAAACCCAATTCATTCAAACAAAGATAAATATAATATTTTCTTACTTGTTCTTTTACGTTAAGAATTATCTTGCATAAGAGATAGAAAATATAGACTAAAAAACTTTATTATCGCATTATAGACTGAAAGACACCATTACCTACCATAAGATATGTGCCTATAGCCTCAAACCAATATGTCGTTAGATAAGGAAGATCTAATGGGATCTTATATTGTTGCATATAATATACGTAACAAGCTGTAACCCATGAATACTCCATTTAGATCCTTTTTAAGCCACCCTAAGTATGATTAGAGCCGAATATCAGAGTCTCCTCTACTTTCATTGAAATTTAGAGCAACACTAATGATCATTATGAAGTATCCAAATCATTGACAATATTTCTTACAAACTTGGAAATAATATGTAAGAAATCAATAGAAGATAAGGAATTGTTTATGTTTCCTCAGGCACTTGGTTTACATCCATTTAATAACATTACAACATTAAATTCAATTCCAACACAATATTTATTATTCTTCTTTTCATAACCAAAGATGCCAATATTATTTACAGAAAATATTGATTCTAATAAGTATCAACCTAAATGAACCCTATGATCTATAATCTCAAGTAATAAAATTGATGAAAAGTCTTTAACAAATTTTCAAGTACTTATACCATAATATATACATAAAAAATCAAAACATTGTAAAGAAAATTTCACATTATTTTCTTTATTTAATTTACATAGTGTAACCCACCACATCATATGTGTAATTCCTAGGCTTAGAACATAAAAGAACGTTGCTCAATGTCAGACCAAATCAATCAATATTAAACAATGCCACTATATACAAACTTGCTAAAACATTTCAACTACAAATATATTAATGTTAAATATATATATAACATCAAATGCATCAACATTCATTTTATTTTAATAAAATAATCACATTACCTTATTTTAAATTAGGCTTTTAAAGAGGTGCTTAACATATATAGATTTAAAAGTTAAAGTTCTCCTAGAAGATATAGATTTCTTCTCTGATGGCACTCACTTTGTGTGTGTTCTTTCATTCTTATAACCCTACCATTTAGATGCATGCATAAATAAGAAAGTAAAGATGAGTGGACTACATAGCATTAAAGCATGATAATCATGACTTAGATGCATTAATGTATGAGAATGAAACATTGAATGGAACATTGAAAAAGTATGTAGATTCTGTCAAGGATTCATTATCTAAGTTTACAAAAGGACATGAAAAAACAAAGAACATGTTAGAAGCTCAAAAGAATTTTAATAATAGGCATAGAATATGATACAATAATAAAAGTGAAGCCAAGTCTAAAATCATGATTGTTAAAGAAAAAAGTTTTAATAGTAAAAAACCATTGGCTAAAGTGAAAAATGAGTATAAAGCATCCACTTCTAAGCATATACATACACATATCACATTCTCTAGAACTTATTCTAAAAGCAAGCATCATACTTTTATATATGGCTCATCCAGAGTAATGAGCTGACAAGAGGTCACGGGTGTCATCTCCTTCTATCAAGAGTGGTGAATCCTTTATTAGCTACTTAATTACCTCTGAATACCTCAAGATGTACCCAATCACCACCCTATGAGTAACTTCTGAAAGGCATCGATGAATGGAGTCAAAGCACAGGATCAGTATCCGGATATCCTTGAGCACCTCAAGTCAAAGAATACTTGCACCATTGTTATGATGACACTATCATTGACACTGGAATAGAATATCCATATGATTGTCTCATAGTAGGTCAATCCAATGTACTTATTACCCTTAGTAAGCATCCACATGTTAACTCTAAGCAACTTATGTCTACAGCTTATGAGATCTACAACTTGATCTAATCAAGGAGTATAATATGCGTTAGTCTATCCGGATTAATGATATCCCATCTCATTAATCCTATGACTAGGGAAAGTTTAGATACTAATATAATTACATATGATAGGAGCATCATTATCATGATCTCATCATGATTTCCTCCATGCTATGTTTTGTATCAAGGACTTCATTAAATCAATTTTAAATCAACTTTAAATCCATAAATGTATGAACATCGAAATAATGAAAAATGCCTTTATTAATCATAAAATGATTTGTATAATAAGTTCTGAAGGTGACTGTCTTTAAAGCACTTCTTAAACAAACCTTAGTACCTGTACTTAAAGACTATGTACAAAACGAGGTTATTAAGTTAGAATTTATATCAATTAGGTAATAATTTCTTTAAAACATTAAATAATAATAGATTTCACATAAGTAAAAGAGAATTAATTATATTCATTCTTAACATTTAATTGAATGATATGTGCTTTTAAACTATTTCTATTTGACTTTTGATACTATTTCCAAGCCTTTTATAACACACTAGTTGATAAGTGTTATTATGGTCAACTGGTGCTACTATGGTTGACCAGTGTACCTAAAAATCATATTTTCTACGTTTCCAATGAGTTTGTTATATATCTAGTTGTTTGTTCGGTCACCCATATAGACATATTAATCGACCAATGCCCTTATATGCTCGACCAATATCTCTGTATTTGACATTCTTATCTTTCTAGTAAGCTCTTAAGGATTTTGGTTACTCCTTTGGACAAATATTTTTGCACATTGGTTGACTAATGTCTTTGAGTAGTAAAGCAATACCTCCTTGACTAAGAATTTGTTTCACTTCGACAAGTTTGTGACTTGTTTGCTTGATTACATGGTCAACCACACACTAACACTGGTCGACCAAACGAGTCACACGATCAACCAATCTTCCTAGTTTGACCTCTTTTTCTCCTCTTTTCCTATGTTTTTCATCTTAGTTGTTTATATTTTCCAAAATCCTAAATAATTAACTATTTTCTTTGAAATTTTTCCTTCTTTTATTTCATAAAAATCTTGTTAAATTGTATTAAATTAAAAAAAATTTCATCCTTAGGTTTCGAATTTAGGGATTTTTAGAATGTCCCTTTATTAAGAGTTATCTTTTCAATTGATGCTTTCGTAATAAAATTGTAAAAGGAGTTAAGGTTGTTTCCCCTTTAATTGTACTAATAAATCTTTAATTTTGTCCAATTTTGGTATTCTGGGCACTTCTTCATATCTTTATTATTTTAAATTTTCGTTTTTTAAATTATACAAATTTGAAAATTGATTGTTAGATATTACAATTATGCTTATATTTGTTACAATTCCAATCCCTAATTTTGTCAAAACTTGTCCTTGTTGCTTAATTAAAATTTTAACTTAGGATCAATACTGAAATTAGGGTTTTTTTCAACATTAGACATAATTAGGGATTTTTTTTCAAAATTGAGCAATGACTTTAACTCCTTAAATATTTAATAGCCTTCTTTCTTGAATAAGCTTACCATTATCAAACAAATTTTTTTTTGATCTTTTAACGAAGTTAGTTTGACATATGATATTTTATATTATGCATTCATGGATAAAATGATTTGTTTTTCATGATTCCAAAAAGTAAAAAAGTAGTGATATTTAATTTATTGGGAGTAATGAAATTCAAGGCGAGTGATTTCTTTATTATTTTTGTATTCCTTGCATTTCATGTGATACGCTTAAGCAAATTTATGTTACCTACATGTATGGATATTTCTTTGATAGTAAACATCTTTTTTCTTGATATTAAATTATGTCTTATGTATGAATTAAAGGAACGCTAATCACTATCTTGATAGTTGCTTATGTGTTTAATTTTATTATTCTCTAATATCACAAATATTTTGTAACCATTGAAAAAAGGGGGGATTATTTAACCAAAGAAGGTTGTAATTAATGTTTCTATGATAGTAAAACATAATGGCTAACAACGAGTTTATTATTTTGATAAAAAATCAATATAAGAATAAGATGAAGTTATAAACTTATGAAGATAGCTTATGAAGTTGATAAAGAGAAGTTGAAGTTTTGCATCAATCAAAATGAAGATTAAATAAGAACAAAAGAAGATTAGGCTTATTAAGGTAATTCTTTATATTGTAATGTTAATTATAATGTTATTTAACCACTTTGATGTTCTAAAAGGTTCACCATATATAAACATTTTATTTCACTTCATTACATGAGTCTCTCCATTCATCAAGAGGCGTTAATGCTTTTGATATTAATATAAAAGCCTCCTAATCTTGCAAACAAACTTTAAGGAACATTTTTGGAAAGTTTCTAAATTATAATTGCATTAAACAAATTGAATTTGAGCATTTAAAGTTGTTAAAATAATGTTTTAGGGTGATTAGTTGATTTACATAAGTTTGAGCATTTAACTGCTTTGATGTTTTAAAAGGCTTACCATGTGTAAACATTTCATTTCACTTCGTTGCATTAATCTCTCCATTTATCAAGAGGCATTAAACCTTTTGATAGTAATATAAAAGCCTCTTAATCTTTTAAAAAAATTTAAGGAACATTTTGGGAAATATCTAAATCATAATTGTATTAAACAAATTGAGTTTGAGCATTTAAAGTTATTAAAATCATATTTTTTGGGTGATTAGTTAACTTATATGGGTTAGTGATAGAACAATATAGGTTAAAGTTATCAAATTTGTTGTACTGTGAGTTCGTTGTAATATTGATTGGTGTATTGATTCACCAATGTACCATATTGGTCGACTAGTATCCAACAACTAATGAATATAGTGCTTTTAATGTATATAAGTCAACCTATACATTGCAAGTAGTCGTTGTAACGGTTAGTTCTTAAATCCAACAATTAAGAATGGTCCCAAATCGCTATAAATATGTGTTTTCTCATTAGTTTTAACATCGAAAAGTATTTGGATGTATTTTACACATGTTTCTAAATGTTTTTCAATTATATGAGCATCATTGTTACATATTTGTGTAAATGAACCTCTTTAAACTTATCAAGTTTTAAAGTGAGGTATTTTGAGTTATAATATTTTGTTGGGGCATCATATTATTCTACTTAGGGGTGATTCAAGTGAGATTAAGGTTCCTTTTCACCTTAGAAGAAGATTGTAAAATGGTTCCTCTTCACCGAGAAAGATTGTATAAAGGATATTCTTCGCCTTGAAACACTAATTATAGTAGAATTCTAAGGACAGTTTTGGGAGTGGACATAGGAAAGGGTTGTTTATTAAATCACAATAAATCAGTTTGCATTCTCTTTTTCCTATCATTTTAAAATTATTATTCAATTATTTGATTAATTTATATTAATCAATTTCTTCATCCTTATTTATATTAATTGTTACATTGGTTATAAAAGATTGTTATATTTTAAAAAAATACAAAAAACCCAATTCACCCTCTCTCTTGGGTGCCATTAGGGAATAACAAACATCTTTATACCTCTTATAAAGAAGCTTCTCCAGTTTCTTAGAGGAATTATTACACAGTCACTTATGATATTTTATATGGCTTGTGTCAATGGGATTAATTGTTTAGTTTTCTAGTTATTTTTTACATAATGATGGACAAATGGTATGGTATGTCAATAAACCATAATTTTCTAATTGTCTTAAGAAGTAATGCAACATTATACTTTTGCATCCATATTACTATTTTTATTTTGTGGATATGTGTATACATTTATAATAAGCTCTATGCTTTCCTTTATATCCGCATTTTGGTATAGATATTTGGCATTGCTTCTTAGATCCACTCTACCACCTAAATCCTTATTTTCCCCTAATTAACTAAAAGTCTATCTAGAATTGTGATTTAACAAATGCTCCTAAAACGATTGTAAGTTTTGACTCTCATTTCCAGCTAGAGAATAAATTGGGCAATATACGTACAATACTTAAGCAAATGTGACTATGATCATTATTCCTGTTATAGGAATTTTTGGGTCATCTTAAAGCTCAATCAAGCTTGAAGCATCTTGTGGGCCAAAAGTGACATGTTGTCATTCTTACTAGGGAGGAAATTTGATGATAAGTTTTACAAACAAAGCCTCTTTCTAGACTTAACTACGCCAAGTTCACATGACACTCTAAAAAGAATGATAATTACTGCAGATGACATAGATAGGGTTACTATAAATCTATTGACATAAGGACATAGATAGGGTTACCATAAATCTATTGACATAAGGATGCAGCTCCTGCAATTCAATACTATTAAACTTATGTTCCTATAACTACTATAACTATTAGCTTTACTTCTTAAGCTCCTTATGTCATCTCATCGTCTCCCTATAACTTGTGAACTTTAAGGAGGAATAGATGTAAACTTACTTGTAAAAAGAGGATAGGTCTATGGATCACATCAAAGTTGAAAGTTTCTTCAAAAAATAGGCACAAATGAAAGCAAGAGTATTTTCTCTCTCTAATAACTCTCTAAATATGGAAAAGGCAAGTCATCTTGCATATCATGTACCTTATATAAAGGAATGGATAATTAAGATTGTTCTGGATTAATTAATAATATTTGATTGATGTTTTCTCCATTATCCTCATATAATACTATATGTAAGTGGATCTATCATAGTATATTAGTCAAGAGATAAGTAGAGGATAATACTATGAGGAAAGAATAATTACTATCATATGGACAATAATAAAGAGAGTAGTTAATTAATCCAAAGTTAGCTTAAACTAGATAGAGCAAGTTACCATTAGATACAAGCAAGTAAATAATCAATGATAGGGAAACAAATACGATATAAACTCTAAACTAAAATTTCCCCAAGCATTATCTTGTATTTTTAATTCAATTATTTAGATATTTTATAATTTGTATGAGAAAATTTCTCTTAGTATAATGAATTATCACCTTTCGGTGTATAACCATCTATCCAATAATTAATTGATAAATGTATCTTTCTAATTAACATATTTAATAATCCACTAAATTTTATGAAACTTCATAAAAGGTCACCCAAATTCTAGAAGCATCATTTTAATACCTCATTCAATCCTCAATATTAGTTTCTACATTAATCTACAACATGTTTCCTTTAACAATGACCACATGGAAAATCAAATCAGGTTTAAGCTTTCTCTTGTATCTAATCAACATTAATATTAACACAAATATTAAAGAAATATAAAACTATTTATATAGAAAGTTGATTCCATCTATACAAGAATAAACTAAGGCTTCTTCTAATTTAAATGTACATTAAACTAGACAAAAATCATTTTGAACCAACAAAAAACAAACAAAAGAATTGAAGATTCATAGAAAAGGTTTCCCAGTGAAGATCTCAATCTCTTAACATGATATGCTTCGTTGTTAAGTATAAATATACTATATGTTTTATGTTCTCTTTCTGTTGACTGCTAAACCTGACTTAAAATTAAACTTAAACCACTAAGCCTCCTTTAGCTAGGGTTTTCATATATTTAAATAGGCATTCCCACTAAGAACATGGTATGTGAAACAGCTCCAATCCATATACTTATTGTTTCTCTCAAAACTTAAAGTAAGAAGATTTTAAAGCTCTTCCTAAGCTTTTTGTAGCATTTTAAATCATCTTAATCAAAGGTCAAATGAGAAAGTTATCTACAATTTAAGAAGTATTGTTAAAATAGTATAAATTGTCCAATTATCTTCATTTTGCTCCTAACACCTCCATTTGCATCATTCTATCATGTACTTTAATATTTTTCCAATTTTCACTATATATCTAACTTATATGACATAAGATCTAACTCGACCATATAGGAGGTTGTGCTCTACATCAAAGTTCTAGTGAGAAATATGTCTCAACACATGACTATATATCATGCCATATTTAATCTTCTCACTTTATGTTTTTGTTTAGAGAGGGACATGCATTAGCATATGGTCATGTGTAGTCTGTTTCAACCAATAATGAGTTTTCTTCTTATTTTACCTTATAAATCCTTAACTAATATGGTTCCCATAAAGCATCTCCATAATTACATAAAATATGGTTTAAACCGATTAAATCAAGGTAATTTAGTTGGAAAACATAGAAAAATACTAAGTAAAATATATGTACATTACATATATATTAAGATTATGATTAACAACACTTTGCTTCCCTGTGGGTGGCATGAACATGTTTATGATAGTTGTATTTTACAAGAAATATTCCTATTAAGGCTTTTGAAAGACAATTCTTTCCAAATCATTAGCATGCCTCATAAAGGCCTGCTAAAGAGAAGTCAAAGATGAATTGTCAAAGATGGTTGTCAATATGTCATGAGTAGACTTATGTAAAGTGGCTTGAAATGAGTGTGGGCTATTGTTATCTTTGTGTCTGCCTCCATTAGGCTAATTAATTATTTATCGTTGGCTTTAAAAAACTAATGTAGAGTAAATTAAACTGATTATTATAAATCTATAATATATATGAGTGAGTGGTTAACATATGATCCATGAGAGTAATTTCAACATCTTTGCATACCTTAATACTAAAAGTTTTGTTGTCGATCCAAGTCTTGATAAGAAACTAAGGGATAATTAATACACTCATAATTATCATAACTGGTTAGTCTTCCTATAGGTCCAACAAGCCTTCCAAAATAACTCTTAAAGTGCCCTTTAAATCTTATTCTCTATTTTAATGCAAGACATGAGGTTAATAGCCTATTTTAATGATAAGCTCAACTAGGCAGCCTTGAACCGTCTAACTTATAAATGGTTATATATGTTATTAAGGGAATCAGAGTCGTGAGTTTACCTATAACATGGAGAGTTTATATACATACTGATCATGAGCCATTGGTACACCACAAGGGGAAAATAAGTTGAAGAAATGTCATATCAGGTGGATGGAAGTATAAACAAGGTAAGAAGAATGTGGTGGTCGCATATATATGTTCTTCTTACCTCTTTAAATGCAAGGTTATTAGTATTTGCATATATAAAGAATTTATATGCTAATGAAAATGAATTTGGTAATATTTATTTGACCTGTGAAAGGGGAGTGTTTGAGAAATTTTATAGGTATGATGGTTATTTGTTTTATGAAAATAAACTTTGTGTGCTTATGTGTTATACGTGTGAGACGTTTATGAGTCAGACATATGATAGATGTTTAATGGATCACTTGAGCACTAAAAAGACCTTGGATATGTTAAACGACCATTTTATTAGTCTAAAATGAGATATGATGTAGAACGGGTGTGTGGTAGGTCCATCACTTGTGGGAAGGCTAAATATGAGGTTTTATCATACAGGTTATACATGCCTATTTCTTATACCTAGTGAACTGTAGATCAATATTGGTATGAATTATGTAATAATTTTGCCTAGCTCGAGGAATAAAAAGGACTATAATTTTGGTGATTAATAAGTTTTCTAAGATGGCATTTTATTTATTATGACAAAATTGATGATGCAACCGATATTGTTGACTTGTTTTTTAAGGAAATAGTACGAATACATGGAGCTGTGGGTGAACAAGTTACTAAGTTCCTTAGTTACTTTTGGAGAGTTTTGTCAAAAAATTATAGTAAAAATTTGTTATTTTCTAATATTATTCTAAACTGACGATCAAAATAAAGTCATAAATAGGTCTTTAAATGCAATTCTTCATGCTATCATTTAAAGGAACTTAAGGGATTTGGAAGACTGCTTACTGATTATATTGTATATAAAGAGTGCGCATTCATCGACTGATTATTCACCATCTAAAGTTGTTTATGGGTTTAATCCATTAGCTTATTTTGATTTATTACTTTTACCTTTTGATAAAAGAGCTCGTTTAGATGGAACAAAGAAGGCTTAAATGGAGATATAACTTCATAAATGTATGGGGAAACATATTAAAAAGAACAATGAGTATTATGCAACCAAAGAGGTAGAAGATGAGTTATATTTGCTGGGTTAGATGTATATTATGAAGGAATGATTCTCATCGTAGAGGCAATATAAGTTACAACTAAGAGGATATAGTTTATTCCAATTCATTAAGAAGAATGATATTGCCTACAAAGTAGAGCTTCAAGGTATAATATCGGTGCTATTTTTAACGATGTTAACCTTTTAATATTGTTAATCTTTCTCATTTTGATGTAGGTGATGATTCAAGGTCGAATCTTTTGAAGAGACGGGGAATGATGTGATTGCAATAGCCAAGATTCAAGGGATTTATTACTTATACATAGTGAACCAGTTACAAATGTTAAGAGTAAGAAGGTTAAAAGGGCTTTAAATAAGATGATTTAAGACACATATGTCAATTAAGTTTCAAATGGCACTTCAAGAATTATTTTGGGATACCAGTGGGACCTATAAGAAGATCAACCATTGGTTAACTTGATTTAGGCTAATATTAGAGAAGACTTAGACGTGAACATGACTTTAGACATGATTATGTTATAACATGTGTAACTCACAAGAATCAACTATTAAATATTACAACTTAACATACAACTATGTACCCAATCTGTGTCCTTATCAAAAATGTAGAAGTGAAGTTATGGTGAGTTACACTACCTTTAACATAACTGTGTACTAGCCCGTATAACTTCTTGAAGAAATAAATTATGAAGATATGACCTCTAGCACAATCGTGTCTTACACTGATGCTAAAGTTTTTATAATAAGTACAACCTAGCACAATTGTGTCTCAAGCTATGTATAACATTAAACGATAAAATTTTTCATAACTAAGGAATGTTTCTATTTAAATTTAGGATTTTATTTGACATCATTCTTATTGAGGGACATAAGTGCTTCTTTTCCTTATTCTTCATTAAACTTTAAACTTATCAAATAATTATTTCTTTTTGATGTTTACTTACTTAACGAATTTGGCTCTTAATTCTTTATAATAAATGGGCCAATTCTCTATATATCTTTAACTTTTTTTATAGTTTGAGTCAATTTTGTTCACGAGTTCTCTAAAATTTTATTCCTATGTGGGTTTGCATTACTGAGCTTCATGCATATATAAGAAGTTATAAGAAGATGATTTCCAATTTGACCTGTTGGGGCCCAATTTTCTTTAATCATATTAGTAAGCATGAATTGAATGAATTTTGTGATTTTGTTGGATAAATCATTTTTAATTGGAGTCTAATTATTATGTCAAGTTTAGGAGGATTTATTTTCATGGATTGATGAAAATTTGAAGTATTAAATGGAAGTATTAAGATTAAGTTATAGTATAGCATGGTGTAAGTTAAATTGAAGAATTAAGATTGCATAAGGGTATTTTTGGAAGATTACTTAAGGTTAGAAGCACTAAGGCATTAAAGGAAGGGTAAGATGGACTTTCCTCACCCATTAAGGGTAGAATGGGAAGAGGAAAAGAATGTCTTGTAAATTAGAAGACTAAAAACGTGAATGAAGGAAAGAAGGAGAGGAAATCAAAAAGTAAAAGAGAGAGAAAGAAGAAGAGAGGTTTGGTGAAGGTGAAAAAGGAATAGAGTTTTGAACTAGGTCACGACTTTTCTTAGTCTTAAAGAGAGAATTTAAGGTTACTCAAGAAGGGAAAAAGAAAGACGAAGGGAAGAGTTTTCTTTAGAGCCAACAATCTCATTATTTGGTGAACATTCAAGGTAAGTCGATTTTTAATCTCTTGGAGTTTTGAAGGTTTTTGGCTCAAAGAGCTTGGTAAATGAATGGGTTTAAGTATTCTAGGATCTATTTTAGTGAATGTGCATTATGGGTTCTCAAATTTGAATTCCTTTTGAATGGGGATTGTTTTCATTGTTAAATGAAATCAAGAGAGACAAGAGGAAGGACATCCCTAAGCAAGTTAACAAGCAAGGATTTCAAGGTGGGTGACACTTTTATAATTCAGTAATAAGCCCCTAAAGCTTTCTTCCGAATCAAGGAAGTTTTAAAAATGTTTTCAATTGTTCTTGCATGCTTTGAAAATGTGCCATATGTTTGCATATGAATTGTGATTTGGTTTATGAAAATGATTTTGAAACATTACTATGAATATGAAATCAAGTTTTGGAAAAAAAAAAAGCCGTTGAGGCCATAAGTTTACAAGCTATGAAATGCATAATTATGTGGGTTTGTGGTGGTCCCCTAAGTAAGTCAAGCGCACTTATCAAAAGGCTTTTCCCGCCTGCCCGCTAGTGGCAGGAGCTCCTTCATGGACTCCCCTAAGTTCACGGCTACGCAAGACCATTAATTGGAATTGCACTAGTATGTTCTGTTCACGGTTACACATAACCCTTATGGGAAATGTGTAGTACGTTCTGTTTTGGATCCACCCAAACCATTTTGAGGTGCTTATGTGTTATCAAGTTTGATGCATACATGACTTTGCTCATGAATTGTTTGATAAAGTGAAAATTTTCTGAAACAAGTATTTGATGATTTTTTTCAAGAAAAATTGCTGCAGTTTCTAAATTGTAAAATGCAATGAGTTTTTGCAAACGGTTTTTTTTTTCTTGTTTCTTAATTATAAACCTGTTACCCACGAGCTTTAAGCTCACCCCCTCCCAATTATATCCCATATGCAGGTGAAGAGCAAGAGGTTGAGTAGTCAAGAGGCAATGCTTCACTCCAATCTGCCTATTCTTCTTTTGTACTTTTAAGATAGACTTTTGGGAACTCAAGGCTTTAGCCACATTTCAAGTTTTATTAGTTCAATTGTATTTTGTATTATGGCTTGAAATGTTAGTAAAGCGTTGTAAAACTATTATTTTGTTTGAAGGTGAATGAAAATATGTATGTTCTGCTCATGATTATAATCACTATTAAGTTTTCACGTTGCATGTGATGATCAAATGAGTTTGAGGATCTGGGAAGCAGTTGGTGTTTATGTTCTGGTGTATTGTGTTTTTGGAATTGAATGAATGGTGGTTGAAAAGATTTAAATCTGTAGTAAGTATGGTAAATTGCAAGAAGGAAACTCAGACCTAAGGAATACGTAGAAGTGTAAAGACTTAAGGAAAACACAGACGAAGCGTATTGTCTGTGATGACGTCACATCACAGACGATAGGAAGTCAAAGTAAAACGATACGAAAGTCAAAGAAAGATGATAGAACCCTGACGATAGAACACAAACGATAGGAAGTCAAACCCAGATGATACGAAAGTCAAAGACAAACGATAGAACATAGATGATAGAACCCAGACGATAAGAAGTCAAACCCAGACGCGATAGGAAGTCAAACCTAAACGATACGAAAGTCAAAGACAGACGATAGAACCCAGACAATAGAATACAGACGATAGAACACAGACGATGGGAAGTCAAACCCAGATGATAAGAAAGTCAAAGACAAACGATAGGCAAGACAAACGAAAGGAAACACAGACCATAAGCCAAGCTCAGACCATAGGCACCATGGGCCAACCATAGACGATAAAAAGAAGAAGTTAAGCCAATATGATTGAACAGACACTTAGTGGGAACTAACCACAGAATTCACTAATTAATGGGATTCAACAAGAAGTGATTATCAAGGATTAAGAAATAGTTAAGGATTTAGGCTCTAAGTACAAGTTAAGGGACAAAATATTCGAAGAGGTCAAGATGAAGTTTCAAGTTTGAGGATTATCCTGGTGAGGGCACTTCACCCTTGTGGATTGCGCGTTCAGATGTCACTTAGGACGTCGGACACGTGTCTCGCAAGGGTGGGGTCCCAACTTGACCTCATCTATCATTATCATAGTTCTAAATCTTTCAAGAATTAGAACTATGATAATCTTATTAACATAACGATGGTAGGTTTTAAGATCTACAAATAGGTCATAAAGAAGAAGTTCCCATATATCATATATGTCTTTTACAAATCTGGACATTAGTGACGCTTCAATCAACCAAACTTAAGCTAACCTAAAATTAAGGAGCCTAATTATATTTGTGGTTTTGACTAGGAACATTACGATCATTAGCTCTATTGGTATAATAATAATAATAATCCATCCTTGATTGTTCCAACCTTGCATCATCTGACAATACACCTCCCTCTATCCAAACCCTTTATGTCTTTTTCCTTCCATTTCTTTATTTTGCTTTCCCCTTCCATACATTTACGCCGTTATATACTCGAGAACATTTAGCCCATTTCTTTTTCTTCTTATGAAATATCACTTTCTTTAATGTTTTTCAAACCTTGCTTTTATTATATAATTGAATAACTCTTATGAAAGATATTTGAACTTTTTAACAAGCATATGGACTCTAATTATAACGACGTGATCAAATTCTAGAATGTAAATGAATATTACAGGCCTGTGGAGTTTAGCTCCAATATCTTAAATCAAAATTTTAAAATGTAAATGAATATGTTAGGTCTGTAGAGTCCAACCCCGATGTCTTAATCAAAATTTCAAAATTTTAAACATGATTTTAACAAGTTTGATGAGTCCAGCTCCCTGACCTTAACAAATTTTAAAAATTTTAAACTCGATCTTGATATATTTGATATATTTTTACTTATTGTTGGTTTATAAAGACTGTTATTAGCCCTTATAATCTTAGGCATGATGATTTTCAACTTTTTACATCAAAAAGTTAAAAAGACTTCGCTTAGACCTTAAACCTTTTAACTTAGTAGGTTATTTCTTTTATTAAGAAGCTGAAAAGACTTCTTTTGGACATAAGGCTTTCAAACTGGAAGATTTTAAAATTTGAACCATGAAACTAAAATAGCCTATCATGTACTTGAAGCTTTAATGTCTACATTTTTTAAATTTTATATTATGGAGTTGAAGAGACTTCTCCTTGACTTGTGACTTTTAAACTCATAGTTTTGTTTTTTTGAGCTAAAGAACTAAAGAAATTTTTCCTCTACTTTGTTTATTTTTAAGTTAGGGAACTGAAGGGATTTCCTTTTTACATTAGGCTTTTAGGCCAGCAAGTTTTCTTTTTGGTGATTTTCAACCATGAAGTTAAAAGAACTTCTCTCATATTTGAGGTGTTTTCAACTTAAAAGTAACCTTTAATCTATTGCTCTTTCAATCTTGCAACTTATAGGCTTGATAATAGCCTTTATATGGTATGATCATAAGCAACTTAAGGACAAATTCACTTGATAATTTTGTTCTCACTAAGAATTTAGATTTTTACAAGATAAGTCCCCAATTTAGAGATAAAATACACATTTTAAAGAAAATTTTGATTCAAAAGCATTTCAAAACTTCTCGTTTGAAGATCAAAAATTTTTCTTTAAAGGTAAAAAACAAAATTTATCTTAACTATGAAAGAATTTATGCATTACTCTTTATATATAATTGAACCTCTAATTTATTGAAATGACCAAGGTAAGGTTATAAGAAAGATTATAATTAATTGTTATAATCTTTTACTTAGTCCATTTGATTTGAATTTTCTTCCAACTCTTTTAAATTGTACTTGGTTCTCTACTTCAATAGTTTTGATCCTATAGTAACTTTGTTTTTTGACCTTTTGCTTGAATCTTTGTCAAATTAACTAATATCATCAAAGATAAAAAAACAATAACAATACCATGCTTTGTTATTATCAAAATTACAATTTAAACCTTATTCAGTACAATAGTTTAAATCTTATTAAAATTATGAATTTTATATTAATTTAATTTATTTGTTATAAATTATCAGTATCTGGTCGCAAGCAACAACCAAAGTTATAAGAACTTCGGCTTTTCAATTTACAAGTTTTCTTTTATTAGAGAGCTTAAAAGACTTCTCCTAAACCCCGGGCTTTCAAGCTAACAAATGATATATTTTGAACTTATTTTAATGATAATACTTCTTTGGATGAGTATTTGGTGCTCTACTTTAGTTGTTTTGACCCTAGGATAACTTTATACTTGATTGTTTACTTTTTAATTAAATCTTTTACAAATTAATTTACTAAGATTAACTTACTAATATCACTAAAGATAAAAATAAAAAAATATGTTTTTTATCATATTAAAATTACTAATTAAAACCTTATTTAGTACAATAATTTAAATCTTATGAAAATTATTAATTTAATTTATTTTGATACAAATTATTATTATTATTATTATTTTAAATATTTTTATTTTTATTTTGAAACAATTTTATAGTTTTTTGTTTATAAATAATTCAATAATTTAATTATATTTTATATAATTATTTGAAAAGCTTTAAATTTAGTTAAGTTTGGATGTGAAAGAAAGACTCGTTAGAAGGAGAAGCTGAAAAATCTTTTTAAATTATGAGTGAAGTCTTCACTTGATCCAATCTAAGCCACCCAACCCAACCTATATATTTAATTATATACAATTTATAAAATAAAAGTCTTGCTTATTACAAACTAGACATTACACTTGCATAAATTTTAGAAAACTAATTAGATAAATATGTGATCAAAATATTAAATTATGGAATAGTTGTTATTTACGATTTAAGAAAATTATAATTAATATTTTTGAGAATTAGACCATAATTAATGTTGTAAGTACATAAATTATTCAATTTAATATATTAGTACGAATGGAATAAAAAAAGATTTGAGGGCCCAATTCGGGAATAAGAAAAGATCGAGGGTTACATAAAACAACAACTGAAGATATGCCTCCCTTGAGTTGGTGGAAAACAGAACCGCGAAGGCCACTACGCCCACAGGCCACGAGTGCCAACCATTCCGATTCCCCAGGTCGCAAGCAACAACCAAAGCCCTCGTCCAAATAAACGGCCAGCAATGCGAGTAAGTATCGCGGACTTGAGATCCAACGGCCCAAATCACAGGCTTGGACGCATTCCTGTCGTTTACCGGCTTGATTTTAAGAAGATTTCACTCAGGGCCTAGATATATCGGTTTGAAGGTTCTCGAAATTTTCCTCCACAGCTCAAAGCTCTCGTTTTCTTTCCCATTTTCCTTATCCATCTTCTGGGGAAAATCATGGGAATAGGCCCTGGTCTCTACACCGATATTGGCAAGAGAGCTAGAGGTAGTTCTGATTTTCTTTTCTTTTCTTTTTCGGTGCATTTGATTGATTAGTGACTAGTTAGTGCTTCGGGTTTTGAATCGTCGTCTAGTGATCTTCTTTCTTTTTGGCAATTTTCAGATCTTCTTTACAAGGATTACCAGGGTGACCAGAAGTTTACTGTCACTACCTATACCTCCACCGGAGTCGTAAGTTTCTTTGTTCTGTTCTTTAACTCTTGGCTTTTTTTCTTTGTTCTCGAGTACTATACTCCATTTTATTTTGTTTGTAAGATTAATGTACCTTTTTGGATGAATAGAAGATGAAGGTAAATCGGAGAGAAAATTTTGACTGAATTGCTTTTGAAAGATTAAGGGTGGTTTTATGCATGTATTCATGGGACTTTGTTTTACAATCGTTATCGATGCCCTTCCAGAGTATCTAATTCGTGAAGAAAACTGTGTTTATAGGCTATGGTACTGTGAGATTATTTGTATGAGAAATTAATATCTGACTGTATCGTGTAGATTTCTACAGTTGGTTGTATCAGATATGGAATATTCCCAAGTGCTTGTGATATGTTTTATCTTGTTCTTTTGTTTAGATTTAATGTATTTTTCTTTTTCAGGCAATCACTTCAAGTGGCATAAGAAAGGATGAGCTGTTTTTGGCTGACGTGAGCACTAAACTGAGGAACAAGAACATCACAACTGATGTAAAAGTGGACACAAACTCCAATGTAGGTAACAAAAACTTGATTAGAAACTTGATTTATCTTAGATTCATCATTTAAGCTACAAAATCAATTTACCCCCTTCAGTGCCTTTTTAGCTTAAAGTTTAAACTAATAACCTCCTTCAGCACTTCTTTAGTTTGTGCTACTGTTTTAAGATAGAACAAACTGAAGTATGGAACTCATGATGCTTTCAGAACTTTTCTTAGTTTGGTTCTGTACTCTCAGGTTTAGTAGTGCAAATCGTTCAGTCCACTGTATATGGCTAGAAATCAATTAGTCATTGTTATTTAGGGGTTCATAAACTGTTTCATCTGTTCCTGTGTAGTTCTGCAGCAGGTGTAAGAGTCTCCGCATGTAAATAAAAATTATGCCTTTACAGGTTACTATTTCGTGGTTGCTAAGATAATGTGCAACTATTTATTTGAAATTCCATTTGCATATGTTTAGCTATTCTTTTCCTTTTTCATTCTTGTACTGCAGTTTGATATCATACAGCTTTTGTTAATTTAAATAGTAGGATAACGAGGCTTTGTCTATCTGTAGCTTTTCACAACTATCACAGTTGATGAACCAGCCCCTGGATTGAAGGCAATCTTTAATTTTAAAGTTCCTGATCAGAGGTCTGGAAAGGTAAGCAGCCTTCGTGATCTCTATGCTTAAGTAACTTTTTGTTGCTGGAAGCAGTTTGATCTCCATTCAGGTCTGAGAGATTCGTGTATTAATCATTGCTTCGCTTCTCTTTGGTCTGAAATATGGTTGTGACGGCAGGTTGAGCTCCAGTATCAGCATGAGTATGCTGGAATAAGCACTGGTATTGGATTGACTGCGAATCCCATCATTAACTTCTCGGGTGTTGTTGGGAACAGTGGTCTTGCTCTTGGAACTGATATCTCGTTTGACACTGCGTCTGGGAACTTTACAAAATTAAATGCGGGTTTGGGTTACACTGATGCGGACCTTACTGCTTCTGTTACATTGTGAGTGTTCTTTTTGTTGGTAGAAAGGGAGTTACTTTGATCCTTTTTAAGAAATGTCGTAGCGAATTTGATAGCTGATGCCTGACACTTCCGGGATGTTGAGGACTTCTTACTTATCTTTGCATACATTTGGCTTGTGAGAAATCTTTTCCTATTTTGTTATGGGATGAGGTTGATATAGGTAGACTAAGAGTCCCATCATTGAACTCGTTGTTTCCATTTTTTTATATATAACTAAAGAGTTGGATAATTTCTGTTCAGCTTATGTTTTTGAGTTATTGACTCTCTTGTCACTGACGAAGTGAATTTTGATGATTGCTACAGGAATGATAAAGGAGATTCTCTTAGTGCTTCGTATTACCACTTAGTTAACCCATCATATGATACAGCTGTTGGAGCTGAGCTGACTCATAGCTTTTCGACCAACGAAAACACACTGACAGTCGGAACTCAGCATTCCCTTGACCCATTAACCACACTAAAGGCCCGGGTGAACAACTATGGCAAAGCCAGTGCGCTCATCCAGCATGAATGGCGACGCAGTTCATTTTTCACCATCTCTGGAGAAGTGGACACAAGGGACATTGAAAAGAGCGCTAAGATTGGTCTTGCATTGGCCCTCAAACCATAGACCAAGTAGCGTCTTGGTGCGTAGGAAGGCTGGGGTTTTAGCAGCAGAGGACAATTATGGAAGGTAGGCTGATGGACTTTACCTTGTTCAGAACATTCCGTCCATTTGGGTTGTTGGGTTTTTCACATGATTTGGTGGTTTATGCTGTAGAAAATAATCTTAGCGGGTGTCGAGAACCATAAGTCGTCAATTTGTTCTTTGAATTTGGCATCTGCCCTTAAATTCAAGGGTATTATACATACTCCTCGGAATACAATATACTGCACATTTACTGTTGATATATTCAGTATTCTGCTCCAAGTTGGGTTGTTTTGGTTTGGTTTGAAGCTGCTTTATCATCATTGCGTTATCGAGGGCAATTTCGCGGGTTTTGTATAATAATATTCCATAGTCAAATCTTTGATTTGTTTAATCGTTCGAGTTGCGTGCACGTCTAGTCTAAGCCAAGTCTTTTGTTTATCATGCAGGGGACCTCATCTTCTGCCCCTTAACTCTGTTCTAACCCCCCTCCCCCTTAACCCTGTTCTAACCCTGTCTTAAAGTATCTCAGTTACCTATTTATGCGAGACCAGGATTTGAGGGGATCATGCAGACGCATGTGGGTTGCAATCTTTCGATTAATTGGATTTTTTGGGCAAAGTTGTCAAAATGTTCTATTAATTTTCTTTATGCATCTAAAACGAGAAAAATGAATTTTGCATCTTTTCTCCTAAAATTTCATATATGGCGTAAGATCTCTGTAAACTAGTGTAATGAGCTTATTGTATGAGTACTTTAGTTGCCTTGAATTTAATATCAAATTAAGGGAGCGTTACAACAGCTTAATAATGGCTACCAAGAAAGCTTGCGATAGTAATGAAGACACCTGTATATTATATGTGATAGAAACCAACACCATAGTCAAGTTCAAACCTATTCCTACGAACAAGCAATAATAGAAACTTTTCAAGTATTTACTACACACTTTTCACTCCTCAAAGCACTATAACCGTATGTAGAATGTTTACAATAGCTTTTTATTTCTTCGCAGATCATCTGATATTAATGTGTTGTATTGGCCTGAAGAAGACCATCTCTGATCTGACTAGCAATGTCTCTCACTGCTCCAGGTCCGTGAGGGATGAAAACAGAGTTAGACTTGGAAGACGCACCAATTTCTTTCATTGTGTCAAAGTATTGGGTCACTAAAACCATGTCCATGACGTCCTTCGATGTTGTACCAGGTACATTAACAGAGAAGGCCAGTACACTGTCTCTCAGTCCATCTACAATGGCTTGACGCTGCCTTGCTATACCAAGACCAGCCAGATACTTCGATTCTGCGTCTCCTTCAGCTCTTTTAATCTGTAAAATCTTCTCAGCTTCAGCTTTCTCGTTGGCAGCGACCCTCAATCTAGCAGCTGTTACCACAGTTGAAGAGTAAGTCAACCAATTATACATACAAACTTAAGTAGGCATATAACAACCAAGTGAGATGGATTTTTGGAAGCATCCGAAATTGATCAGTAATCCAAGATGTCATATAAAACCCATTTATCAATATAATCACTGTGAATTAATATTGCTACACAAGAGAAA
This sequence comes from Erythroxylum rotundifolium, assembly GCA_027563915.1. Lineage (NCBI taxonomy): Eukaryota > Viridiplantae > Streptophyta > Magnoliopsida > Malpighiales > Erythroxylaceae > Erythroxylum > Erythroxylum rotundifolium. The sequence goes on from JAOSBO010000001.1 coordinate 2,897,238, forward strand.
AGGCCTCGATAAAAAAAAATCACTAAGCTTATCAGTGGGGAAATAACAAAAATCAGGCTCAACAAAGAAACATGTATACCTGCATTAATCTCATTCATCGCCCTCTTGACATGCTCATCCGGCTCAATGTCCACAATAAGAGTCTGAACTATTTCATATCCATAATGAGACATGGCCTAAATATTGACAGTCAAAAGGAAAAAGTAAGATTGAATTAGTGATGCGTTTCGCTCAGCTATGAACCAAGTATAGAAGACTGCATTCTACCTTTTCAAGTTCGTCTTCAACAGCCTTTGCAATCTCATTTTTCTGTTCAAAGGCAGCATCAAGTTCCAATTTTGGAACGCTTGCCCTAATAACTAAAAAATGGAGGAAAAATGAATTCCAGTGACAACGTGTAGACACTGATAAAGTACAAACTAAAAGAAAAGAACTCAAGTCTCCTCAAATATTAGATACCAAGATGCACAATCTTATATTTATGTTTCTAACCATAGAATTTCCTACAAGTTACGACACATAGCAGTAATTATAATGGGCAGTCCACCAAATACATCCTACCATTCTAAAAACCTTTAACAAATCCTACTTCATTGAAAGGAAAATAAGAGATAACAATGGAGTATTGCAATGTTTTATTCATGATAGTGCCTAAATATGATTAAAATTCACAAAAAGAAAGGTGCATAAATGCTGTATGAATGATCAATTTGTTCTCTAGTAACCACTAAGGTTTTCCAGTAGCAAGAAAGCATAAGAATGGGGCTCAATGTGATAACTCCTGATTAATGTAGTTTAGAATTGAGGATCACCAACTAATGAACTGACGCAATGAATATAATGAATGAACTCTTGGTGTCCAAAGTTACGATGGTTGAATGCTGATATGACATACACAAGATTGCAAGAATTCCGCTCCTCAAACTAAAACAGATGCACTAAACTAACAAAAATATGACATCCAAAACAAATCCAACAAAGATAAGAGTGGCAACTATCTACAAATTTTGGGAATTCCAACAAGTGCTAAGTGGCATACCATCAAACACATAAGCTTGAATCTGTGCTCTGGTATTGCTGAGCTTATAGAAAGCATCTTGAGCACTTTCAGCCAGGGCTCTGTATTGCACAGATGCCACTACAGTGACAAACACATTGTCCTGAAGAGGAAACATAAAAAATATCACAGTCTGGCATGCATAGAACTTTGATGTACAAAAACTAACACTGCAACTATTACTATAGAATCAAATAAGAAGCTTGCAATCAATACTATCTAATGTCTTCAAATTGTTATTCATGACTGACATCAAGCCCTCAATCCTGTAACATGCTTCCATGGCAAAACAAAAGAAAGTGAACTAATTTTATGTCATAGAATAACAAGAAAGAACCTTGGTTTTGGTTTCACATCGAACATCCAGCTGTTGCACACGCAAAGAAAGGTGACCGGCTATTTGGCTTCCAATACACCAGGGTACACAGTGACAACCCGGCTGAAGGACATCATCAAACTTGCCAAAATCCTCCTTGACAGCTACAGTTGACTGATCCACTTGAATACAACCCAGAGCCTGTCCCATTTCCTGAGGATAATCAATAACATAAGATCAACAGCAATCCACAAAGAAATTACCAAAACCTAAATCACTGCTAGAAAATAAGACGCATATCCCCGTAAACTACCCTGACACCAAAACACATCAAGTTAAGAGTTTTCATACCATAAAAAGACTCAAAATCCATCAAAAGGTAAAGTGTAAGACTTCTTTTGATAGAAAAAAACAGAACATGGTAACAAAACTAAATTCCAGCGGTCAGTCACCCAAACCCAACCATGGACATCACCTCTGATTCTTGTCAAGATCATTGCATGATATAAACCGTCAAACAAGATCGATTTTATTACTCACCAAGCACTTCTTTCTCTAGCCAGAACAAAGACTACACTCCGTAATAAACATCTTGAGAACAACCCATGGCTGTCTTAAATACCCGAGGCCACCAAGAAAAACAGATTTAATAATGGAATATGATTATTGAAAACTGCACAGAATATCGGCTGCTGGAATAGGAGAATACCAGCTCCTGGATTAGGATAATACTATCCGATAACAAAAATTTCAAATTGTTGACAATTTTATGAATGCAATAGCATGAGGAATACAAAAATAATCGACTGCAATTATATACAACCGTTTCCACAAAGCATGAGATGAGATACAACCCGGAAGTGTATTGATCACTCCACAGTTAAACATATAAAATAAAAAGGAATTCGATTGACCCACGAGATTACTGTTCCAGAGAAATCTGAGAAGAAGTAGTCACCTTCCAACTGGAAATTTGAAATCAGCTTTGTACTAGCCAGCACCTGAACGAAGAAAAACTGGGATCTTATTGGGATAAAATTGGAGAAAACTTGAAAGAAAGGATGGTTATTGGTGGAAACTAAAGTTGACAATGACAAGTCAAGTCTAGAACAGATGTGGGGAAACAGAGAACCCAAGGAAAGAAATAAAAGAACTGATGATTTCAACGACTTATTGGTCAATGCCGGACATTTTAACAAATATCTCCTACTCACTTTCCACACTATATATATCAAATTGACGATAACAACAAAAACACTTCACCCAACTCAGAACCACAAGCATACAGCTGATTTATATACACTCATAATTAGATATGAATTGACATGTTAAGTGCAATCTAGAATATGAAACTAATTCTTAAATGGGCCAGCCTCCATTTGTGATAATCTTATCGAAGTAGTCAATTTTGAAAGCCAAAAAAAATAAGAAAAGAAAAACACCATTATAGTTAAGAAAATTCAAACAAAAACTGCAACAAAGGTGATTCCTTTGCGTTAAGTAACTGACGACCGAACATAAATCATACTAAATACAAGTCCCCGATTTCCAAATAAGATAGGGAAAACAAAAAGAACATAGAAAGAAGCGTTAAAGTTGGCAACTTGAGAACAAAACCCGTTCCTGTCAATTCGGTAAAAAAACCCATCAAACAGAAGATGAGAACAACCATGGTCGTTTACCTAATCTGAGCAGAGGAATTGGAAGATGTCAAGAGAAGATTGGGACTGAAGAAGATGGAATGACACAGAGGCGTGGATTGCGCCCATATTTATACACTTTGTGTGTAGCAAAACGAAAAATATTTAATGACAAACCGATCGACTTGCCAAGTATTTTCCAAGCAACCATTTTTGGAATCGAAAACTTCGTAAGAAGGGAAGTAAGACATTATGATTATTATTATTACGCGTGACGTACATGGGATTACATCAGAAGCATTCGAGTATTGAAAGAAATAGGAACGAATAAGCGGTAAATAACATAGGCAATAATAAATATACATTTATAAATATATAATGCTTTAAAAATCGGACTAAAAATTAAAAACTTGTAATACATAAAGTTTAAGATTTAAAATGTTCAACTAATATAAGACGGTCAAAAAATCAGTTAAAAATTAAAGAATTTAAATATGATTGAAAGAGATTATTCTTATTTATCAAAAAATTTAAAGTTTAATTAAAAAATTTATTAAATAAAAATTAATTGATTTATTTTATTTATAAGAACTTATTAATTAAAAAATTGCCTATTAATTAATAAATTGTTCTATTTTTAATAATAAAAATTATTAAAATAAATCTAATAAGAAAGTTAAAAACCGAATCAAGAAATTAGATGATCCAATATTTTTACAGTCGAACTAGTTGTATTTTTTAATCATTTCCTAAATATATCATATTATTAAATGCTTAAATTATTAGTTTAATTAAAAGCAAATTTTTAAGTTTATCCAAGTACGGTTGACCTCTAGCTCGAGCCTTCCTTGTAAGGGGCAAATTAATTTTCTACGTCTTATGAACAATTCTTCCAACATGCTTTGAATTGAATAGTAATTTATCATCTCTCGTTATGGGAGTTTTCTCTCAACTTTGAGAGTCTTTCCTAGGGTTTCATTCCCTTTTATCTTTTAATCCTTTTGTGACTTGTCTTTTTTGTTCTGTTCAATGGCGGACGATAACATTTCCATTGATATGTCTCATCTCTCAGT
>JAOSBO010000001.1:2942406-2963513 GCA_027563915.1 Erythroxylum rotundifolium
TAAAAATAATAATATCTAATAAAAATCTCACTAATGCAGAATTTAAGAAGATCTAATAACATACAGCATTAATTCTAATATAGAGACTATTTCATTACACATGCAATTGGTCAAAAACGCTATTTTCACTTCCAAGGGGTGCTTTTAGTTTATTTCCGCACATTATATTCATTTCCACCCGCAGTATAAAATATGTGAAAAATTTTCTATTTTTTTATAGTAATAATTAATTTTGAAACTTAAAATTGTGTATATGCATTCACAAAATTGTTACTAAGATTCATTAATATGTATTTGATACGAATAGTTTCCATAGTAAAAATCATAGGCAACGTTTTTCTAAATTGTCGCAAAAAAGTAGTAGCTAAATATTTGTTTTGTTTCAGTGAACATAAAAACTTACACTACAACAAAATGAGCATTTAGCAACAAAAATTATTGATGGAATCTGTAGGTTTTCCGTCAACAAGTGAATTTGTCGATAGAAATTATCGATCGCACGAGTAATCGGAGAAATAGTCGTTGGTAATTTACCACGGTTTTTCTTTCCATTAGTACTTTTCCATCACTAATTAGTAATTTCTTGTAATATTTTTTTCTTTTCTAATTCTGTCTTTATTATATTCATATTCATAGAAAGAAAAATCACAAATCATACACATCATAGAGCAAATATTTGTTTGAATGGACAGTGCTGAGCTTATCCATTTCCTATTAGATTATCCTATCAACTTATTTGAACTTCACGGTAGTGCTCGAGGTACCACCACTTGTAGTCCTGTTGAGACACTCTCTCCTGGAAACCTTACCCTTAGATTAAGATATTGTGTGGTTTTGACTGCCTACTGGAGCTTTTTGAATGCCAACTTGACAAATTACAAGTTGCCACACTCGTCGATTTAATTTATCATCAGTCACCACCGGAGAATATTGGTGATGAATAAACAAGAAATGTTTCTGTTTTCACATTTCCAATCACGAATTGCCACCACTTCGTTTCCACTTACTAGCACAATCTGATCATTCTGAACCAACTGTTGGTAGGTTTTTCCAAGTCCTTGACCGTCAATTTCTGGCCATGCAAGAGTTATCAGATAACATAATTATAATGAATACCATAGATTCAGTGTCGTGGAAGTTTTCCTAAGCTTCAAATAAGTAGACAGATGTCATAATTTAAAGTTAAAACACAGCAAAAGGAGTTGTAAAACAGAAAGTGTAGATGAACAAGTATTGACGATGCAAACAACCCAAATTTTCTTATGGTGCTCACTTTCTTTCATTTTATTCAGTTAAGGATCAGATCCAAAGTGTGAACAGGAAATAGCTTCTCTTGGGTAATCAGAGAGGATAAGGCATCCACTTCTCTTTAATGTTTGAATGAACCTAATTTCAAGATACGTGATCTTTGACTTCTAATTTGGCTGTAAAACACATGCCGCCGAAACAAACATCGTTAATCAGTGGGAATTGAGACGTTGAGTCTGAAGCATCTCCAAGCTAGCTCCTCGTACAACTATAGAGTGGAAGAATAGTCAAATGTTCATACTCTGTTGTTTTTCAAAGTGAGAAAAAGATCAAGAACTTCTAGAGTAATTATTAATATACCTGCCCTCTAATATAAGATTAGGTGAGTCCAACCACAACGAAACTATGAGTCCAACCACAACGAAACTAACTTATTTCCAGCTCTAAACTAGGTTTACACACCCCTTTTTTAAATGATCAGTTAATACATTTCACGTGGAAACCGGCGTTCAAAGCTATAATTCGGTTATGCAATAATGAATGGGGAGGACTTGGACATGTAATAAGTCACGTCGAAGAAGAAAGGCATAATAATTAGGGTATCGAGTTGCATATGAACCAGGGCATAGGGATTTGAAAACCAAGCAAAATGACAATTATAAAATCACCAGACCACCACCCTTAGCCTCTCTCTGTCTGTGTTTCAGACAAAATCTGACACCGAAACTACACACGTCGTCTACCTCTCCTTTGTTATGTAATTTTCTTGTCGTTTATGTAAAAATTATTAAGCATGATTAAGTATAACTAACGAGAAGAATCGGAGTTCATATATCATTTAATGTGGGTCCAGCACTGCATGCGGTTAGGCCTTGTGAGCCGCCAGGCTCACCACCGGGTCTAGCGTGCCACCATTGCCACCTAAACTCTCGTGCCCATAAACAAAAGCCCTCTCTTTTCCCCTACCGCATATGTTATCCATGTGTCTAAAAGCCAATCATGTAGGCAGGCAAATTGAAATAGACAAACGAAGATATTAGTCTAGTGCGTGAAAAAGACGATATATTAACCCTTCTCTAAGCTTTCCTATTCCTTCTCTAGACTTTCTAACTCGTGCTTTTCCAAGTTTACGGATTTGATCTTTTCCTTTTTGACCTTAAGATATTTGGAATTTATTCTTATTTTGTTACTTTTTTACTTTTATCGTTTACTACCACATTCGAAATATGTCTGGACAAAAAGAAGAGTTGAAAATTTGGGCTAGTTGTCTTGCAACTTGAAGAGAATGGTCTAGTTGATACTTCTATATTATTTTTCTTTAATGAGATGACTTTATGAATCTTGTAAATGAAGGAGAGATAAGTTTACACAACCAATGAAAAGATAGGGAACTAAGTCGATGTCGTATTTTGGAAAAAAATTCAGTATCTTGCTGAGGAAAGTGAAAGAGATGTCGAATGAGAAACCAGTGGAGAAGTGATTGTCGATGGATACACAGGAGCAAAAGAATAAGGGAGGATGGTGCGGTAAGATAAATTATACCTGATAAAGAAGGATAATGGAATCTATCTGAAATTCTCCAATATGTGGCTTATATGGTCACCCAAAAGTTATCAATATAATCTTATAATCGCCGCACACAAAATTCTTGTTCTCTGATCTATATCTAAGAAGGCGACAACGTGGATGATGGGAATTTTTTTTCATTTTTAAAAAAAATGTCTACATCATCGTCATTAAGTAACTTCCCGGCTCTGCATTCAAGTCTCTGGTCATCAGGTAACGACAAGGTTTCCTATCATGAGTGTCAGCATTTACTCATTTCCCAAAATTTAAAAACGAGCAGTTTGTTTTTATCATCATCAGCTAATAATGGTTCTGCACAGGCAAGTACTGATGATGATGTTATTACTCCATTTTTCTAGTTTTCAGTTCCAGTATGATTGGCAATCCAGGACGTTTTTAAAAGCCTTGAGAATTTCTGAAACCGCATGCACTGAGTATCAGATCCTTTGTTTTAAATTAAATATTCTGTTCCATCCTTATTTTTGCTTCTTCAACAAGGTTAGCGGCCGTAAGTTCCATTATAAAATTAACCAAATACCAAATGATGACCTCAAATTAAAATGTTATTTGCACTGTCTATTCGAGATTTGTTAGCTACAAGCATACTTTCTTAATTTCTGACGCTATTAACTAGTAAAAGTTGGAGGATACTATACATCTTTTCTGCCTTATAAATAGGTTGAATCAAGAAAGCTGCTAGCCTCAAATACCATAAAAGTTTTGGTAATCTCTGGTAAGACAACAACACTCTCAGTCGGGGTATCTGGCTGCTTGACTCGATACTTCTTCAGATATTTCCTTGGTGGGGATAGATGGACGTGCAAGCTAAATATAATTGGACGGAATGCGTATGTAGTAGTCTACGTTAACAGACGTGCAAGAATATTGTTTTAAGTAAATATTATAATTAAATTTTAATTAATACATTTTAAAGTAAATATTTGATTATAATTAAATGTAATTATATTAAATAAATATAGTTATAAAAAACTCTCTGTGTAAAATATAAAGGATGTCTTAATTTTATAAATGTATTTATCTAGAATGGTTATTATTTTTTGAGCGTTAATTTATTAGTAATTTTCATCCGAATGTGCCGCTTGTCGTATGTGAAAATAATATATGTAGAATAGACGGGATGAGTACGAATTTGTTAAACGAATAGACGTGTACGGATGTAGTTTTACTTAAATATAATTGGATGGGATGAGTATTTTTCAGTCTAAACTAAAAGACGTGGAAGGATGTAGTTTTACCAAAATATGGTTGGATGGGATGAGTACTACTCAATTTAAGCTAATAGCGACATTTAATCACCACCTATAGTCATTGACTTCCCTGTTATATCAATAATTATTTGGTCTTTAGCGCGGCAGATTTCAATCCAATTAAACATGGCGTTGAATTCTAAAGAAGAGTTATCAATTCAAATTGTTCCTTTGTGACTACAAGTTTATAGAGTTTAAGTTACGGAAATAATTTTTTAATAAAAAATACAAAAAAAAACGTTATGTATATTATGATCCTCCTTAGATTTTTGTAAAGCGGGAAGTATTGTGGAGTGAGTACATTAACTTTTTGCTATCAAACATTGGTATAATACATTATTAAAGTTGAAGGTTTTGAAATTGCAAGCATGATTGCATGATGTCGAATGTAATAAAATTAAAGTTGTCTACCTAATTTTGTAATAGGATGAATCAAAATGACACGTTGGTCTTGGAAGACTTGTAATACGTAGTATAGACCTTATTACGTACCTAGGATCATATATGAAAAGGTTAAAAACGAATGAAATCGAAATAACGAAAGAAATGCAGAATACCTTATTTCGAGTTCATCTTGATTTCTGATGTCGTTTCCAAGCTCCAAACGATCTCGAATCGCCTGGGACCATTACAGATTATGCTTGCTGACATGTGGTTTAGGCCTTTCTATAGTTTTCTCAATACGTAAGCTCTCTTAACGGGTTAGAGAATCTGTATACTTATGATTGATATATGACTAACTACAGGAGACCTTAACCTATATATATAGCTTCCATATCGGACTTCCCCATCACAAGTCCGATATGGATCAAGTCTACACTAAAAAGGATCCATTTTTTACCCGGACTTCGACCTATTAATTTAGGTCATTTATTGAGTCACTTTATTACTCTTGTCTAGATCAAATTACGTAACTTAACCAATAATTTATTAAAAATACAAAATTACAATTAATAGTTGTCCACTTAATACCTTAGCCGGGGGTCTATAAGGAAACAGTCTCTGTATCTCTATTAGAGATGCGGGTATGACTGCATATATCTTACCCTCCCCATACCCTGCATAGGCGGGAATATAGGCATGTTTGGTTTGGTTTGGTTTAGTTGTCCACTTAATAGGAAAATGAAAAAAATGTCTAACATTCTCCCCCTTGGACAATTATTAATTGCAGTTTTACTCAAGTTCAAAATAGTTTAAAAATTCGGTTAAGTCACGCTACTGTATTGGTACAAAATTTTAAAAAACATTTGATCCAAAGGTTATGAAAGTCTCATATTCTGTCCTGCAAGGCTTTCGATATAGAAAAATATCAAACACGTGTCATGTGTGACACAAGTCCAATATAATAACAAATATCTAGTACTTACTAACATGAATGGGAAAATAGAATGTGGCAGACTAGGATGGTATCTTTATGATCTAATACGTATCATCTTCATCTGTAGGTCTCGATTTTTCTAACTTTACACTAAACTGCATGTGCTAAACTGCAGCAGAGAAATCCTGTTTTCTCTCACCAAATGCTAAACAATATTGAAGGCAACCTTTATGTTCTTCAATCAAATGCTAAACTGCATTAGGGAACTTTTATGGGATTAAAAAACTTATATCCCCTTATGTCATATGAAACTTTAAGGATATCCATATAAATTGTATGTGTTTAATGACATAAGCTCAAGGTCAATCTTTATAAATGCCTAATGACCTTTAAAATGCTTAAGATCAACAAAAATATTGAAACTTCCATATGTATTATGACTATATACAAGAACAATAATTATTGAGGATAAAAGAATATCACCATCTTTATTAATTAATATCCATAATGTCTTAATACATCAAAATGTACAATCATTTAAGAAGCAAAATACAATGATCCCTAACTACTGCTATTTAAGGACTTTAACACGCCCATACCAGATACATGTCTAACAAACACTAGTGGGCGAAGCCCTTTAGTCAACAGATCAACTAACATCTCCTCAGTCCTAACGTGCTCCACTTCAACGTCACATATTTAGATCAACTCCTTTATGGTCACATACTTGACCTCTAAATGCTTAGACCCTGTGATCCTCTTGTTGTTGTTACGGAACAATACTGCAACAAGATTATCACAATATCACAATATAACCATATAGGTCTAGCAATCAAATCCACTACAGACAACTCAAAAATCAAGTTTCTGAGTCAAATCACCTATATAGCAGTTCCATAACATGTAACAAACTCAACATGCATGGTCGAGGAAGTCGCCAATTTCTACTTGACACTTTTCCACGATATCGCACTATCTGTCAACATGAAAATATATCCTGAAGTGGATTTGCAATCATCCAAACACATAGCGAAATCAGAGTCTATATACCCTGTGAGATTTAAATAGTTGACTTTTCTGTATATCAACGTACAATCCTTGGTACCCTTTAGGTGGTTCAACACTCGTTTGACTGCATTCTAATGGTTCACACCTGGGTTAGCCAGATAATAACCTAATAGTCCAACAACAAATGCAATGTCTAATCTAGTGCATACCTGGGCATACATTAGGCTACCAACAACACTAGAATATGGGACATTCATCATAGCCTCTCTCTCAACTTCATTCTTTGGATACTGTGCCAACGATAATCTCTCTCCATAAAAGATAGGTGGTACAACAAGTTTACATTCAGCCATATTAAACCTTTGTAGCACTCGCTCGCGAGAGGCACAATGAGTGTTGAGATCTGTCTCGATGAATCTGTAATCCGAGGATAAAAGATGCCGCACCTAAATCCTTCATTTCAAAATGTTTGGCCAAAAGTTGCTTTACCTTATGCAACATGGTCAAATCATTTGACGTAAGTAAGATATCATTGACATACAGTAGTATGAAGATGACTTTGCTCTCCCGGACCTTATAGTATAAGCATCTTTTGACTTGTTTTTCACAAAGCCAAATGAGGTCAAAACCTCATCAAACTTTAGGTACTACTGTCTAGAAGTTTTCTTGAAACCGTATATTAATTTATTCAACTTACAAACCTTTTCAGTTGCATTTGATCCTGAAATCCTTCAAGTTGCTCTATAAAGGTCACCATTCAGGAAAGCGGTCTTAACGTCCATCTGATGTAGCTCCATGTCAGAATGAGCTATTATTGTCATAATCACTCTAAATGCGTCATTTGAAGATACAGGAGAGAAGATAATATTAAAGTCAACTCCTGCTCTCTGAGTGAATCCCTTGGCAACTAGATGTGCCTTAAACTGTTTAACTTGACCCTGTGTGTCTTTCTTGGTCTTAAATAGTCACTTGTAACTGACAGACCTACAATGATGAGGTAAATCAACAAGCTCCCTTACCTTGTTATACCTCATAGCTTGCATATCATTTTGCATTGCTTCCCACTACATATCTGCATGGGGTCCAGCGATGGCTTCAGTGAAAGTAGCTAGATCCACAACAAATCCTATGTCATAGTCTTACTCACCCAAATAGACTATGTAATCTGATGAGATAACCGGTCTCCTCTCTCTGGTGAATCTATGCAACTGCATAGGTTCTTGTACCTCATGAACCTTTTCCTAAATAGGTATAGGTTCCTGTGCTTACATAGGTACGATACTATGACCTTCATCCACCTGAGCTAACAGTATGAGAGACGGATACAAAATGATTGTAGTATCTATCCTACTATCTTATGGAGGATATGAGGATCTTCCCTCATCATAGACATTATATTCTACAAACTTAGCTGCCTGTGATTTGACTATTCTGGCCCCTCCTTCTCTATAGTAAAATTTGTAGCCCTTAGAGTGGTCAAGATAACCCACTAAATAGCAACGGGTGGAACGAGGTTGCAATTTACTCTCATAAGGATTATATAATCTTACCTTAGCAGAGCAACCTCACACTTGAATGTGTGCAAGGCTTGGTTTCCAACCTTTCTGGAGTTCAAAAGGCGTCTTTAGTATTGACTTGCTTGGGATTCTATTCAAGATATATAATGTCGTCTTAATGGCTTCAACCCAAAGGGATTCAGATAGGTTAGTCTTGCTCTACATTAACCTCATCATGTCTTTTAGGGTGTGATTGCGCCTTTCGTCCATACCATTTAGCTCAAGATTACCTGGCATAGTGAACAGAGTCACTATTCCAATTGATTCTAAATGTCTAGCAAACAGACCTTTTTTCTTGTCCTGCAACCCCATGTCTGTCATAGTGTTCCCCTCTCATGTCAGATTTGACTATTTTTAATGATTTTCCCAATTGGTTCTAAACTTCAGTCTTAAAGATTTTAAATTTATCAAGAATTTCAAACTTCTCTTTAAGCAAGAACATATAACCACGGCGAGAATAATCATATATAAATGTCAGAAAATATCTAGCATTGCACAATATGACAGTATAGGGACCATTAACATCTATATGTATGAGGTCCAATAAACCAGAAGCACGAGTTGACATCTTTTTCCTTATCTTGGTCAACTTACCCCTACAACAATTGACACATGTCGCCAGATCATTGAAGTCCAGAGTTGTGAGAATGTCATCCTTTATCAATCTCTCAACCCTCTCCTTGAAAATGTGGCCAAAACATTTATGTCACAACTTGTACGATGTGTCCTTTATAAAGGTTCTTTTTCGAGTAATAGGTTCGTCAACATAAGAACAGACATATATTTCATTAGGAGTAAGACACATACTATACAATCCGTAGGATAAGAAGGTAGTTCCGATGTCTTGTATTGATAAAAATATTTACAACTGAATTATCAAATATAAAACGATAACTTTCTTTATCCAAAACTGATACAGAGATCAAGTTTTGTCTAAAAGATGGTATATAAAATGTGTCTTGTGAAAACAATACAAATCCCGTATCAGGTTTAATCCTACATCTCCTACATACAAAACATTCACATCTTCATTGTTGCCGACCATCAACGTTTCCTCCCCTCTAGTCGGCTTTCTCCTGGATATGAACTCCTGCATCGTGGAAGAAACATGGTCAAAAGCTACAATATCTAACCACTAAGAACTTGATGTGGTTATGGCTACATTGGATTTATGAATCATAAAGGCCGTGGAGTTAGCTGACAGTTCCTGCTTGACCTTCCATAGCTTGTACATCGGGCAATCAAATTTCTTATGCCCTTCTTCTTACAAAAGAAGCACCTCATACTCTTCAGGTCATGTGGCTCTTTTGCGATGCTGGATTGCCTACTCTGAATCTGCGGAGAGTGTTTGGGTTTCTTACCGTTACCCTTAGGCTGTTGGGGTTTAACCTTCCCCTTACACTTGGTAGCTGCAAACATAGTTGTATGAAGAGAACTCTTGATCTTCTCCTCTGCTGCAGTATACCGGGAAATCAAGGCATTGATGTCCTAGTTCTTATCCTGAGAGATGTAGGAGGTGGTCAACATCTCAAACTCCTGAGGAAGAGTGTTTAGTGCCTGATGCACTATAAGCGAGTCAGTAATAAGCATATCTAGTGTTTTCAACCTACTCCGAAGGTGCACCATCAAGATGATATACATTCCTTCTCCAGCATATCTCATGGAGAACAATTCCTTAATCAAGGCGCTCTGCTCAGCATAAGAAGACACCTTATACCTCTAGGATATGCTGTCCATGAACTCCCTCGCTATGGTCGTGTCTAGCAATCCACTCAACAGATGGTCAGGTATTGACCTCTTAATGGTCAAATATCACATCCTATTTGACCTTTCCCAGGTCGCCATTGCTACTTTGCCAGCTTCTAAGTTGACGTCTGTAAATAGAGGAGGTCTCTCAATGTGTGTGGCTATGCTGATGTTTGCCATCTCCAATGCAAACTCAACGTCTTTCTTCCACTTCTTGAAGTTGAAACCATTTAAGGTTTCAATAGTGACAGCATTGTTGTTCACCAGAAAAGGTGACTGAAAAATAGAAAAGACGATGTAAAGATCAGTATAAATGCAGGACAACAGCGATACTTTAAAGCATTAAAACAATATCTATACAAAGAATCCAATTGCACGTATTATGAAACATCTATATGTTGAATACATAATATATGCAATTAGACCTCCACATAAAATCGATCAAAGTACAAACCATCAATTCTTATGATACTACCACTTGTGGGTGAATAGATCATTTAAGCAACGGTCTTTCTCCATCTAATGCTTTTATGTAAATATTAAAATCTCATATAAGGTCAATGCCTATGGGCAGACTAACTGATTATGAGACTAGAGACATCCCCAAACATGCAAGTGGTACAATTCAAATATTGACTCGAAAAGCTACTATAGTAACTACAATCTTATCAATACCCAAAAAGTATCACAAACATAAGGGATATAGCCTTATGTCATCCTCACATTCTATATGCACATAAAGTATGTGGAAATTACTTATAAATGCAAAAACAAAATGCAAAGCTAAATAATCATATACAAGAATTGAAAACATCATCTTTAAACTTTATTTGAGACTTTTATTTTAAAAAATTCTCAATGAAAGTATCTATCGTACTTTCTTAAATACTGAACCTACCACACGAGATATAAAACTTTTAAATGTCTCTCTTATGTGGAGTTTGGAGTACCAAAATGCACTCAAATTAGCTTAAAAAAGCTTTAAAAACTTTTCCAAAATTTAATTACCAACGTAATAAATCTAGAAAAATTAGAAAATCACCTTAAAAATTCCCCTAACTCGGAAATTGACCCAAAAAGACCTAGGACAACTTTATAGGAATTTCTGAAAATTTCCTCTTTTTTGTGTGCGTGCTAACTTCATGCTGACATCAGCATATTGTAGCGCTGACGTCAGCATGCACGTGCCCCTGGGCATGGGTGTGCTGCATGCATGCTCACCTACCCATGTCATATGATATGCATGCGCCCCCGCGCGTATACACGCGTCTACTTGCACACACCGCCACGTATCATAAATCCACCAGACCATGTGTTGGGACAAATGTGATACGCTGCTCATGCCCTCTACTGTAGTTACATGGTATCAGAGCTTATCACGTACCCAGGATCACACATGAAAAGGTTAAAAACGAAGGAAATGTGAAATACTTGATTTCGGTTCCATCTCTATTTCCGATGTTGTTTCTGAGCTCCAAACGATCTCGAATCTCCTGGGACCTTTACATATTATGCTTCCCAACATGTGATTTAAGCCTTTCTATGATTTTCTCAACATGTAAGCTCTCTTAACGAGTCAGATAATCCGTATGCTTACAATTGATATATGAGCAATTGCAGGAGGCCGTAATATATATATATAGCTTTCATATCAGACTTTTCTATCACAAGTCCGATATGGACCAGGTCCACACTAAAATGATTTATTTTTTACCTGAATTTTGACCCATTAATTTAGACAATTTATTAGGCCACTTTATTACGCTTGTCTGAATCGAATTATGTAACTTAACCTATAATTAATTGAGAAGACAAAATTACAATGAATAGTTGTCCAATTAATCGAAAAATGACAAAAATGTCCCTAGGGACAAATTTGTCTAACAATACTAAGCTAAGATCATATTTTCTCAATCACGTGGCTGTTGGCATTCAATATTTTATCTACCTCCCATTTAACGTAAGAGAAGGAAATACTATAGAACATAAGAATATGTCAAACTCACGGAAGATGACTTCCATTTCCTTGTTATCTATAAATTTGATTATAAAAATATTTAAGTAGAAGTTTTAACATATCAAAAACTCAACGTATTTAATATATAAGATTCCTCACTTTGTAGAAATGTAAAGAGGGTCATAATGACGCAACCTTCTTTTTGTGTTTTTACAAAGATGTTGCAGTAATATATATGGATTCAGAACGTGGGGCGGCTGAAGAATTGCAAGAATCCTAGAAAATGAGGGATTAATTAATGTAAAAGGTTCGAATCAACCAAATCATCATTAATGTACAAGGTTCGAATCAACTAAATGTGATTAGGTTCCATATTAGATTAGTGAGAAGCATAATATCTAGCATAGTGTTGCCATAGTCAATCAGTGGGGAATTACTAGTACCATATTAGATTAGTGAGAAGCATAATATCTAGCATAGTGTTACCATAGTTAATCAGTGGGGAATTACTAGTTTGGTAAAAACGTGTCAGAGTATCAATCAGAGTTAATGCAGCCAAACAAAGTCTGATTTTGCTTTTAAAAAGACACTCGGTCTTCTCAATGCACCTGGTACCCTAAATGACATAAATGTAACGAAAACAAAATTGTGGTCATAAGTCATTGCCAGACCAGATGCCAGATTCTATTATAGCGTTAACCACTTCTTCTCCGTTCCATCAGTCTTTTCTGTTCTTTTATCGTGAGAATCACGGTACGGACATTTCTATTTTACACCAAAATTGTCCCTTTTTCTGTGAAAGGTGTGCCCTTGAGCTAAGTAGGTTCAATGTCTGCAGGTCTAGAACAACTCGGAACATATGGAGTGCAAATCAGCTTGGCACATCTTCTAGGTAAAAATTTTATGGATAGTTAAGATTTCTATTTATTTTGACTGAAAGTCCACTAATAGTAGATGGACCATCTTATATTGGAATCACCATGATCCAAGCTTCATACAAGTAGATATACGGAATAGGCCCATCATGAGTCCCACTCAAATACGTCCAGATTCAGTCCGTTCAAAATCAAACGCAGCCATATTTGGAGACTCAAAATCCTTTCACCGGTGAAACATTATTTGAGCCACCGTTAACGTTCAAAATCTTACTGTTGGAGCCGTATGGTGGGGTTACAAATCCCACTCACCATGTAATGTGATGCAAAGAACTAATAGACCTTTGTGTGGCCTCAAATGCATACAAAAGTCGGCAATTGTGGTAATAGCTTTCGAAAAAGAGCTCATGAGACATCAACTTTTATGGCGGCCCTCGCAAATGAACACGACACAATTATTTAGGAAGATTCAAGAGCGATGACAGAGTTATACATACTTAGAAAGAATTAAAATATTCACTTAAAAAGGTGTCGTCATTCTCTTCAAGGTTAGCCTGTAAAAAGAAAAGATAGCATACATTACAAACACAGCCTAAATTTTATAAGAGATCATAACCCAAAAAATCTTCCTAAGCTAATGCCTATAAGAAAGCAAAGTATAAAGAAATAGTACAGGTTTCATAGAGATTACGGTCATAACATGGATGAACGTAACAATTCTTTTTTTTTTTGGATATAAAGGTGAACTTAAATTAACTCAAAAGCCGATGGTACAAAAATCCTTGTTGATCGCTATGGAAGAAATCAGTGAGCAGCTATGGCGGCTCCCGAACGACATGCAGACCCATTCCAAAAGTTACTGCGAGCGCAGCAAATCGATCCGCGCATTGGTTGCCTTCGCGATAGACATGCTGGAACTTCACCTCCCACCTTCGGTAAGTCAGCCCCCTGATTCCTGCAAGCAAAACATTAGGTTCAGTGAGAACGAGGGGGAGGCTAAAACTAAATTGATGACTTCGAGGGAGTCGACTTCGACTTCGAGTTGTCTATGGCCCTGATCCCAGGTGAATTGGAGTACTGAGTAGACACCCCACAGTTCCATAGTTAATGGTGACCCCTCGCCAATGTTGTGGGTAAACCTACCACACCACTGTCCTTGGTTGTCCCGGATGAGTCCCCCAGTAGTAATGTGATTGTTATTTCAGTTTACGGCCCCATCCGTGTTTAATTGGACCCATCCGATTGGTGGTGCTACCCAACCGACTGGCTGACCCTGGGCTAGACCCTGCTGAGGGAACACTTTAGCCTCGAGGAGACTCGCGCGCTCAATCCAAGTAACGTAGTCCCAGACATACCTCGCTCCTTGTTCCGGCCAAGTGAACCCTTCCTCAAAAAGGCTTTTGTTTTGCCATTGCCATAAAACCAACAAGCAATTCCAAAGACCCTCGGCCATCCAATATGGTTAACACAATCTCGGGTCCTAAGGTTAGTCAGCAGCCACCCCGCCGCCTCATGATGAGAGAAAGCAGGATTCATTGCTGGAACAGGGAATTGGTGCCAGAAAGCTTGTACCCGTGGACAATCCCGTAAAACATGCAAGAGAGACTCCTCCTGCCCACAGATGCGACAACTGCTGTCCTCCGAGAGATGACGAAGCACGCGTTGTTGGTTGGTGAGGAGTTTGGCCTTAGCCGCCAGCCAAAGGAAGGTCTCAATGCGTTGTGGCCCTGACCATTTCCAAATGATGTCCCAAGCCTTGGGGTTGACGTCCTGGTGCTGGTCCTCGATGAGTCCATAAGCAGATTCGACCGTAAAGCCACCGTGTGGGGTAGGACCCTAGTATACTGAATCAACCTCGTTAGGGAGCTGGTCGGGTTGGAATTGCGCAAGGGCCAGGCACTCTGAATGAGGCAGATAGGGGTGAATAAAACTCCAGTGCCATTCGCCAGTGTCAGTGATGTAGTCGGCCACAGATTTGGAAAGTTCGCTATCTGGGGGAGGAGCGATCGCTATCCTTGGTCCTTCATCCAATTGTCTAGCTAGAACTTGATTCGTTGTCCATTTCCCAAGGTCCATGATATTCCTTGGCATACAACAGGCCAGACGGCGGCGATGCTTTGCCAGCATGCGGAGGCATTCCCCCGAGTGACCGAGCAAGGGATGGAGTGAGGATCGAAACAGTATTTCGCGCGCAGTACCCGGACCCATAGCGCATTATAGTTTGTAAGCAGTTCCCACCCCAATTTTGTGAGAAGAGCGTCATTCGTAGTACGAAGGCTTTTAAGCCTAAGTCCTCCGACAGCTTTAGGGCGGCAGACATCCTCCTATCTGACCAGGTGCACTTTCCTCTGCGCGCTCGTCGAGCCCCAAATGAAGTCCTGCATGAGCTTTTCTATCTTGTCGCATAGATGGCGGGGGAGACGGACAGTTTGCATCGTATAAACAGGTAAGGCGGCTACGACTGACTGGGTGAGAGTTACTCGGCTCGCGAGGGATAAGGAGCGGCCTTGCCATCCTGCCAGTTGGTGTTGAATTTTCTCTAGGATGTGATGATAGGTGCGTTTATTGATTCACTCATGTAGAAGCGGTACACCTAAATACTTCCCTAGATTGTGGGTACTTGAAACTTGCAATAGCTGGCTTAGTCGGTCCCTCGCAGTCCGCGAGACATTAGCTAAGAAGAAACCTTGGTTTTATCCATATTGACTCGCTCCCCGGAAGCCTGACAGAAAGCTTCCAGGGAACGCCTGATAACCTGAATTTGAGCTTCCTCAGCTACTGCGAACAGAACAAGGTCATTCGCGAAGAAAAGATGGGATATGGGAGGGCCTATACGGTTTAACTTGATCGGCTTCCAAAAGTCTTGGGTCACTTCCTTGGGTATGAGATGACCTAGTCTTTCCAAACACAACACGAAAAGGTACGGCGAGAGAGGGTCCCCTTGTCGAAGGCCCCTAGAAAGGGTAAAAGGTTCAGAGGGGACGCCTTGTCACAGGACTTGCATCGAGACCGTAGTCACACACTGCATGATGATGGAGGTGACGGACTCAGGCAATCCTATGTCGGAAAGAGTATCTCGGATAAAGGCCCAATTGAGGGTATCATACGCTTTCGCTAAGTCCACTTTGAGCGCTAGATAACCCGTCTTGCCTTTGAACTTTCTCATCGAGTGGATAATCTCCTGAGCGAGGATAATATTATCGATAATCTTACGCCCAGGAATAAAGCTGCATTGATTGGCCGCCACGAGGTGATCCATACTGGGTTTCAAACAATTCACCAGTACTTTGGAGATGGTTTTGTACAGAACCGTACAGAGGCTAATGGGGCGGAAGTGGGACATATTTAACGGAGAGGGAACCTTAGGAATGAGAACTAGGAGGGTTTGGTTTAGTTCCGAGTCCTATCGTTCCAACC
This sequence comes from Erythroxylum rotundifolium, assembly GCA_027563915.1. Classification (NCBI taxonomy): domain Eukaryota; kingdom Viridiplantae; phylum Streptophyta; class Magnoliopsida; order Malpighiales; family Erythroxylaceae; genus Erythroxylum; species Erythroxylum rotundifolium. Next base: position 2,958,366 of record JAOSBO010000001.1, read on the forward strand.
GCAGAATTTGTTTGATATAGGTCACCACCGAAGGGCCTAGGGTTGGCCATTGACGTTGGAAGAAAAGCGCATTGAAACCATCCACTCTGGGAGCTTTGTTGGGATTTATCCCAAAGACTGCATTTCGTATCTCCTAATCCTGTATGGGGACGGTAAGATCGTGCATATGGTTTGCGAAAATCGCAGGAAAAGCTCCGATGATCGAAAACGGGCTAGGCTGGTGGTCGTTGCTCGTATAGATCTGTTCGAAGTAATGCTGAGCAAACCGACGCAAAGCATTGGGTTCCGTCACTAGAACCCCCTGATGGTCTTGAAGGCGTGTAATAAGGGTTTGCTTCCGTTTAGTAAGAGTGAGGGTATGATAATACTTAGTGTTACGGTCTCCTTTGGAGATTTAGTTACACTTCGCTTTCTGGTGCCAGCTGAGTTCCTCCTCGCATAGCACCTGCATCAATTCCAGGCTAAGGTGATCTTCTAGGGCCAGCAGGAAGTCCTGGTTGTTCTCGATCATGGATAGCTGGATCCCGGCTAACCGTGCGAGAAGGCGTTTCTTCCTGGTAGTAATGCTCCCTACTTCAGCCTGGCTCCAGGACGTCAGATGATGAGCTAGGAGTTTGAAGCCCTGTGGTACCGACCCCTCAAAAGGGGACCAGTGGGAAGCTACCATTTCCTCGAAGTGGTTCTTGGTGAGCCAAGCATTCTGAAATCGGAAGCCGTGGAGCCTCCAGGGACGAATAAGGTGGGCAGTAACGGAAAGGAGGAGGGGCCAATGATCCGAGCAGAGAAAAGGGAGATGACGGTTCGCGGTGGTGGGGAAGGTCGCTAACCAGGCGGTGGAGCCAAACACTCTATCCAGTCGAGCTTGGACTTGGCCCCTACGCCACATATATTTAGATCCAGAGTAGCCTAAGTCATGGAGGGCATTTCCGTGTACCCAGTTGCGAAACTGGGGCGACACTACCCGAGCAGCTTCCACTCCCCCCCATTTGTCCGACCTAGCCAGCTTAGCATTGAAATCGCCGCCTATTAGCCAGGGTCGGGAGTGATTAGGACAAAGCCTATTGAGAAGAGGCCAAAGAAGATTTTGGGTGGGGACTTGGGGACTAGCGTAGACAATAGTAAACTAAAAAATGCGATGGTCCAAACGGACTATGGTGTGAATAAGTTGGCGATGGGCTACAACCACCGAAATGTCGAAGGATCTGGATCAGAGAAGCCAGATACCCCCCGAGAAATCCACCGCTTCGACACGGAAGGAATACTCAAACCCAAGTTGTTTCAAGACAGCCTCGGCTCTGGGGCCCTGAATGCTAGGTTCCAGTAGTGCAAGGATACCCGGATTATGTGTGCGAATGTGATTGCGTAAAATAAGTAGGAATTTAGAGCTCCCAGCCCCTTGATAGTTCCACATAAAAATAGACATAATCAAAATGGAAAGGAAAGCACAATACCCTAGGCTTAAACGATGTTCTCGCTGGCGGAAGTCGCATCAGTGAAGACTGGATCCTGGTGTGCTGGCTTCGCTACCACAGTGTGGACGTGGGTCGAGGTTTCGGTCATCAATTGATCGGGCTCAAGGTCTGTGCCGGGAGAAGCCCTCTCGCGAGTCCCAATCACTACCCCTCCTCCTTCCACGCCCTCCATGAGATGGGGTTGGTCCGTGGGGGAATTGAGTGCGAGATCCGAACTAGTACTTAGGACTTCGGTATGAGTTGGAATTTCGACGGCTATGTGACGGGCGGAATCAGTTGGTTGGAGTTGGGCCGGACTAATTTTGGGTTGGGTGGCGACTGGTGGGTCATGGCCCAAGGGGCTGCTCTGCTGGACTGATTGTGTGGGCCCAAGTAAAGAGCTGTGGGAGCCCAACTGGTTGGGCCTACGTAAGCCTGCGGACGAAGTGGCCTTGGAGCGCTTTCTGTTGTGCGGAGTGAGCCCAAGTCTGGGGGCCTGTGGACGCGTCTCATGTCCAGGTGCAGTAGCCGTTGGAGGATGCAATTCCGTACGCCTCTGTCCCTGCCGTCCTACCTCTGTCACGAACGGTCTTGGAGCCTACACCCTGGGGAGGTAACGGTTGTCTGCTGAAACCTGCGTCATCCTGCCTGGGGGCAGGTGGTGGACGATGTCGTCGTTGCACTAAGGTCCAGGGTCCATACCTTGTTTCCGCGTCAGACAACGTGTTTCGCGGGTCTGCACTTGGTCCAGCCATCGTTTCCTTCGCGCTACCTGGTTTGCTTAGATTCGGTTCCAGAGGTGCAGTCACGGCATTCAACCTGGCCGGACATCCCTCGGTGTTGTGACCCACTCGCCCACACGAGAAACAGAGCATGGGGAGCCCTTCATATGCCACCATTAACTTCTCTCTGTCGAGTTCAACATGGGGCTGGAGAGGTGAGCGCAAATCAACTTTGACAGCGACCCTCGCGTACCTTCCACTTTGAGCATTGCGGGTTGCCTCGTCTAGCCGAATGGTCCTTCCCACCAAATTGCCGAGCGCCGTGAGGATGAGCAGGTGGTATCTGGCGATGGATAGCTCTGAGAAGCGGACCCAGACTACGACATTGGTGACTGTTCCTGTCAATGGTCGGAACTTTGGAGACCAACGTTGGACGGTTAAAACTTGTCCAAAGATAATCCATGGGCCATCGGTGAGGGTGAGATAGTAGTCGGTAGCATTGATGAATTTAACAAGGAAAAATTTGTTCTCCAGGTCGACGATTTTAATGCGATCACTCGGCACCCACAGTGTCTTCAAACGCTGTTGCAGGAGACGAAATCCGATCCTGCGTCCCATGAGCTTCACCACTACCGCCTATTCCCACTGTTTATCTAATTGAGACTTGAAACGCTGGGAGAGGACGAGTCTGGCTCCATGGTCGCCAGGGAGATGCACAATATCACCTTCTTCGATCTCCACAGGTTCTGTTCCGGCCATGCATCATCCTCCGAGGTAATGTCCGCCCGGGCCTCTCCTCGTACCGCGGCACTGTAAGTCATAACTGGCGAAGATGGAGGATCCTCCGCCCTCAGTCGGCTGCATTTCGCATGGTGGCCCTCCTGGCCAATATTCTCCATGTTGCGACCGATACCGCTCCAGGCGATGAAGATACAGTAAGGTGCTAACGTAATAGGAATGTTGTCTTTCACAAAGTGGGTCGTCACCTTTTCTCTCTCTATCATTTTTAAGTACACCACAACTTTTTCTTTCTAAAAACTTAGAAATGAACGTAACAATTCTAAGAGAGTTGTCCAAAGAGGACAATTATGAATTTTTGTAAGTGATCAGAGGCTCAATCACCTCATCATAAATAAATTTGCGAGGACTAAGAGAAGAAACGACGATCACTCTAGGCAAAGATGCTATAATATTGGAGACAACAATACCTTAAATGTTGGGTTATAAATGTGGAAAATTGTAGTAAATATCATATTAAAAAAGTTGTGAAAGATATTTTTCACTCAGTCCGATCAATAGGTGAGCAACTATCACATTTAAAGATGTGAAGAACTTAGATTTACATAATCAACACGAGGATGCCATAGTCATCATGTTAGACAATTTTGCCCCTAAGGGCACTTTTGTCATTATCTCAATTATGGACAGCTATTAATTGTGATTTTGTTTTTAAATAAATTATTGGTTAAGTAATGCAATTTGATCCAATTAAAGGTAATAAGGTGGCCCAATAAATGATCTAAATTAATGGGTCGAAGTTCGGGTGAAAAATGGGTCCTTTTCATTGTGGACCTGGACCGTATCGGCCTTATGATGGGAAAGTCCGATATGGAAGTTCATATATATATATAGGTCTCTAGTGGTTACATACGTAATTCACGAGCAATTTCAGAGCTCCGGCCCATTAAGAGCGCCTGTGTATTGTGGAAACCACAGAAAGACCTAGAGTTCGTGGCGGTGAGCAATCTACTCAAAGGAACCAGGAGCTGTTGAGCACCAAAGAAGGGAGAAAAAGGCCTCCAAATTCAGGATGGAACCCAAAACAAGTATTTCAATTTTCTCCATTTTTAATCCATTCACGGGTAATCCTGGGTGCGTAGTAAAGCCTGCTCTACGCGTTACACGTGGTATCAGAGCTGTTACGTGACTGGATTGTCCAAAATGGAGTTATTTGGGTTTTCTCTCTCGTCTCTCTCTCTCCTGGTTTTGGCTCAATTTCAGGTTTTTTGGCCCAATTAAACCTATAGAAGTGGTTTAAAGTTAATTTGCCACGAAAACACAGGCCAAAATGAAGTCAAAAACGGCGATTTAGCTCGCCGAAAATTGCCCCCGCTCGGCGGGGGCGACGGAGACCGTCGGGCGACGGAGACCGTCGGGCGCATGCTCCAACATGCTACAATGCCACCCGCGAGGTGGTAACGAGGGCACGCGGGGCACGTGGCGAGGGCGAGTGCGCCACGCGCACTGACGTGGAGGGGTTGCGTCAGTCGTACGATCAATGAACAGTAATTAAATTTTTTTTAATTCCCATAAAGTTATCCCGAGGATTTTTGGGTCGGTTTTCGGGTTCGGGAATTTTCTTAAGGTAATTTTGAATTTTTATGGATTTATTACATTGGTAATTTAATTCTAGAAACTATTTTAAAGCCTTTTTTAGGCCAATTTTGAGTGCATTTTCGTACATCGGGCAACACATAAAGGAGACACTTAAAATGTCTCATGTGACTGGTTCGGTATTCAGTTAAGTATGATGGACACTCTCATTGAGAATTTAAAATCTCAAATAACGTTTGATGACAATATTTTCAATCTATATGTGTGATTATTTGAAAGTGTATCCGGCTTGCATTTATGGTCAATTTTCACAGGTGATATTCCCATTTAGATTGCAAGGATGACATACAGTAGTGTCCCTTGTGTTAGTAGACTTTCTAGGATACCAATAAAATTGTAGTCACCAAAGTGATCTTTCAAGTCGGTATTTTGGATTGTTCTCTTTCATATTTGGGGACATCTCTGGCTTTATGTTTGACTATTCTGGTCAAAGTTGTTGGCCTTACATAAAGTTTTGAGATGTACATAAAAGCATTTGATGGAGGAAGATCGTTGCTTGAATGATCTATTCACCCAAAGGTGGTAGTCTCATGAAAGTCAATGATTTGTACTTTGATCGCTTTTATGTGAGTGTTTGATTG
>JAOSBO010000001.1:2963613-2998525 GCA_027563915.1 Erythroxylum rotundifolium
TATTTCAATTTTCTCCATTTTTAATCCATTCACGGGTAATCCTGGGTGCGTAGTAAAGCCTGCTCTACGCGTTACACATCAAAGATCAATAGCTTTGAAATTAAAAGAATTATAATGAAAATGAGAGTTTATTAGATATCTTTTTTTATGATGCGCTTTACTTCATGAAATTACCTAGTAATCAATTAAAACTCGTAACTTCAGTATTGATAGGATTTGGAGAAGTTCAAGTGAAAGGAAAGATCATGTTCTTAGTTATGATGGAAAGTCTACTAAAACAAGTTATACAAGGGCCAAAATAGAGGTTTGTCTAACACTTAGAAGATGTGATGTTTTCGAAAGTACCTTATATGTGTGCCATTTTAGTAAGTGGGGACAAGAATACGTTAGAAGACACTGCACGAGATAGCTTATTCAAAAAAAAAGATTGTTACAATTTAAGGTGAGGAAAAAGGTTGTTACAACTGGACTTCCATCAATTCCACTTACAAATATTACACGTGTATAAATTACCAACACAACATTTTATGGAAGTTATATAGTAGTTAAGTATGAACTAATACAGCCCTTTAGACATGTTTAACCATATGTTCTTCCTACGGATGTCCTTATAATAAAGGATTGGTACAAGAAGCAATTAGATCACCCGTTCCAACTGATTACCCACATAACGAATAACCGTCAACTATAATAACTACCATAACTATCAAACTACTACCAATCCATCTAGTAGCTAGGATAATCCTAGTTGTTGCATAAGTCTTTTATGAAGTTCTTAATTGATAATCTAAACTTTGGCTTAGTCAGATTATTGCTTGAAGTCTTGAGCAAGTTGTCTCACTTTCCTTGTTGAAGCTTACACTCTATGTTTGATTAACTTTGCTCAGCAAGTTGCGAGGAGTCACTTGCTATCAAATTAGTTCAAATTCTGCAATGGGACTTGCAAATCTCCCACGTCAAAAGGAGGCAAAGACCTTGTGATGAGGTTCTCAAGTTATATCTTTATCTTTGTCCTTAAAGTGTCAAGGAGAGGTATCTCTTTTCGAAATTGCATCAACTTCTTTTATTTTTCATTGCACCAAGAATTCCGTCCTTTCGTTCTTCTTATGTTGTCCTAATAATTGATGCTCAAAGATTTTACTTATTTCATCATCGAACTGCTTTCACACTATTGCATGGGCTCACTTTGCCTTGCTACATTCCGGTTCTTTGTTATCCTTGTAAAACCTATGCAAAAAACTTACATAGAAAGTAAGATGTATTTTTAGTTTTTTGAGCAACTTTAAATGATAAGCGACATTCCCAACTTGCTTGATGACTTTGAAGGGACCATCATACTTAGGCATCAATTCCTTAAGAGCTACCTTCCCACTTATCATTTTACAAATTTGGGGTGTGAGTTTCAATAAGACTTTGTCTCCCACTATAAATCTAGAAGTTGCTGATGTTAGTCCATATGTTTCCTTATGATATTTTTGGCCTTCCGTAAAATGTCTTTTGCTTCATCCAATATTTTTTGTTTGTCCTTTACAAATGTATAAGCAGCAGGAAGTTTGCCTCCCACATACTACTTTGCCACCCTAATGGAGTGAGGATCACTGTAGGTTCTACACAAATTGTGCACTATTTAGCAACTTTATCTAGTTTTGTTGGCTAGCACTCATGTAGTGGCTCAAGCAGTCTTCCATTAAAAAATTTATTCTTTTGATCTACCCATCTATTTGTTGATGATTCGCTATGGAGAATTTTATTTATGCTTCCATCATGTTGAATAAGGAGGTCCAGAATCTACCAATGAATTGCATATCTTGATCACTCACTATATCTCCTAGAATGTTTAAGTGATTGACCATGTTTCAATAAAACAAACCAACTACTACTTCTAGGTATGTTCCTAATGTTTTATAGGTCTGAGGAAAAGTAGCAAAAGGGTCCCAATAAATCGACAATATATAAATATGTAAACTTTAAAAGCTTATTTTTATTATTAAAGAGGATACCTTAAGCCCCCCATTGTGAAACAATTAAAGAATCTAATGGGTTGCATTAATTCTTAACATTAAAATTAAGAGAACAACTAAAAAAATCAAATGAAAAAATATATATAAGGAAAAAAAAAAGAAAACTAAGAGGATTTGCCTAATTTTGCTCCTTATGAGTGTCAAGAATGAACTGGGCCCTATTTTACCTCATTTTACTCTTTATAAGGGTCCAGAGTGGGCCATATTTTGCCTTATTTTGTTCTTTATGAGGATTAAGAGTGGGCTCTATTTTGTTATTCATGAGAGTGAGCCCCGGGCAGTGCCCTTCTTGACGTTGCTTAGGGCTGGGCCTAGCTGCTTTTATGAAGCAAGTTGTTAAAGTCGTAATGAAAACAATATACTTGTTAAGTTATTTTGCCAACACTGGGACTGAAGCTTTACCATCAACTTTGGAAAATCCACAACAAATTCAAGAGATACTAACATGTAAGGCCTCTCTGGACTGGGCAAAGACTGAAGTAACCTAATTTTCTTCTACCTCTTTGCTTTATCTTATTGACATGCCAAGCAAGTCTGGCAATAGGCTTCAATGTCCTCCTCTATGTTAGGCCAAACATAAGAACAGGATAGTAGCTTCATCATCCATTTTCTTCTTAGATGTCTACCTATTATGTATCCTAAGACTCATATATGAGCTCTCGTTATATACCACCAAAAGTTGGAACATATAACCTACCTCCTTTTCCAACAATCAACTTATCATTAAGCTAATAATGTTTACTTGTTTCATCACAAATTTCTTGCAACAATAGATAATAGTTGGTGTCAAACTTACCACTTTGCTAAATTCTTTCCACCAACCCGAATTCTATTTAGGAAATATTGTAGTAAGTACTAATACTTCTCTCTAACTAAGGGCATTAACCACTTGGTTACACTTGCTTGATCTGTGCTCCCAAGTAAACTTATATTCTACTAAAAATTCTTGCACTTTGAAGAAAGTGTTTGTCACATTATTTGTTTAAGCCATAAATTTTGATCATATCAAGTAGACATGCCATATTCTTAAGCAATATACTACTACTACGTCTCTTTTTCATATGCAAAATACCTCTATTCTGCATCATTAAGGTTCCTATTTTTGAAGGCTACTTGATGTTCTTTATGAACCAGTGCACCTTTAATAGCTTTTTTTGATGCTTCAATATAAACTTTGAATGGTAACTCAAAATCTGGCAACCTTAAAACAAGTTCTGATGCGATGACCTATTTAAGCATTTTGAAAGTATCCACACAATGGTCTGTCTAGCTCCATTTCCTGTCCTTCTTAACAAAACTATGAGATAGGTTACTTTCTAAGAATAGTTGTTGATTAACTCTCAATAGTAATTTGCAAGACCAATGAATGACCATAAGTTCCATAATTTAGTAAGAGCTAGCCACTCTAGAATAGCTTGCATCTTCTTCAAATCCATCTGAACTTGCTTTTTGCCCACCAAATGGCTTAAGAATTTTATTTTTGTCTTAGCAAACTCACACTTTTCTATTTTGACATAGAGCAAGTTCTTCCTTAAGCACTTCATCATCTGTTTCAAGTGAACTATATGCCCCTATATGGAGTTGCTATACGTTAGTATGTCATCAAGATAGACAACAACAAAATCATCTAAAAATTCATATAGCACATAGTTCATAAGATAGCCTACCTTTAATAACTCGTTCAACTATTTTTGGGGTTCCTTCAATTCTAATAGAGACATTTGACAAGGAGCATAGGCAGGAGGAGTTGCTCTTGATTCTAGTTTGATCTTACGGTCTATCACTTTCTTGGGAGGCAATTCTTTTAAGAGTTTAATGGGATGGCTTCCTAATATAATTCTAGTAACAGGACAATTGCATCTGGTACCTTCATCAAGGTTCCTTTCGTTACTTTGACCATAGTAGTAAGATAAGTTAGCTTCCCACATTTTAGTCCTTTCTCTACTACTTTTTCAGAAATGATTGAAGGTTTCCTACTACTCTTTGTTCTGCCAAAATCCTGACATTTCACAAAGTAAGGACTTTGCTGCTTTGTGAACAAAATTCCACCCAAGTGTGGCTACACCACTTCTTTGTATGATTGCAAAAATCAATACCGAAGATCACATTGGAATCATCCAATGGTATTATTATCATGTTGCTTTTTCTGTTCCATTTATCCATCCCAATTAGTATATTGTACATTATACTAACCACATCTCTCATTTTAATATTTACTGTATTTATCTGATTTGCTCTTTTGCTTACTTTTAACCCAAACTTAGTAGTAATCCTATCCATAATAAATGTGCAGGTCATACTTGTATCAACCATTACTACCATTTCTGATTCGTTTATCCTAACATTCACAGACATTAATGACGTATGAGCAACACACTCTTTATTGGTTAACATATTCTGTAATTATAAGGGATTTACTAGAGTGAAAACTTCAACCTCACTTTGCTCTTTGACCACTATTATGTTCAGTTTTTCTCATTTAAGATATTCCCATATAAAGTACAACCTATTGTAAATAAAACACGTTGTGTTTTTATTGTCTTCTACTGATATGTGTTTAAATGTTGATTCTTTTGATCTACTACACTTATCAAGGTTATTTTGGAATTTTGGGCAGGTAAAACCTAGGTTTTACCTTAATTGGAATGAACTATAAAAAGAAAGGAATGAAAATCTAAAAGGGGGCCTCCATTTTTGCTACATTTAGGAGAAACTACAAGGAGAGACAAAAAATTAGGAGAGAGAAAGATTTGTATTCCTCTTCATTTCTCTTCGGTTTTTAATGGAGACAAAAGCTTTCTTTGCGGATTCTTGGAGATTAAAGAAGGAAATGAAATGCTAAATTACCCAACACCGATTTGGAGGGGCAATTGGGGCCGAAGATAACATTAAGCATATCATTGTTATGTATCGTATTCTTTCCCTCTTTTTGGATTGTTTACGTTCTCTTGTATGGATTTTTTAGATGTTATATGAGAATAATTTTAATGCTCTATTGAATCGTTTTCATGAAAAACCTATAGTTAGAAATTGAATGCAATATGTAATAGTCATAATGAAAGTCATATGTGGCAACTAACAATATCAAATCATTAGGGATAACATAGCATAAGTTAAATAGTCCGAGTTTATGTGATTATTTCTTAGATTGATTTGTTTTTCTCTCTTATAAAGTGGTTGCTTGGATAAACTAAGAGAGCTTATTATAGGTTTCCCAATAGTTAGGTTTAATTAACAAGCTCTTCTTAATTAACTATAACCTAAGGGAAAACTAGAATTAACAGAGCTTGTTATTAATTCACGATTAATAGTCTTAAGAGAGGTGTAAAAAAGATAATTCAATGATATATGCAAAATTGTGCTTAGCCCAAAATTAAACCAAAGAATCGGATTTTAAATCATATGTCAATTTTATCACGTTACGACTATTTAATTTAAGTTATTTTTCCATATCCAATTTTACATCTTTTCTAATTTGTATTGAACCAAATCCCCTTGTTTTACATATATGTAGAATTTAGGAAAGTGATTGGATTTAATCTTAATAGGATCGAGATAAACTTGCCACTGTTATAGTTGTGGGTTTAGTTATTTTGGTAGCATTACAAGAGCGACCAATTTTAGCGCCATTGCTGGGGATTAATATCCTTTTCTTTTCTGAATTTATTTGTTTTATTTTATTTTTATTTATGGTTAATTTATTTTCTTGTTTAGTTAGTTTCAGTGCATAACACGATCTTCTCACACTGGTGAATTGAAATTTGATATAGAACTTGAAAGAGTGTTACATAGAGCGAGAAGACAAGTTGTAGAAAGTTCTGAGGATCCATCATCATCTGACAGAAAACTTGACTCTTCACCAGGAATTCAAATAGCTTAAGATTTACTCCCTGATTCTTCTAGTGATCCCATTTTTTATACTGCTTTTAACATGGTTGAGCAAAATAATAATTGTACTCTTAAACAATTGGCTGCCCTTGATTTTAATCATCAACCATTTTGCATTGCTTTTCCTGCTATTTATTTTGCTTTTGAGTTTAAATCTGGTTTAATTCATCTTTTGTCTACTTTTCGTGATATGCTAGTGAAGATCCTCATAAGCATCTTAAGGAGTTCCACGTGGTCTGTTCTAGCATAAAGCTAGTCGGGGTATAAGAAGAACATATCAAATTGAGGGCATTTCCATTCTTGTTGGGAGACACTACAAAGGATTGACTTTATTACTTGCCCTCTAGATCAATTATCACTTGGAATGAGATGCAGAGGCTTTTTCTGGAAAAATACTTTCCTGCGTCTTGAGCTACTAATATTCGAAAGAGGTTGTGTGCTAACTATCAGTATCATCAAATCAGTGAGCAGCTCTTGATCCAGTATTTCTATGAGGGGCTTCTGCCACAAGAACAAAATATGATAGATGCAGCAAATGAAGGTGTATTGGTAGACAAAACACCTATTAAAGCCAAAAATCTCATTTCCAACATGGCTACTGACTCCTAACAATTCAGTATTAGAGAAGAACCCCGACCAGTAAAGGTTAGTGAAACTAATACTGCTACATTGTAGCAACAAATAGCTGGGTTAACATCTTGATTAGGTAAATGGCTGTAAGTAGTGCTCAACAAGTCAAGGTATGTGGAATTTGAACAATGGCAAGACATCCCGCTGATATGTGTCCAACTTTGCAGGATATATCTCCAGAACAAGTGAACTTTTTGAAAACTTTCCGAGTCAACCATAAAGGAATCCTAGCTACCCATATGCACAGAACCCAAGATGGAAGAATCCCTCGTTCAATAAATATGAGCAATAAGGACAATAATAAGGTTCCTATCAACAACCATATCAAAGACAGGTTCAACTATCAAGTTTGGGACCTTCAATGGAAGAAATGATGAAAACGTCGACTCAGAATACCACTCAACTCCAAAATAATGCCATACAATTCCAACAACAAACAAGAGCTATCATTCAGAATTTAGAAAAACAACTAAGTCAAATAGCTATTGCGGTGAGCCGATTGGAAAAATTAGAATTCGGGTAAGCGTCCTACTTAAACTATTGTGAACCCGAAATAGAATGCAAGTGGTATCACCTTGAGAAGTGGTAGAGAAATAAAGGCACCATACAAGACTCCCATTATTGGCAATAAGGAAGAATATGAAAAAGAACTTGAAGTGCCTCTAAAAGAAGCAGAAATTGGAACTTGGGAAAATTCTAAATCTCCTGTGATTCAAAAGTTTACTAAGACTTTACCTCATTTTTCTTGCATATTTGCTAAATCAAAGAAAGAAGAGCAAAACAGGGAGATTTTGGAGATGTTCAAAAAGGTAAAAGTAAACATACCTCTAATTGAGGTCATTAAGCAAGTGTTGGAGAGCCATGGGTCTATGCATCACATACATGGCAAGGCAGTAGAAGTATCAGAATCAAAATTTCAACCCCATGATATCCCTAGAATATCCAAAATCCATGTGCATGTAAGGACAAATTATAAGAACATGAAATTACAACATATGTACCTTACAATTAAATCTTCTCCTTGTTTGGGTTGTAGCAAACACCAAACACCTTCCTTGGCCTCAAGAGAGCACACAAAGATGAAGAAAAATCAGTATGTAAGGGTGGTTAAAGCACCAAACAAGATGAGTTCAAGTAGATGCTCTAGTGAGAGTTAGATGAAAACTAAGTTACATGTAATTAATCTCATGCAAAAATTACTTAAAATTGTATGAATAAATCTCTAGATCACTCCTCTCAACTTCCAGAACTCTTCTAGACCCTTAGCTTCTCTATTGAGTGTGTTTTTAGGTCAAAATTTGTGTGTATATAAGTGAAGAACTCACTTATGTACCACCTGTCATTAAGTTAATCAGGATGGTGATGCATGGCTTACTTAATTGACAGTCATGTACACTTTGTTTTTCATCCAATCTTTTATGCGTGTGACCCTTAGGTTCTCGGTTATTTTGGTCACTTAAATTAACTCTTAATCTGAGCAAATCCTGAAGGGTTTCATGATGTCAATTTACCAGAATTAAGTGGATTAACACTTGAACTCTTCGATAGTTAATTATCTAACTTACGAACCTTTCCATATTCTATTACCATACAATTCATCCTTTCACCATCCTATACCCCACTTGGTTCAGAGTATAGGCTACGTGTCAACTCTCACTATACTTACTATGTCAAGTCTAGTCCAAGTGTTGGTAGATCTTGTCCAGGGGATCACATTACTCAATGTGTTATTGAAGACTCGCTTTATGACACATAATTGCTCTAGCCAAAGATTCCCGAGTAATAACCACGACAAGAGGTCATAGGTGTCATCTCCTTCTATCAAGAGTGGTGAATCCTTTATTGACTACCCAGTTACCTTCAAATACTAATAGTTGTACCCAATCACCACCCTATGAGCGACCTCGTCTTAAAGCAATAAGGAATGATGTCAAAGCACAAGATCAGTAACTAAGATATCATTGGGTAACTAAGATATCCTTGGGTACCTCAAGTCTAAGAATATTTGCACCATTGCAATGATGAGATTAATCATTAACATTTGATAGATCATCCATATGATAATCTCACAGCGGGTCATCCGATGTACTTACTACTTTTAATAATCATCCACATATTAACTCTATACATCTCATGCTTACAGTTTATGAGATCCACTGCTTGATCAAATTAAGGAGTATCACATGTGCTAGTTTATTCAGATTAACAATGTCTTGTCTCATTAATCCTATGACTGGGGATAATTTAGACACTAACATAATTGCACATGATAGGAATCTCATTATTATGATCTCATCGTGATTTTCTTTATGCTATGTTTTACATCATGGACTTCATTAATTCGATTTAAAAATGACATCAATTCATAAATAAATGAACATCAAATTAATGAAAATTGTTTTTCGCTTTATTAAATAAAATAAAGTTTGTACAAAAGTGCTAGAGGTAATTGCCTTTAGAGCACTACTCTAACAAGAAGTTCCTTGATATGCAAAATTTCCCAATGAGTTATACACTTCTAAGAGGAAATTGAGGGGAAACGAGAAATTAAGTGTGGGGGAGAACATGCCTACAATCATTCAGAGAAAGCTTCCCCTAAAGTGTAAGGATTCAAGTACTTTCACAATTCATTGCAAAATTGGTGATAATCGATTGGAAAGGGCAATGTTAGATCTAGGAGCCTTAATAAATGTCATGCTATATTCCATTTATATTTCATTAAATTTGGGGTCGTTAAAAGAAACATGTGTTATAATTCAATTGGCTGATAGATCTAATGCTTATTCGGAAGGGGTTTTAGAGGATCTTTTAGTGCAAGTTAACGAATTGGTTTTCCCAGCTGACTTTTATGTGTTGAACATAGAGGGAGAACCTTTGTCTAATTTTGTCATTTTTGAAGACATCAAAGACGAAGATCGATGTGGATGCAGGAACATTAACTATGGAGTTTGACTGTGAAATTGTTCTTTCTAATATTTTTGAAGCTATGAAGTACCCTAGTGATGTTCATTCTGTTCTACCAATTGAAGTCATTGATTCTTTGTCTCAAGAAATTTGTTATAAGGTTGGTAAAAATGAGTTAGAAGTCATTATTTTCATGAGTATAACAGAAAACATTTTGCAAAATTCTAACTTGCTCAATACAAATGAAATAGAAGAAATTGTGCTAGCACTGCAATCATTGCATGCAATACCAAAAAGATATGTATTTCAAAATATCGAGCTGTCAATATATAATACGAAATCTTTACTTTCGGTTGTGAAGGCACCTACAATTGAATTAAAGCAATTACCAGAGCACTGGAAATACGTGTTTTTGGGAGAAGGAGAAACACTTTCGGTAATTATAGTAAGGAAATTAACCATGCTTCAAGAGAAAAACCCCATTCGAGTGCTTAAGAACCACGTCCCAACTATAGGGTGGACCATAGCTAACATCAAAGGTATTATCCCTATGACATATATGCACCGAATCCTATTGGAAGAAGGATCCAAAGCATCAAGAGAATCATAAAGAAGATTGAATCCTTCGATGATGGAAGTGGTAAAGATGGAGGTCTTAAAATTGCTTGATGTTGGTATAGTCTATCCAATTTCGGATGGTAATTAGGTAAGTTCAGTCTAATTAGTACCGAAGAAAAATGGGAATGTTGTGGTGAAGAATGAGAATAATGAGTTTGTGCTTACAAGAATTCAAAATAGATGGTGAGTGTGTATCGATTACAGGAAATTGAATGTTGCTACACGTAAGGATCGTTTTCCACTCCCATTCAGCAATCAGATGCTTGAATGACTTATGGGATGATCTCACTACTGTTTTCTGGATAGGAATTCAGGATATAATCAAATCATGATCGCTTCAGAGGACTAGGAGAAAACAATCTTCACATACCCATTTGGCATATTTGCCTATTGAAGGATGTCGTTTAGGCTCTGCAATGCCCCAGCCACCTTTCAAATATACACGATAAGTATTTTCTCTAAGTATGTTGAACACATTATTGAGGTTTTTATGGATGGTTTTATTGTCTATAGGGATTCATTTGATGCATGCTTAGATAATCTGCATCATATACTTGAATGTTGCATCGAAACTAATCTTGTCCTTAATTCTGAAACTTGTCATTTTATGGTTGAACAAGGAATAGTTTTGGGACTTGTAATCTCATCTAAAGGAATTGAGGTCAATAAAACTAAGATCAAAATTGTGCAATGTGTGGGAGGTTCGTTCTTTTCTTGGTCATGCAGGTTTTTATCGCAGGTTTATCAAGGAATTTAGTAAAGTCTCAACAAAACTTTGTCATTTGTTACAAAAGGATGTACCCTTTGAGTTTGATGAGGGATGCAAGGAAGCATTTAACAAGTTGAAAGAACTTTTGATTTCAGCACCGATCATTCAACCACCTAACTGGAGTCAACCATTTAAGATTATATGTTATGCGTGCATTTTTGCTGTGGTCATTGTCCTTTGTCAAAAATATGGGAAGATGACTCGTGCTATTTACTACGCTTCCTAAACACTCAACGCAACACAATGCAACTATTCCACCATTGAAAAGGAGCTTTTAGTTATTTTGTTTGCTTTGGTTAAATTTATACCATACTTTCTTGGTTCTAAAGTGATTGTATAGTTTGATCATGTAGCATTAAGGCACCTTTTATCAAATAAAGAAGTGAAGCCAAGGCTTAATAGAAAAATTCTCTTACTCCAAGAGTTCGGTTTGGAGATCAAAGACAAAAAAGGTGTAGAGAATTCAATAGTAGATCACTTAAGTTGAGTTGTGAAGGAGGAGGATTCAGTACCATTGCAGGAATTGTTTCCACATGAGCAATCACTAACACTTCAAAGTAAGGTTCCATAGTATGCTAATATTGTGAACCATGAGATATCTAATGATTTAAGTAAGGATAAACAGAAAAAGATAAAGAGTGAGTCGAAATATTATATTTGGGATGATCCTCAATTGTAGAAGTGTTGTTCAGACTAAGTGATTAGGAGATGTGTGCCTAAATACGAATATTAATCAATTTTGAAAATTTTTCCATTAGTATGCTTATGGTGGTTCATTTGGGCCTAATAGAACTTATAGGAAAATTCTTAAGTGTGGTTTTTATTGACCAAATATCTTTCGAGACTCCTATATGTTCTATAAAGCATGTGAATAATGTCAAAAACAAGGTAATTTATCCAATAGAGATCAAATGCCTTTTTCTCTAATAATTGCATATGAAAATTTTGATGTATGAGGCATCGATTTTATATGACCATTTCCTTCTTCTTTTTGGTTCTGTTCACATTTTGTTGGTTGTGGATAATTTTTATAAATAGGTGGAAGCTAAAGCCATCAGGACTGACGATTCTAAGGCTGTTGCAGAATTTGTCAAGTCTAACATTTTTTCTAGTTTTGGAACACCGCGAGTATTAATTAGCGACATAGGTACTCATTTTTGCAAATCTGTTAAAGAAGTATCATGTCACTTATAAGATGTCTACGGCCTATCATCCATAGACGAATGGGCAAGCAGAAGTGTCAAATAGAGAAATCAAGTTCATCCTTAAGAAAATGGCGAGCCCAAATTGTAAAGATTAGAGTCAACGATTTAATTATACTCTTTAGGCATATAGAACTACATATAAGACACTAATTGGCATGTCTCCGTACTGACTGATTTATAAAAAGTTGTGTCATCTTCCGATGGAAATTGAGTACAAGCCTTTTGGGCCATTAAGCAAATGCAATATGAAGATGGATGCGTAGGTGAACAACGAAACTGCAACTGTAAGAACTAGAGAGCTTAGGCTTGAATATTATGAGAATACATAAATTTACAAAGAAAAGACGCAACAATTTCAAAATGAGATGATCGTTACGAAGAATTTTATGGTTAGTAAAAAAGTTCTTCTCTACCATTCATAACTTAAGCTTTTCCTAGGTAAATTGCATTCCCGTTGGATTGGACCTTTTGTTATTACTAAAGTGTTTTCACATGGTGTAGTTGAAATTGAAAGCTTACAGACAAACAAGAAATTCAAAGTCAATGGTCATCGACTAAAACCTTCCTATAAAAGATTCCAAGTGGAGGTTGTAGAAGTGATAGGTTTAGAAAGCCCTCCTTATAAAGAATGAGCAACGTGTAGTCGAGCCAATGACAGTAAACAAAGGCGCTGCTTAGTAACACTTGGGAGGCATTCTGAGGGAAGTTGAATTCTATCTCTTTACATTTCGTAATTGTTGTTTTTCTTAAATGCTCCATTGCTTACATTTGATTTTGCATTGAGGACAATGTAAGTTTTAAGTATGGGGGTGGGGATATTAGTTTTTATGCATGTTTAAGATTAATTGTTACTTATGTAGCTTCTTAGGCGGTTTTCAAAGTCAAACAAACAAAATCAAACATTTTCTTATTTTCTATGGCTTCTAAGATTATTTAGTCATAATTGGAGTGTGAATTGACTAGAAAATCCATGGAAACCTTAGCATGTACTTTTGTTCTTGTGATTGGTTAATATGCATCATCCTTAGAAGAGCGATGACTAGTGGTAGACAAAAACTAGTAAGGTTTTGAGTTATATTAGACTGATGCATCCATATCAATCTCACTGTTTTGTTTTTTAATGAGCGACCTTCATGATATATACATCCTTACTTTGCTTTGATTTTCTATTCAAGTACACATTTTTATTACATACATTTTTATGAAAATGATTAGGCATTCTTTGTTGATTATGAGCTACATTAGCTAAATAGCCTATCCATTTATTTGAGTTTTCCTTTGCTAACCCCCTTTGAGCTTTATTAGCCTTTTCTTTTGTACAAACCACATTACATGCACCTAACAAAACGCCCTATCCAAGCCTTAAAGCTAGTGGAGCATTTGCTAATTATTGATGAATGTGATTATATAAAAGCCTAAGTATGGAGGTATACATACAACTCGGTTAGTTCTAGTTGTTAAAATTCCATGTTATGAATCCTATATTGATGTAGCTTCTATAACTTTTATATTCATAAAAAATAAAAATGTGAGTTTGAATAAAAGTTGAAAGGAGGAAATACAATTGTTGTGAAAAGTTGTTAATTAATAATTTATCCTCCTTAAGTTGTATTGATTAATTGTTTGAATATATTGCATAATAGGCGGATGTTGTTTTGGATGGAACATTTTTTGGGTTGTATTCATGTGGCTTATATTGTAAGAGCTTAATTAAGTTGTGAAATATATTTATTGCATTCTTCATGGCTAATAGTACCCAGTTTTAAATAAACATTAACTTATGCATTTGATATCTAATTGAGTGTTACTTTTGCTTCACTAGCTTGATGACTTTTATGCTACATAACCTAAAATACATCTCACCTTACCCATACCCACATTAAAACCCCAAAAAGCCCTTTGATTCATGATTATTCACGTGACTTTTAGTGGTAGAGAAATGAAATGATATGCGAAGTTGTGGATTGTTATAGTCATGAATGATGCTTAAATCTACCCGTGGAAATATTAATTTAAAGACCTTTTGTCTAAGTCTACCTCTAGATTACTCAGTTTTTAAGGGTTATGAATGTTAATTAATCATGAGTAGAAGCTTTGAATGTTTAATTAGTGCTATAGGTTTTGACAGTCATTCATCTTTACTTATGATTATCTACTCTTAGAAAATATGAAAAATGTGTAAGAGTTTTGATTTGTGATTTAGATTTTGATGATTTGCTCAAGGGCGATCAAAAGTTAAGTGTGGAGGAATTTGATATGTGTTTAAATGTTGATTCATTTGATCTACTACACTTAGTGATTAATGCCTTAGAAATGCTTAGGATACTCACTTTGACTCATATTTGATTTTAGGTATAGTTTGGAAGTGAAGGAGTTAAAGTGACCCAAAAGCATATGCATTAAGTCATCTTCTCGACGTTGACACTTATTTATCCTTGTGGAATAAGAAGGAGAAGAATTAGAGAAAAGAAGAGAAGACTTAGAGAAGGTTGGAGGAAAAACCCAGTGCCACGATCCTAGCCAATTGAAGAATGATGGAATGCCACGATCGTGATAGAAGCTTGTCACACATGCTGTGTCATGATCATGACCTGCACGGCGATCGCTCGAGGAATGCTTCCCAACTCAACTTATCGAGGGCTATTTCAAACATTTTGGGCTGGGTAAAACTTAGTTTTTACTCTAATTGAAATGAACTATAAAAAGAAAAGAATGAAACTCTGCAAGGCGGCCTCCACTCTTGCTACATTTGGGAGAAAATCCAAGGAGAGAAGACAAATGAGGAGAGAGAAAGATATATATTCCTCTTCATTTCTTTTAGATTTTTAATGGAGACAGAAGCTTTCTTTGTAAGTTCTTGGAGATTGAAGAAGGAAATGGAAGTTTAAACCACCCGACACTAGTTAGGAGGGGCAATTGAGGCTGAGGAGCACATTAAACATATCATTGTTGTGTATCATTGTCTTTCCCTCTTTTCGGATTGTTTACATTGTCCTCTATGGATTGTTTGGGTATTGCATGAGAATGGTTTTAATGCTCTATTGAATCATTTTCCATGAAAACCTATAGCTAAAACTTGAACGCAATACGTAATAGTCGTATTGAAGGTCATATGTGGTAACTAATGGTATCAAATCGTTAGGGATGACGTAACATAAGTTAAATAGCCCAAGCTTGTGTGATTATTGCTTAGATTGGTCCATTTTTCTCACTTATAAAGAGGCTATTCGGATAAATTTAGAGAGCTTTTTCTAGGTTTCTTGATAGTTAAGGTTAATCAACAAGCTCTTCTTAGTTAACTACACTTAAGGAAAAATTGGAATTAATAGAGCTTGTTGTTAATTCATGATCAATAATCTTAAAAGGTGTAAAGATGATAATTCAATGACATATGCAAAATTATGCTTAGGTTGAGATTAAACTAAAGAACAAGATTCAAATCATTTGTCAATTTTATCACGTTACGACTGTTTAATTTGAGTTACTTTTACATATCTAATTTTACGTCTTTTCTAATTTGTATCAAATCAAACCCCCTTGTTTTACATATACGTAAAATTTAGGAATGTGATTGGGTTTAATCTCTGTGGGATTAGCCTAGACTTACCACCGTTATAGTTGTGAGTTTAGTTATTTTGGTAGCATTGTGAGGAGCAACCAATTTTGATCATTTATAGTAGAACTATTGCCATTTACTTTATCTTTTCCTTTGTTATAATGTTTCTATTTACTGTCACATCTTGGTTTGCCATTACCATTTTCTACTTCTCTTGTGTTTGAATTAGTTGGAAGTCCCTGTTGCTTCTTGTTCTTCATTAGGATGTAAGTCCATCAAGTGATCAACCATTGTAATTACACTTGACAAATCTTAAACTCCTCTCCAATGAAGTTCAATTTGTGCCTTTGTTTGTAATTTAGTCAAGAAATTGAACATCTTGTCTTCCTCTCGCACGTGCCAAATGTCTAACATCAAGGAAGTGAAAGCTTTTATATAGTTCTAAATTATACCCTCTTATCATAACTTCCATAAAGCTTCACGAGCAACCCATGATGTATAGCGGGGAAGGAATTGCTCCTTCAATTTATACACCAACACTTCCCAAGTGTCTATTTACTACTTTTCTACATTCAATTACTCATCAATTATGGTTCTCCACAAGAGTTTTGCGTCCCTGACTAAGCACGTGCTTCTGAGTATGAATTTATCTATTTTGGGAACACTAACAATTTCAAAGTATTGTTACATATCCTGTAGGAAGCTCTCCAAGACCTTTGCTTCCCACGTGCCGTTAAAATGTTTTGGTTTTGGGACTTTCAAACTTGACCAACTTGCACCTTCCACTGGAGCAACTTGGTTCTTTAGTAATGTTAATGCATCTTTCAGTACACTACTCTTCTAGTACACTAACTTGACAATTTGCCTCACTCAAAATTTCCTCAAGTCGCCTTTGGATCCTTTCAATGAAATCCTTAACCTAATCTAAACAAACAGTGATTTGTATTGTTTCATCTTTTGAAATTTTCCATAGCCCATATTCGATACGAGTCAACCTTTCCCGAATAGCATCCATGTTCTGTCCACCCATCATTGTATGTCCAAATTCCTTCTAGATTTTTCTTTGATACCAATTATTATAGAGGCCAATTTGGAGGTTTGTCTAACTTTTGAATCCCATTGTAGTTGCAACACGACACCTTGTTATATTCTTAACCACAATTTTTCAAACATTTGAAAGGGGTGACATTTTCATAATGTACTTATATGCATGTCATTTTTGTCAGTAAGGATGAGAATATGTTTTAGAACATTGAATAAGATAGTTTATTCACATGGAAGATTGATATAACAGATAGTTTATTCGTTCAGAATATTGATATAACTTAAGGTGAGACTTCCATCATTCCCATATACATATATTACACATATATAAATAACCAACATTTTAATTTATGGAAGTTACATAACAGTTATAAACTAATACAACCCCTCAGACATGCTTATCCATATAGTCTCCCTACAGATGTCCTTATAGTAGAGGATTGGTTTAAGTAGCAGTTGGATTACCCTTCCAACTGATTACCTAACATAATCGATAACTACTAATTGAATTCACTACCATAACTATCAAACTACCACTAGTCCATCTAGTAGTTGGGACAATCCTAGTTGTTCTAGAATTTTTGTATTATGTTCCCAATTGATAATATGAACTTTGGGTAAGTCAGATTATTGCTTAAAGTCTCTAACAAACTGTGCTTGTTGCCATCCACAAGTTATCTCACTTTCCTTGTTGAAGCACGCCCTTCATACTTGATCAACTTTGTTCAGCAAGTTACAGAGAGTCACTTGCTACCAAATTGGTCTGAATCATACAACAGGACTTAGAGTTGAATTCCATGTAATAGACATACTTACAACCTATAATGATATATTTGCCATAGCTTTTTTTTTGTTGATAATAGCAATTTTACCACCTTACTAATTGATGATGAAATTTCTTATTCAAATTGGGGATGGACAAAGTTTTAAAAGATGTCATATCTTACGATATTGCTATATTGTATCACTGATAGATAGGAAAATACCTCGACAAATGAACATTAAAAGAAATTACACGAGAGACCTAAATCAATTGGTAAATGAGAAGAAATTGAGATTAAATCGAAAGTGTTAAAGACAAATTGAATCCAAGCCAACTAGATTGAAATTGTATTAGACTTCCATTTAACAGTAAGACGCAATTATTTGAATCTCATCATCAGATTAAGGCTTACAGTTTTTTGAACTCACAAAAATCAATAAGAATAATTTAATGAAACAATCCTCTCTCTATTTAGGAATTATTATAAATCTAAATGCATAAATTCACTTTTAAAATTCACATAGTTCCTTATACTTTCACTATGTATTCTAACTCCTAAAAATAAACAAAGCTAAATAGTAAATATTAACTAAATAAATTCATAATAAAATAAATGTAAAGGTACACTCCTTATATTTTGTATGCTAAAAAAATTCACATCTACCTACATAATGTAATTAATTTTTCACAATAATTGTTAAGGATAGTTATTAATTGTGTACCTCACAAAATTTATAAAAATAATCATATTAAATACATAAATAGTGTTAAACCTAACATATAAAATACCTTCTAACTACCTCAATCCAACACTAACTAAATTACCCCATGTAACAAATTTGTAATTTATTGGATCTAATCTTAGATAATATACCTAAAGAAATGGTACTTGCCCTATCTTCACCCTGAATAATTCGCCTCATACAATATATCGTACTTGCCCTAATATGAAGCTAACTTATAGGTCCTAACTGCCTATCACAATCCACACATCACATAAGCATATGCATTACTCACAGGCCTCCTACAATATCTTAAAATGCATAAGAATAAAATATCACACTAGTTGTATAAAGGTTCCAACACCATGAGTTGTATCCATATGTAATACCTAAGTCATTAATAGTCTCTCTTTGGAGCCCAAAAACATACTTGATATACACATTAATAACTACATGTTAATAATCACACAATTTCACAATATAAAACATGCCTAAGTCTCTCAAAACCTATCAATTTAACATCCCGAATCTACTATAATTATGATAAATGCACATTTAACTATAATTAAACAACCATATTTGATGTATTTTACTTGATATTTTGTAGTTTTGTGGCATTTTTTATATTTATTTCTCTCAAAGTGCATTTATAAGTTATAATTGCTTTCATGGACCAAAAGGAGAAGAACTCGGATGAAAACATAGCATAAAATAAAGTTTTGAAGCAATTTAGAGATACACAACCTTGTGTGTACTTCCTACATAAAATTGCAAATTCTGAAGTTTTTGAATATACACGTATGGTCTCTCACATGCATGTACATTAGACTATGTATTTCCCCAAAACCCTAAATTTTACTATAAAAGGACATGAGTGAAGGCAAACTAAAGAGAGACAACTTTTTCAATAAATTTTAAACATGAAACATCTAGAGAAGTGACGATTTTGATCCAGAGATGAGGAGAACATGAAGTTAACATCAAAAGAGATCCGATAGAAGGCTACATCAAATTTAAACTTGCAAGAGTATTCAATATGATAGAAAGGGAGATTTATAATACTCTTTGTTTTCTTTTCTGCATGTTTATATTTGATTTCATTTTCTATTATGAGTAACTAAATGTATTTATTGTCTAGGTGTTATTAACCCTAGTTTGTGATACAATATGTCTTAATCTTTTATTCAATGCAATTATTTTGATTGATTTATTGTGATTCAATTATATATGTGTTTTATGATTGTTTTAATATATCTAAAATATTAGTGCATGATTTGATTCCATATATTTGAGATTGAGAAATCCTTCGTATGAATAGATCTACTATAATTGAAAGAAGTTGATTGCAAATCTAAAAATAAATGGACTTAAATCCTTCGGATTAGGGTCAAACCTAATAGCGAAATTCATAAATCAATAATGTAATCATAGGGGTTTTAACTAGAAAGATTTCAGTAATCAACTTCTGGATTAATTGTTAGTAGTTTCAAGAGAGTTATTAACAGAAGATAAGATTTTCTGAATTCCAATAATTAACGAAATAATTGCATGATAAAAAGTTAATTATTTAATGATTTTTATGGAGATTTATCACCTAGATACTAATCTTTGATATTGATTTTTCTAAGTAATTTCCTTTATGTGTCTATTATTATTTCCGATTCTAGTTTATTTTCTTAGTTTTATTTTTAATTAAAAACCAAACATCCAATTCGTGGGCTAGATAATAGGAGAAGGGTAACTATTAATACTTACTGTTTTTGTAGAATTGACCTATACTTGCTTGTGCTAGCTACAACTATGTTGTGCACTTGTGATTAATTTAAATATTGGTATAGAAATAACCAATCAAATTCTTACTTAGAATTTTTATAATCCTAACCTAATTTCAATCAATATAAGCATGCAAATAATTATTATTCACAATAACACATTTAAAACAAAAATATAACAAAACAATTAACCTAAAAAACCAAATTGAGGTATAGTATTATCTTTTGTGCAAAAGCTACCTTAATTACCTTTGTTTGTATTTCAAAATTGTTCAAACCTTATTTTAATCTTTTTTAAAAATAACCCTATTTAAATCTTGTGAATGCTAATGAAAACAATCCTTTTTTGCTTTCTATGGTTTATTTCTCATAAAAATAATGATTATTGCCATTAAAATATGATCGTAAACTCATACCTTAATTAGTATGAGACACCAGTCGACCAACATTTTTTTGATTCCTAACACAACTAGTATAGTACGGCAGTCAACTAATAAACCTTAATCATCCTAAGTATTTCTTATTAATTATAAATGATTATCATATTTTTCTTAAACTCTTGAATCAAGTCAATTCAATATTTTTATTAAAAATTGTCTAAAATATGAAACAAATATTTAATAATGAAAATAAACTGGACTAAAATTTCATTAAATTTATCTTTTTTCCTTTGATTGTTATTATCATAATTAATCAATCATAAGCCTTAAAACAGCCAATATCAACTCATATCTCAATTAGAAACATTAGAAAATATTCCTAAGTTGTTAATTTTTTAAAATAATAAACATCATAATCTCAAAAGAAAGTGGAAGAATTTTTTAAGGAACATATAAATGTTTTTAATAGTTTCCAACAAATATGATGAGAATTAACATATAAATATAAAGTATAGACAAAATGTGCTGTCAAAAGCCACACTTTTGAAGTAGAAAAGCGTAGAAGCAATAAACAGTTAAAATAGATACAATACTGAATTAGATTTAGCATACAATCAAAACTTATTCAAATTATTTCAAATAATATTTATTTGATTTCAAATTTATTAAATTTAAGATTAAATTAACATTTTATTAATTTTTTAAAAAATGTTATTTTAAGATAAAAGAGTCGAACTATTTTTATCACTTAAGTCTGTCTCTAATGATCCATTCGCCTAGCAGCCAAGCGTATTACTATCGTTTTCTCAAAGACTTACTGGTCAGATAGTCTTGTTCTTTTCAATTACAAGGGATATTAGAAAATATTACATCCCTATCGTACTGATCTACGGTGTAAGATGCCATTCAGATTCTTTCGGACCAGCTCCCCAAATATAGTTGGAGGTTTCAGAAGAATATATAAGTCTGGGTTAAATTGGAAGGTTAAATGAGTCGGGCTGTCTTTTAAAATTGGACATCTTAGTCGCGCTGCATTAAAATCCGATATCCTGCACATAAAAAAAACCCTCAATTAATATTAATATGGATGAAAAAAATGTTAATTATCTCAAAAAAATCTACTTCTAAAATAACACGTCATATACCAAGCCAAGTTAAATCCTGAATGCACTCCCATAATTTAGCGGTAGCTGACAAGCACCTGCCCATATAATGCAGGAAACCCGCACGCCACCTACCTTTATAGCCCTGTTGTAAGTCGCCATCTATAGCAATGCTTGATCCGATTCTAACTGCTTCATCGGTGTTTATTTACTCACAAGTAGAACAAGATGATCCCACGTTTCAGTTCTTGTGTTGGTCCTCGAGGGCCCTAGAGAGGTACAAGTCATTTCTCGAGTCACGATTAGAAACAGATGATGCCAAGTGTTTATGATCTTATGCTCAGACGAATGTACATAAATACTGGACCAACGAATCTCGAGGTAAATTACAACCGTTACATTCTTGGGCACACAAATTCTGAAATACCCCAGTTGAACCGTAAAATTTGGTTCTGCAAGCCAGGAAATCTATGCCTGAGACATTAGCTGAAATCAACAGTAAAAGAAGAAAAGAAGGCTAGAAAGACATGCATTGCTGTCTTCTTTTTTCGTTCTCAATTCATAAGTGTTCTATGGTGGTGAGACCAGGCAAATCTGATGGGACTTGCAAACGAAAACTAGACAGACACGCAATGTTGTCTTCTTTTTAGTTCTCAATTCATGAGTGTCCTACCGACTACGGTTGTCAGACCAAGCAAATCGGACGGGACTTGCAAGCAAAAACAAGGAGCGCAAAGTAGGCCATGACTCATAAAAGTCACTACTTGATCTTGAAAGCTTTTTTCCATCTGAGCTTAGATGGTAAGTAAAGTTGATTTAAAGTCGGGCTAAAAAAAGAAAAAGAGAGATTAGGACTTCCTTCTGGTTGTTCGCGGTTGTTAATAAAAGGAGCTCCATATTCGTTTTTTCTTTTTGTAAAGCTTACTGGTAAGTTGACGCATGATAATCATTGTCCATGTAGAAGCCATTGATTTGATTTCCCATGAAACGTGAAGCTAACAACTCGAAATTATATATAACTAAACGTTTTCTTCTTTGTTTTACTTAATTTCGTAAATTACATTTTGTACCACAAAGTTGTAATATCTAAACATCCCAAAGGACAATGGAGTCGATTTTTGGACAAAACCTTGACCTAACAACTCCAAACCAAAAGTAACTGCGTAAGGTAGTGAGAAGTGACATTATATGAAACGTGCACGCACCTCATTGTAAAGAAAAGGGTCTTGTCTAATTGTCGGTGGATAATCAACCAAGCACAAGTAGACATCAAAGAGACATTGTTTAATGACTGATTCCAGCTTCAAATCAATCTTTTTTAGAATTTTATTTTATGCTACAAAATTAGATGTCCGTCAATTTAACATTTCATTAGAAAGATTTGATACAAAGTACCTTGTAAAATAACTCCTTTGACTCTGTTTTACTTATTTCAGATTATTCTTTAGTAAACTCAGGCATCGTCGTGAGAACTTGTGAACGTTCAAAAAGGTCATCAAATTGTGTTGAGTCATCCATTGATGATTCAGAGATTGACGATGTAGAGGCTTTAGAGGTTCCAAAATAAACTTCTGACTGTAGTTCTGATTGATCTGATGTAGAACTAGATTCTACTGTATGGGTTCATGTCACGATTGAAGATTAGATGAGGAGTATGGATCACTTGAGCTGTCATAAGATATCTTCCGTCTTTTACTAAGCTCAAATTGAGTTAATTCATGCAAAAAAGTCCAAGACGGTGGACTCTTTATTAAAAGTTTGGATAAACATGAAGTATAAGCTGCCACATATGGAATGAAATCTCTGATATAGTTGAGAATCTCGAGGACTTGTTGTAAGCTGACCGACTTTTAAAAACCTGCTGTTTCAGGTATTTATGTGATTATTTCGATGTTAAGTTGGTATGACAATCAACTATGTAAAGAAACATGACATGTTGATATAATGGAACAGTTTCATCGTATAGTCACTTTGTGTTTCATCGTCTGATGGCCAATACATAGCTAATAAATGAATGGTTCCAGGTGGAGGCATAGCTAACACGAAATGCCTCGCGTGGAGAACTTAGCCCAAGCTTTGGGATGGGTATCTAATAAAATGGACCACATGTTTGATTAATCAGGCTTAATTGTACACAAATTGTCTGAAGGCCGTCTAGATTTAGCTACAGGCCACCAATTCCAAATCCATGAAGGCAGAAAATCCTCATTTGTTTCCATTCAAATTCAAATCCTTTCTTTTATGTTAGCTTATCTGCTAAATTTTATCAGATAAAGCCCTTATATTTCCCTCTAATTTAGGATTATCAACTCTTATATTCTCTATATAACGCATGTACCTAAATTCAAATCAATAAGACATGAAATCTATTCTTCAAACTCTATTATGGTATCAAAGCCAACAAACAGACTTTGGAATTAGAGTTTCCAAGAGAGATAATTGGTGGAGGCAAGTTTGAGAGGAGCTTGAGCTGTAACACCCATATATACCCCATGGGAGGATATTGCGAGTACCATATACACATAGAACACATTAAACACGAAGTATTTCGAAACATAAAAAAAATTTATACATGCATTATCAGAATCTCAATAAACATACATCGCATATAAAAATTTCAGAAAGTAGCCTGAATTAAGGTCATTAGAACCCATCAAAATAAAAAATTCATGAGTTATAGACATCAGATACAAGTCTAAAAACAATTTAAAAATACATATGAACAAAACAAAAATCAGACTCCTTTCGCCTTTGCGATTGTCTTGTCCCAGTATTTACGTCCCTCTTTCAGAACCTACAAGGGACAAATCTACCGTGCTAAGCATATAGTTTAGTGAGTAATAACTAAACTATAAGCCAACAACAGATACATAAATTCAGAACAAAACAAAGTTTTATAAATAACATAATTGTTCAACACAAGAGGGTATAAACCCTTCAGAAACATAATACAATTTAGCTTATGCCAAAATCAAACTGACATCAGAGTACAAAATCATAAGACTTCTAAATCCATTTACAGAAGCGGTTAATGGGACTTATACAGAAGCGGTTAATGGGACTTATACAGAAGAGACCAAAGTCTTGACACCGAAGTGTCTCAGAATAAGCCAAAGTCTCGACACCTAAGTGTCTATATCAAAAGTCACCGAAGTGTCAATAACAGAAGACACTGAAGTATCACAGAAGCAGCTGCAAACATTTCTAGGCATGCCTATTTACCCACAGCTAAGACTCAACAGTTTTAAAACCAAACAAACTCATTTCAGACATTTAATGCAAAGCAAGTAGTCAATCATATTCATATGCAAGTAGCACTTCAGTATCACATTCAACATTCAATACCTCGGACCTTCATGTCCGGAATTAGTACACAATTCAGTAGACATTCATCAATATCGAATTAATGTGAGACCATCTTAGGTTACTCACAAAATTTACCGTCTAAATTACTTACAAAATCTCCCTTGACGTCCCAGCAATATCTAGAATCGGTCACTCGATGGGTTCCTCTAAAACATTTAACACAAACACATATCATTATTGTGCACAATTATGAATTCAATTATGCACATTCATGTTTACTGAATATGTATGATACATATTCATGTCAAAAATCTGGGTTTCTTATCCTAAATCTTATCACATGATCGATCATGTAAAATCATACTCAATCCCTCAATCCAGATTTATTTCACAATCCACCTTCGAGTCCACTTTGCTCAATTATTCTCATCAAGAAGGTGAGGTAATTAGGTAATACTTCTTTCTAGAAATTTTTTCCTCTTTGTCTTAGGTTTCCAATGATACCAAGTTCATCCAATTTGGTTTAGTATTCAATGAGTTATGATCAAAATACCACAAACTATGTACATTGAAATTTTGGCTAATGCATGATCATACCTCCAAGTTGTACACCTCATAACTCTCAATTCCAATATCCAAAAATTACAAACTTTATACCAATTTAAAGATAAGAGAATAATATAAAACTTTGGTGGAGATTCCTTAGTCTAATTCAGCCTAAATCAATATAATTTATTCAATAACCACAGGATATGATTTCTGTCCCTTGTAGTGCTACAACCTAAGCCAAGACAAAATTTCATGCCAATTTTGAAAATCTTAGAGACAGAATTAAAATTCTACTTCTTCAAGAAAGTTGTAGAAATATGTCTCTAGTTTAATCTGAATTAATAATAAATCCATTTATAAATCTACAGATCAAGATATAATTAAAATACCGAAGTATGTTCTTGAAAATCTCCAGTTCATAACATTCCAGCACATACCTTCAGTTTGAGTCAATCAATCTTTTTCTAATCAATTCAAATGGCTCTAAATTTTTATGAAAAGAAAGAAAAATCTCTTAGAAATCTATTGGTTAAATTTTCAAGTCATTTAGAGATTGGATGGAAAAGTTATAGCAAAAAGAGTTAAAACTATTTAGTATTAGAAAGTTTGATTTTTGCACTACCACCTTCTACATGATTTTTGCACGTAATTCTCCATGCCTTTGCAGAAACTCTACTCCATCTTCTTCCTCTCTTCTACTAAATTCCTCGTCACAAACTTATACCCTTACATTTATCCCTCTTATTCACTTCTATATGAACTCAACTTAGTCCCAAAACAACTCAAATCCAAGTTTATATTCAAAACACCAAAACCGATCATACACATATTTTATTGTCTTCAACTCTCTCTCTCTCTCTACTGTAA
This sequence comes from Erythroxylum rotundifolium, assembly GCA_027563915.1. Lineage (NCBI taxonomy): Eukaryota > Viridiplantae > Streptophyta > Magnoliopsida > Malpighiales > Erythroxylaceae > Erythroxylum > Erythroxylum rotundifolium. The sequence continues at coordinate 2,989,711 of JAOSBO010000001.1, forward strand.
CTTTTTTAGAAACTCAATCTCACCTCAATTAACTCCAATACTTGCAAACAATTCCTCTAACTCATTTTCTTAACTCACCAATACATATACACAATTTATAAATCCAAGCTTCATACTTAGCATCAAAATCCAATTAATGCACATGCAACTAAATTTCCAGCATTTTTCCCACATTCACAGTTTCATATCCTCGTCTAAGTCATTTAAGATATGTATTCTTTGAACTCTACTGCTATAACTTTACATGCATGCATTCATTTACACACTAAAACATCATCCAAATTCATGTACAACAACTAGAAAATTGAAAGCTCACTTACTTGTTCTCAGCAAAATTTTCCAGCAGTGAGACTGAATAAGAGCTTTTGGTTAATGGGGAAAAGCAAGAATAAAAAGAAACAAAGCAATAGCTGGAACTAAATATTTATTTTGCAAGGTATATCATTGATGTGAGAACCAAAAGCAGATCTTTTGGTGATGAAAAAAGAACAAAAAAAGAAAAGTTTAGTGTTGCATGCTTTCGGTGAAGAACAACTGAAAATTTCCTTCTCTTTTCTAAGAAAATACGTTTATCCCTTGCATATGGGTCATGTGTCAACACGCAAGGCTTCCAAATGTCACAATTTCATTGGTCTATTTGTCTCTTATTTTTCCTAGTCCAAAAATACCCCTAATTTTCAGAAATTTCCTAAAATTTACCAAAAAATTTGAAATAATACTAATAGTCTTCAAATAAATTTTTAACGCAAATAATCCACAATTCACATTTTAATCGCATTTAGAAACCAATTATACTGGGAAAATGTCATAAATGCATGTACAATTATTTGTATATGTAAAAATTCATATGCGCATTTCAGCAAATACTCAATTATCCAAAGCATATGATGTACTGGAAATTCCTAAATTTTCTAACCCCTAATATAGGGTATTACAATTCTTTCCTCCTTAAGAAATTTCATCCTCGAAATTCATCCGAATCATTGCGGATACTGAGCTTTTATGGTTTGCTCTGGTTCCCATGTTGCTTCCTCAAGTCCATGGTGTTTCCAGAGGACTTTTTCCAAAGGTATTGACTTGTTTCTAAGTTGTTTAACTTCTCTGGCTAATATAAAAATTAACCCTTCTTCATACGACAAATCTGGTTGCACTTGAATTTCTTGTACAGTAATCTTATGTGTAACATCAGACCGATATCTTCTCAACATAGAAACATGAAATACATCATGTAACCTAGCCAATTCTTACGAAGAGCTAGTTGATAAGCTATTGGTCCAATTCTTTTAAGAATTTCATAAGGACTAATGTATTACGGACTAAGCTTACCTTTCTTCCCAAACCAAAGTATGTGTTTCCATGGTGATACTTTCAAGAATGCCTTATCTTCTACCTAATACTCAATATCTCTTCTTTTTAGGTCAGCATAGGATTTCTACCGATCACTAGCAGCTTTCATCCTTTGCTGAATAATCTGAATCTTTTCTTCAATATCTTTCACAATTTCTACCCGATCATCTTGTTTTCACTCAACTCAGTCCATCATATGAGAGTTCTACACTTCCTACCATACAACGCTTCATAAGGTGTCATGCCAATGCTCATCTGATAACTGTTATTGTAAGCAAACTCCATCAAAGTCAGATAATTATCCCAACTCATAGGAAACTCCAACACACAAGCCCACAACATATCTTTTAATATTTGTATAACTCGTTCAGATTATCCATCTGTCTGGGAATGGAAAGTAGTACTAAACTTAACCTGAGTACCCAATGCTTTCTATTAACTTTTTTAGAATCTCGAAGTAAATCGAGGATCACGATTAGAAATAATCGACAATGGTACTCTATGCAGTCTCACTATCTCATTTACGTACAAATCTACAAGCCTATCTAAATAATAGTCAGGACGAACAGGCAGAAAATGAGTAGATTTGGTGAACTTATCTACAATCACCCATACAAAATCATGCTTCCTTTGAGTAAGAGGAAGTCTAGTGACAAAATCCATGATAATTTTATCCCATTTCCACTGAGGAATAGAAATAGGATGTAACAAACCAGATGGGACCTGATGCTCAGCTTTAACCTGCTAGCATGTCAAATATTTTGCTACATAATCCACAACATCTTGTTTCATACCTGACCACTAGTAATACTGCTTCAAATCCTGATACATCTTGTTTCCATCCGGATGCATAGTAAACTATATTATGAGCCTTAAACAACAGCTTCTTCTTCAATTCATCATTAGCTGGCACACACAGCTGATCCTTATAATATAATTTACCATCACCTTGCACAGAAAAATCATATTATGTACCTTCTTGAGTAGCCAAGATAAGTTGTTCTAACTTACCATCAGCTCTTTGAGCATCACAAATCTCCTGTCTCAAAGTAGGCCTTACTTTCAATTGAGCCGTCAAAGCTCCATCAGATCCTAGTTTCCATCCATTCTGCTTAAGTAATAATGCTGAGATAGTCTTTCAACTCAAGGTATCAACTATAACATTAGCCTTACCCGGATGGTAGTCCACAATACAATCACAGTCTTTAAATAATTTCAACTAATGTCGTTGTCTTAGATTGAGTTCCTCCTAGGTAAGTAGATACTTCAGATCTTATGATCTATAAAAATTCTACACCTTTCACCATACAGATAGTGCCGCCAAATTTTTAAGGCAAACACTACTATTGCAAGTTCTAGATCATGTGTAGGGTAATTTTGTTCAAGAGTCTTTAGTTGCCTAAAGGCATAAGCAACTACCTTTTGCTTCCTGCATCAAAACACAACCTAAGCTACTTCCAAATGCATCACTAAACAAAACATACTCCTTACCGGAAATAGGTTGGACCAATACAGGAACCTCGGTAAGCATACTTTTTAGTTGGTCAAAACTACTCTGACATCTATCAAACCATTTGTACTTCACTCCTTTCCGTAACAGTTTAGTTAAAGGGGATGCTATCATTGAGAATCCCTTAACAAGCAGACGGTAATAACCAGCCAAACCCAAAAAGCTTCTCACTTCTGTTACATTCGTCTTGGCTTCCAATTAACAATTGCTTCTATCTTACTAGGATCAACTCTGATTCCTTCAGAAGAGACAACATGCCCCAAAAATGATATCTCTCGAAGCCAGAAATCACACTTACTCAGCTTAGCATACAACTATCTTTCCCTTAGAGTCTGTAATACAACTAGGAGATGCTCAGTATGATCCTGTTCATTCCTAGAATGGACCAGGATATCATCAATAAACACCACAACAAACTAGTCCAAATAAGGCCTGAACACTCTATTCATCATATCCATAAATGTTGCTAGAGCATTAGTTAACCCGAATGGCATTACTAGGAATTCATAATATCTATAACTGGTCCTAAATGTAGTCTTCGGTACATCCACATCCTTTACCCGAAGTTGATAATACCCCAATCGTAGATCTATCTTTGAAAACACTCCTGCATCTTTTAACTGATCAAATAAGTCTTCAATCTTTGGCAACGGATACTTATTTTTCATTGTGACTCTATTCAGTTGTCTATAATAGATGCACATCCTTAGTGCGCCATCCTTCTTCTTAACAAACAACTCCAATGTGCCCTACGGTGACACATTGGATCAAAGAAACCCATTATCCAGAAGCTCTTGTAACTGCACCTTCAATTCCTTCAGTTCAGTAGGAGTCATTCTGTACGATGCTCTAGATATAGGAGCGATGCTAGGCATAACTTCAATAGATAACTCCACATCCCTTTCAGGAGAGAGTCCAGGCAATTCCTCAGGAAATACATCTGGAAATTCATTCACTACAAGAATGTCAAGCAGTTTATCCTTACCACCCTCCTTCTGGGAATCAAGCACAAAAGCTAGATAAGCTTCACATCCCTTCATGAGAAGCATCCGAGCTTGCATAGCAGATACCACATTAGTTAAAGAACTAGTGCGAATGCCATGCAATACAATCTCAGACTGATTGGGTCTCCTAAACATAACTATCTTAGTATTACAGTCAATTACTGCCCGATGCTTAGACAACCAATCCATACCCAAAATCAAATCAAATTCATCAAATGGAAATTTAATCAAATCTACTGCATACTCAGTTCCATGAATCATAACAGGACAATTCCTAAATACTTGATTAACCAACACACTGCTGCCCAAGAGACTGGTCACATGAATGTTATATTCTAACTGGTCTATAGACATCTTCATATCAAACATTTCTCCAGCACAGATATATGAGTGTGTAGATCCAGGATCAATTAATGCATACATTTCAGAATCAAAGAAATAGACAATGCCAGCAATGACATCCGGTGCATCTTAATCCTCACAAGCTTTCAGCGTGTAAGCTCGAGCCAAAGCAGTAGGTACAGTTGGAGGATCTACTGTTTCCGATTGGTTACTCCAATTCGGTCTATTATGTCCAGATCCTCCTCGACCTCTACCACGTCCTTTATTTCCAGCAGACACATGAAAGACCTCTCAACTGGCTTGTGATGTCTGAGACTGGTTGAGAGGACAACTGGCTATCTTATGCTCAATAATATCACAGTGAAAACAGGCTCCTGTAGCCCTTCTGCAAACACCATAATGATGTACAGAACAATCAAGGCACTCCGAGGGTTCAAAACCTTGGCCTCTAGACGACCTCCTACCAGAAACAGCCGAAGAGGGAAAGTTTTGTCGCCTTCGCCGTGTCATAGATCTCTGAGTATTTTCCGGTGCAGAGTAGTACCTTCCCGACTCCATTTTCCCGAGGACTGGCCTCCTCTACCAAAACCCATTCTCTGACTCCTTTCTTTCCTAACCATCTCCTATCTCTCAATTTTCATTGTAGCCTGTACCAGCTGATGGTACGTCAATTGCTGCAACAGAGTAATTACTGCCAGATTCTCCTTGATGGAATCATGCAATCCATTCTCAAATTGATGACATCGAAACTCCCAGTAAGCATAGATTCAGAGGCATACTTACTGAATCGTTTGAACTCCTGATCATACTCAGCAATTCATAAGTTTCTCTACTTCAAGTTCAGAAATTACTTCCGTTTATCCTTTCTATAAGCCTCTGTCACATACTTAGTTTTAAATTCTTGGGCAAAAAAATCTTAAGTCAGAGATACCGGTAGCTGATGACTCCTCAGAACGAACTTCCACCATTCATAAGCTGCTTCCTGTAGAAGAGAGACAGCACAGTACACCATCTGTTCAGCTGGATAACTGATCTCATCCAGTACCCTCTTCACTTTCTCAATCTATAACTTAGCCCTTTCAGATTCCTTCAGAGATGTCCCAGTAAATTCTTCAGCTCCATACTTTCTCAGCTGATCAATCGGAGCCTTAGGTGTTGTCATCCGATGCAGCAACGTCATCATATTCTGGGGCAATTTAATCAAAGCCTCTCCGTGAGTTGATGGAGGACGTGGCATCCCAGCTTTACCTCGATTGACCACTAAGGGTCCAGATATTTCCGAACAAGTTTGCTCCGGCTGATTGCTCTCAGCAACTTCATCTACAGAGTCGCGAGATCCTTCCATCGTAATTTCTATAGACAAAACATGGGACACCGCATTAGGCCAAAACACAACTTGTACACTTAATAGAAGCAATAATTAAGCGCTAGTTAAACCAGAATCGCCTAAACCATGCTCTTATGCCAAAAAGTGTAACACCCATATATACCTCCTGGGAGGATATTGCGAGCACCATATACACACTGAACACACTGAACACGAAGCTTTTCGAAACATACAAATCACTTTATACATGCATTACCAGAATCTCAATAAACATACATCGCATATCAAAATTTCAGAAAGCAGCATAAATTAAGGTTATTGCAACCCACCAAAATAAAAAATTCATGAGTTATAGACATCAAATACAAGTCCAAAAACAATCTCAAAATACATATAAACAAAACGAAAATTAGACTCCTTTGGCCATCGCGGTTGTCTTGTCTCAGTTCCTACATCCCTCTTTCAGAACCTACACAAGGCAAATCCACCGTGCTAAGCATATAGCTTAGTGAGTAATAACTAAACTATAAGCCAACAACGGATACATAAATTCAGAACAAAACAAAGTTTGATAAATAACAAAATTGTTCAACACAAGAGGGTATAAACCCTTCAGAAACAGAATACAATTTAGATTATGCCAAAATCAAACTGATATCAAAGTATAAAATGATAAGACTCCTAAATCCATTTACAGAAGTGGGTAACGGAACTTATACAGAAGAGACTGAAGTCTCGACAACGAAGTGTCTCAGAATAGACCGAAGTCTCGACACCTAAGTGTCAAAATCAGAAGACACAAGTGTCACAGAAGTAGCTACAAACCTTTCTAGGCATGCCTATTTATCCACAACTAAGACTCAACAGTTTTAAAGCAAAACAAAGTCATTTCAGACATTTCATGCAAAGCAAGTAGTCAATCATATTCACATCAATACCTTGGACCTTCATGTCTAAAATCAGTACACAATTCAGTTCACATTCATTAATATCGAATCAAAGTGAGACCATCTTAGGTTACTCACAAAATTTACTATCTAAATTACTTACAAAATCTCCCTTATTGCTTATTGCCTCGACATCCCGGCAATATCTAGAATCAGTCGCTCGAAGGGTTCCTCTAAAATATTTAACACAAACACATATCATTATTATGCACAATTATGAATTCAATTATGCACATTCATTTATACTGAATATGTATGATGCATGTTCATGTCAAAAATCTGGGTTTCTTATCTAAATCTTATCACATGATCGATCAAGTGAAGTCATACTCAATCCCTCAATCCAGATTTATTTCACAATCCACCTCGGGTCCACTTTACTCAATTATTCTCATCAAGAAGGAGAGGTAATTAGGTAATACTTCCTTCTAGAAAGTTTTTCCTCTCTGTCTTAGGTTTCCAATAATACCAAGTTCATCTAATTTGGTTCAGTATTCAATGAGTTATGCTCAAAATACCACAGACTGTGTACATTGAAATTTTGGCTAATGCATGATCATGTCTCCAAGTTGTACACCTCATAACTCTCAATTCCAATATCCAAAAATTACAAACTTTATACCAATTTAAATCTAAGAGAATAAGATACAACTCTGGTGAAGACACCTCAGTCTAATTGAGCCTACATCAATTCAGTTTATTAAATAACCACAAGACATGATTTATGTCCCTTGTAGTGCTACAGCCTAAGCCAAGACACAATTTCATGCCAATTTTGGAAATCTTAGAGACCGAATTAAAATTATACTTCTTCAAGAAAGTTGTATAAATATGTCTCTAGTTTAATATGAATTAATAATCAATCCATTTGGAAATCTACAGGTCAAGATAAATTAAAATACCGAAGCATGTTCTTGAAAATCTCCAGTTCAAAACGTTCCAGCACATACCCTCACTTTGAGTCAATCAATCTTTTTCTAATCAATTCTGATGGCTCCAAATTTTTATGGTAATAAATAAAAATGTCTTAGGAGTCTATTGGTTCAAGTTTCGAGTCATTTGGAGATTGGATGGCAAAGTTATAGCAAAAAGGGTCAGAACTGTTTGGTATTAGAAAGTTTGATTTTTGCACTACCACCTTCTACTGTAGAATCACAATTTTTGCACGTAATTCTCCATGTTTTTGTAGAAACTCTGCTCCATCTTCTTCCTCTCTTCTACTAAATTCCTCGTCACAACTTATGCCCTTACATTTATCCCTCTTGTTCACTTTTATACCAGCTCAACTTAGTCTTAAAACAACTCAAATCCAAGTTTATATTCAAAACACCAAAACCGATCATACACATATTTTACCTTCTTCAACTCTCTCTCTCTCTCTCTCTCTACTGTAACTTTTTCAGAAACTCAATCTCACCTCAATTAACTCCAATACTTGCAAACAATTCCTCTAACTCATTTTCTTAACTCATCAGTACACATACACAATTTATAAATCTAAGCTTCACACTTAGCATCAAAATCCGATTAACACACATGCAACTTTAAATTTCCAGCATTTTTCCCACATTCACAGTTTCAATTCCTCATCTGAGTCATTTACCCTGCGTTTGGTTCCTGTCCCCATGGGTGGGGACAAATGACAGGGACAAAAAATTTCTATCTCCGACCTGTTTGCTTACTGTCCCCACCTATTTTTGTCCCGACTCCGGATGACAGAGACATAAAATTTTTGTTCCTTCCAAAACCAGAGGACAAGAACTCGGAGACAAAGATAAACATAAAACGCTAGTAAATTTACAAGACAACCCCTCACTATCGTTTTACTTCAGATTCACATTATACAAATTCCTTCTTCAAACCCAACAGCAGACCTCCTCGCCGACCCCTCCTCTCCAACCAGTGCTGTCGTTTTGTCGCCCTTCTTCGCTACGGTGCCTGTCGGAAGTAAGGTAAGTTTGTGGTCCTGCGGTTCCTTCTTCGTTGCGGTTCCTGTCGCCCTTCTTCGCCCTTCTACCTACTGTTGCCCAGTTAGCTTCCAAATGGCTTGAGTGGTCGTTCTTATGGTCGTCCATCTTCAAGCTGTCGTGCTTGACCATCTACGGCTCAGTTAATCTTTGCTTCTCAGTTTCGTTCCTCTAGATCCTTCTGCATGTTCTCCATTTACTATCGATGAATAGCAAGGGAGATGGGAATAGTGCTAGAAGCTTCGATTATCTTAAATTCTGCCAATTTCATGGCCTTTTGTATTTTGTATTTTGTATTATTATTATTATTATTATTATTATTATTATTATTATTATTATTATTATTATTATTATTATTATTATTATTTTAT
>JAOSBO010000001.1:2998625-3008637 GCA_027563915.1 Erythroxylum rotundifolium
ACCAAACACATTCTGTCCTCGAGACAGAGACAGTTTTTTCTGTTCTGTCCACCACAACCAAACAGCTCACTGTCTCCGGTTTTTGTTCCGTTTCATCTCCAAATTTTTGTTCCGTTCCGTCTCCACAAACCAGAGACAGCAACCATACGGACAGTTAGGACATATATTCTCCGAACTTTACTGTTATAACTTCACATGCATGCATTCATTTACACACTAAAACATCATCCAAATTCATGTACAATAACCAAAAAATTGAAAGCTCACTTGATCTCAGCAAAATTTTCCAGTAGTGAGAGTGAATAAGAGCTTTCGGTGAATGGGGAAAAGCAAGAATCAAAAGAAACAAAACAATGGCTGGACTAAAATGTTTATTTTGCAAGATATATCATTGATGTGATAACCAAAAGCAGATCTTTTGGTGATAAATAAAGAACAAGGAAAGAAAAGTTTAGTGTTTTATGCTTTCAGGGAAGAACAACCGAAAATTTCTCTCTTTTCTAAGAAAATATGTGTATCCCTTGCATGTGGGTCATGTGTCAACATGCGAGGCTGCCAAATGTCACAATTTCATTGGTCTATTTGTCTCTTATTTTTCTTAGTCTAAAAATACCCCAAATTTTTAGAAATTTCCTAAAATGACCAAAAATTTTAAAATAATATAATAGTCTCCAAATAAATTTTTAACGCAAATAATCCAGAATTTACATTTTAATCGCATTTAGAAACTAATTATACCCAGAAAATGTCATGAATGTATTTTATGTAAAAATTCATATGCGCATATCAACGAATACTCAATTATGCAAAGCATATGATGTACTGGAAATTCTTAAATTTTGTAACCCCTAACATGGGGTATTACATGAGCAGCGACGTTAATAGTGATGAGGTCTGGGGTGGTTTGGTTGGCAAGTTCCATGATTGTAAGCAATTGAAGGATTGTAGACTTAGGTTTGGAGCCTTAGTGGCTAGAGCTTTAAAGTTGAATTTGGTGTGTAGAAATTTCAATATTTCACTCTTCTCCTTCCTCTCCTCTACTGGCATCTCTCACTTTACCATACCTACCCACACTCTCGAACACAATGGGGTCTCTGAATGCAAACACCTTCACATAGTTGAAATTCACCCTTCTCTCTCACGCCGGAAAGCCACTCAAACATTGGCCTTATGCATTCTCCACTGCAGTATATCTCATAAACCGAATAACCACCCCCACTCTTGCCCTTATTTCACCCTTTAAAGCTATCTTTCACACCGCCCCTAACTACTCCAAGCTGTGTCCTTGGATCCCTTTGCTATCTGTGGTAACGTCCATACACCTCTCATAAACTAGAAGCACAATCCAAGCCTTATATCTTCGTTGGTTATTCACTCACTCAAAGAGCATATTATTGTCTTGATCCCTCCTCCTCTAAAGTGTATGTATTCCGACATGTCGAATTCTTTTAGACCTTTTTTCCTTTCACCACAACAGTCCAGTCTCCCCCTAGCTTTCCTCTTAAACTCATCCACACATGGATACCATAGCCCCTTCCAGACACCACCCCCACACCCAGTCAGCCACTCATAATCTCCACCGTCGAAGCAGTTCCCACGAATGCTCCTCCACCTACCTCTCCCCTGCGTCCTCCCAACTCTACGTCCACAGACATTCTACCATAAAACACTCATCCCATGATCACTAGAGCCAAAAATAATGTTCATAAACCACTTACCAAACTCGCCCTTCACAATCAACTCACTTCATTCCACTCTCCAGAACCCACCACAGTCACTCAAGCTCTCAGAAACCCTCACTGGATACAGGCTATGTCTGAAGAATTTGATGTACTCGTTCGCAATGACACTTGGGACTTGGTGCTCGCCAACCCCTCCTATAACTTAGTCAGTTGTAAATGGATTTTCAGAACTAAACACAATTGTGATGTTCCATTGATAGGAACAAAGCTTGGTTGGTCGTCAAAGGATTCTATCAAAGACCCGGCATTAACTACTATGACACCTTCAACCCTGTTGTAAAACCTAGTACCATCCATATCATTCTCAATTTGGCTGTCGGCAACAGATGGTCTCTTTAGCAATTAGACATGAACAATGCCTTCTTACAAGGCAACCTTTAAAAAGATGTCTATATGTCTCAACTTCTCGGCTTCATTGATCATGATAAGCCCTCCTATGTTTGCAAGCCTCGAAAAGCAATCTATGGCCTCAAATAGGCCTCGAAAGCATCGTATCAAGAGTTACGCACCTTCCTCCTTGACTCTGGATTTCACAACTCCAAAGCTGATGTGTCTTTGTTTGTCTCCAATACATCCGAACATCCAATTTATCTCTTGGTTTATATAAACGATATCATTGTCACTGACGCTGATTCCACATCAGTTCACACCTTTGTCAAGCACCTAGCCAAGAGTCAAGGAACTTGGTTACTTAACATACTTCCTTGGCATTGAAGGGATTCCCAACAAGTTTGGCATCCTTCTCTCTCAACATTGGTAACTCCTAAATCTCCTTCAATCCACTAGTATGCATGAAGCCAAACTTGTTGTTACTCCCATGCAGATGGGCTCTAACCTCACAGTCACCTCTAGCACTGCTTTCTCTTATCCTTCCACATATCGGTACATAGTTGGAAGTCTCCAATATTTATTGCTGACCTGTATGGACAACTCTTTTACTATTAACAAGTTGTCTCAATTTATGCATCGCCCCACCTCAAAACACTAGTCCTCTATCAAACGCCTTCTTCGCTATCTTATAGGTACCTCTGATGATGGTTTATAGATCCACCACGACTCTCCCCTCCGCTTACATGCCTTCTCCAATACCGACTGAGTAGGAGACAAAGACACTTACTACTTAACTGGTGCCTACATAGTCTACCCTGGTAAGAACCTCATCTCTTAGAGCTCCAAAAAGAAAAAGACTGTTGCCCGCTCCTCCGCCGAAGCTGAATAACGCTCTCTTGCCAACACTACCGCTGAGTTGACTTGGATCTGCTCTCTTCTGTCCGAACTACAAGTTCTCATCTCATCCTGTCCAGTAATCTACTGCGACAATGTTGAAGCTATTCACCTAAGCTCTAATCTGGTATTTCACTCACGCATGAAGCACATTGCCATTGACTTTCATTTCATCCATGATCAAGTGCATTCGGGACATCTTTGCGTGTCTCACGTGTCCTCTGAAGACCAGGTTGCCGAAACTCTCTCCAGCATTTCACTCATCTTAAATTCAAGCCTAGAGTTCGTTCTCACCCTTTAGCTTGAAGGGGCATGATAGATGACAATCCTTTGAAAACAGATAATCCTCATCTGCTCCCATTCAAATTGAAATCCCTTGTTTTGCATAAACTTATATGCTAAATCTTATCAGATAAAGCCCATATCTTTTCTTCTAATTTAAGATCATCAGCTCTTATATTCTCTATATAAATCATGTACCTACATTAAGATCAATAAGACTTGAAATCTATTCTTCAAACTTTGTTATGAAGTACAGCTTTACCTTCGAACATTTTCATACGTCTAGTCTTGAAAAGAAACAATCTCTTTGTTATATTGAGGATTTCAATCTTAAGCAGAAGTGAAAATAGTATGGAAAAGCAAAAAAATGACCATTTTATGAATAAATCAATGGAGGAAAGGGAGGAATGGTTTATTTTACCAATTAGCAGTTGCAGGAGTAGCGATCATCTTTAAAACGGTGAAACTTATGTTTCTTCCTTATCATAATATCTATATTTACGGATGCCAGATAATGTTTTTTTCAAATTCATTGTGAGATTTCAAGTGTCAGGATCCTATATCAGAAAGAAGTAAAAATCAAAAGTTTTTATAAATATATAAAAAGGATTACTAATAAAATTTTTAATTAATAATTTCTGAACTTATAATTCTTAATAGTTCAAGTTTAAGTTGTTAAATTAGTTTGGACTTCTAAACATTATAAATAATATGAAAGTAAAACCTTCACTAATATGATGTTAGGTCAAAACAATGAAGGTTGAAAATTTATTAGTGGTAGGATCGATCTTACATTAAAAAAAGGAAAAGATACTGATCTATTTATTAGGTAATTTATAACAATATCAAAAGTTCATGAAGAGGAGATTGTGAGATCCGATTGTGAAATGGGTATCACAAATGTGACTAAAAAACTTAATTAGTTCAGCCAGTTCAACTGTAAAGACTTTGAACTGGTCAATTTTTTGTTTGGTTTTTATCTTTCAGGTTCAATTTACTTTAATAATCCTTTTTAAAAATTAAACAGTTTATTGATTAATTTGTCGATTCTCATAAACTAATCAATTTTTATAGACTAAAATAAACTAACAAATTTTCATTTAAACGTCCCCATTTTCAATTAAACTTAAATTAAAGACAATCGCCTACAATTATATTTCAAATTCTTCAATTTTATTCAATTTTTAACCAGTTTTATGATGATATAATATTGATTGAACCTTTTAAACCTTAAACATTTCATTAGTCATTGCATCCCACCACAAATCCACATTGGGTCCAGACAACTTTTGTTAAAGTAACCGGATTTGTAACATATCTAATATCATAGTCTTGTTCACCTAATAGACTATGTAATCAGATGGGATAACAGGTCATCTCACTCTAGCGGATCTACACAACTACATTAGATCTTGTACCCCCATGAACCTCTATGTGTACTAGTATCAGTTCCTTTTCCTATATAGGCACGGTGCAAAGACCTAACTGTATAAGTAGCGGTCTATAATAAATGTATTATCTATCCTACTATCATCCGACGGGGACCCACCATCATTATAGACATCGTATTTCAAAAACTTAGCTGTTTATGATTCCACTATTCTAGTCCCTTCTTCTACAGTAAAACTTGTAGCCTTTAGAGTGGTCAAGATATCCAACTAAATAGCTATGAGCAGAACAAGGATGCAATTTGTCTTTATAAGGATTATACTACAATAGCGAGGCATCCCCATACACGAATGTGTGTAAGGCTAGATTTCCACCCTTCTAGATAATTAGGTAGATTAGTCATGTTCTGCATTAACTTCTTCATGTCCTTTAGGACGTCGTTATGCCTTTCTGCAAAACACCATTTTGCTCGAAACTGCCTGTTATAGCGAATCTAGTAATTATTCTAATCGATTCCATATATCTAGCAAATGGACATTTTCAAGTCCTGAAACGCCATGTTTTTCATAATATTCTCCTCCATAATTAGATTTGACTACCTTGATGAATTTTTCCAATCGGTTCTTAACCTTCAATCTTTAAACAATAACATATAGTTATAACGGGAATAATCATAAACAAATGTAAGAATACATTTGGAATTGCACAATGTAATTGTATAAAGTCTTCTGATACTCATATGCATCAGACCTAACAAGCCGGAAACACAAGTTGATCTCTTTGTCCTTATTTCAGTCAACTTACCCCTGCAACAGTTAGCATATGTTTCTAGACCATCATAATTTAGAATTGAGACAATGCTTTCCTCAATCAATCTCTCAACCCTAGCTCTGGAAATGTGGCTTAACCTCTATACCATAACATGTATGACTTATCCTTTATTATGGTCGTCTTTCTTGACTTATTTGGTAAGATATGAAGAAATATATATATAATTTGGGGTAAGACACTTTCTATACAAACTATACAACAAGAAAGTTGTACTGTTATGTTTTGCATTAAACAAAAACTATACAACTGAAGCATTAAATACAAAAAGTTTACCTTCTTTGTCCAAAATTGAAATAAAGATCACATATAAATTGCATTATGTACAAACCAAATTGAACTTTGCAGCAATGTTCAATACATACATCCCCTATAAATATTACATTAGCTTTTTCATTGCTGTCAACCATCAGTTTCTCCCTCCCTTTATTTGGCTCTATCTTAGATATAAACCCCCTGTATTGTGGAAGCACCTTGATCAGATGCTCCACTATCCAGTCACTAAGAACTTAATACGACTATCGAAAAATTAGATTCATAAATTGATAAGCCAAGGAGTTACCTGATGGTCTCATTCTTTCTTTCTAGGCCTCATACTGTTGACTTCTTTAAGTCCACAGGACCTTTACTAGCATTAGCTTGACCAACATCAGTATGTGGAGAAGATTTAGTCTTTCTACCTTTGAACTTAGCGAGCTTAATCTTTACCTTCCCTTTAATTGCTTCAATAGTTGTAGGAGTAGCAAACTTAAGTTTCTCCTCCTCAGTAACACAATGGGCAATCAAAGAAATGAAGTCTTATTCCTCATTCAGCAAATAATATGTCATTACTAGGTTACTAAACTCTGGAGGGAGAGTATTCAGAGTCTGGTGAACTATGATGATATCAGGAAGAGGAATATTCAGCATCTTCAGTCTACTGTGAAGATGGATCATTCTTGATATGTACTTTGTTACTCCTCATTCTCCTGTATTTCTCATGAAGAATAATTCTTTCATTAAGGCACTCATCTCAACATTAAGTGAGACTATTACCTCTGGGAGACATTACCAAAAAACTCATTTGCTATGTCTGTGTCGGGAAGTCCACTAAGTAGATGGTCAGGTATGGATCTCTTAATGGTCAAGCAACATAATTGTTAGACTAATCCTAGGTTGCATAAGTTTCTTTATGAGCTCTTAAGCTCTTGGAAGTAGGTGGAGATGGCCTATTCATCCATATGGCCATATCAATTTCAGCTATCTCCATATCATTCAGTACATCTTTTGTCCACTTCTTCGGATTGAAATCGGTCAGGGTTTTAATGGTGACACTAATATTGTTGACCGAAAAGGTAACTGTAAAATGATAATGTTTAGATCAGCACAAATGTAGGACAACAGAGATACTCAAAGCCATTAAATAGTATTTGTATCGAGATTCCGTTCACACATATTATGAAACACTTGTAGGCTGAATACATAATATATGCAACTAGACCTCCACATAAAAGCTATTAGAGTACAAACCATCAACTCTTGTGACATTACTACCTGTGGGTGAATAGACCATTCAAGCAATGGCTTTCCTCCATCTAATGTCTTTATGCGTATCTCAAAATCTCATGTAAGGTCAACACCTGTGGATAGAATAACTAAACATGAGACCAGATACATCCCTCAATGTGCAAGCAAAACAATTCTAAATACTGACTCAAAAAGGCACTGTAGTGACTACATCCTCATCAACACTCAAAAACTTCACAACCACAAGAGATACATCTTTATGTTATCCTCACATTCTTTATGGGCATATGATATATGATAACGTAATATCAATAAATGTAAAACCCGAATGCACTGTCTCATTGTCACACACTAGTGCTGAAGACATTCTTTGAAAACTTTATTTGAGACTTTCATAGCGAAAAAATCTCATTGGAGCGGCTATCGTCTGTCATCGGACACTGAATTGACCATCTAAGACACGAGAATATCATGTATCTCCCTTATGGAAAGTTCTTCACACGAAAATTCACTAAAAATGGCTTTAAAATGTCTTAATTCCTTTTCCGAATGACTATCATTCAATCCTGAATACTAAATATGAGACCCGAGAGATGAAAACTTGAAGTATCTCCCTCATATGATATCCGATGCATGAAAATTCACTTAAAATTGGCTTCAAAACTCCTTAATTCCTTTTCTAAAGTTAAACTTTAATTTATTACTAATGTAATAAATCCAAAAAAATGGAAAAACTCACTTTATGAATTTCCCAGACCCGAAAACTAACCCAAACTTCCCCAAGGCACCCTTACAAGAAATTTGAAATTTTGGTTTTTTTTTTGTTCCTGAAGCAGTATGAGGTCAGCACTGTGTCAGCGCAAAATCTGCCAATGTCGACATTCACTATAGCACCAACATTAGTATGACATCAACCACTGACGTCAGCTGCGTATGGAGGTTGTGTACACGAGTCACAGAGCGACGTACCCATAACAAGTATAGTGCATGTGTTGTACATGCCAAACGCTCCCCTACACTCGCTTATTGACTAGCACTGGCATAAGTGGCTCGCCCCTTGTCCACACACATGTCGACTGCTGTTGCACATGCCAAACGTACCGCCCTATAGGTGGTACTATTCACCTACCGAGCGCGTGTACTAATGGTCTTCCCCCTTACCAAAAAAAGATGATTTTCGAAAAGATTCTGGCCAATTTTTTGCACTCCCAAGCTCATTTTCACCCCATTTTTAAGGCTAAACACTTTTATACCAATTTCATACAATAATAAGCAAGAAAAAACTGAAAAATGAAACTTTATTCTCAGACAACCTTATGGAGAAAAACTGAAAAATCTTCGTTTTTAACCACCCGATCACATCATTGCTTTGATACCATGTGTAACTCGTAACAAGATCTTAATTACGTATCCCGAATCGAACATAAAAGGACAACAAATAAATGCGAAAAAGACTTGATTTCAGTTCCATAACTTCAATTGAACTTTCTAAAGCCGAAACAAGCGCGAATCCACCACTGCTTTTACGGAAACTACTCACCAGGACACAGTAAAATCTTTCTACAATTTTCTCAAAACGTAAGCTCTCTTAATGGGTCAGAGAATCCTTATGCTTACGAATGACACAAAGCAATTGCTAGAGACCTTAACCTTTATATATAGCATCATATCAGGCTTCTCCATCACAAGCTCGATATGGGTCAGGTCCACATTGATCGGGATCTATTTTTCTCTTGAACTTCGACCTATTGACTTAGATCATTTATTGGGTCACTTTATTATCTTTATCTGGATCAAATTACATAACCAATAAGTTATTAAAAAATCAAAAATTGCAGTTAAATGTTGTCCAACTTTATGAGAAATTACAAAATTATCCAACATATATATGATCATATTTCTTAGGGAATGCTAAGAATTGCTTTTCAGTGATATGATATAATCAAATTTATAACATCATCTGGTGATAGTACAATATTTACAAAATACAACGTATCCCATTGCATAAGACTTTCCCTCACAAAGTTTAGGAGAAGGTCATCAATGTATTCTTTTCTTTGCATTTTTTTACAAAAAGACTGTTTTCATAACTCAAATATGTGATTTTCTGATCACAAAAAAACAATCTTTATCAATCAGTCTAAGACTCATCCTCTAGTTCAATATTTATCTTATTGTTAATTATCTAAAAGTTGATTCTCATTTTTTCTCGCGTAAGTATTCATTAAAATTTCTCAAAAAATAGAACTTTCCTCTTTTTGCACCTTTTTATTCACAAGTGAATAAGAATCTTCTTCTTTTTATACCCTTTATTCACACCTAATGCACCGAATATTATCATATTGACAGTTAGCACTAAATTGAGTAAACATTTATAAGCAGAAAAGTAAAAAGAATGTTGTTGTCCATCCTATACCAGTCTCATTCTCTATACCATGAGATACAAGGATCATCACCACTGGTATGTACATGCAACCCCGAATCTCCAAAGTGAAGTAATTGATGTGGGAAGAAAATCAACTGAATGGAATCTGTCTGTCCACTTGTTACCTACTAAATGAAATATTTATGCTATTACTGAATACCCTGACATTGGAATCTGATTTTAAGGCCATGCTGCAATTACTACCATCCAATGGACTTGGCCTCCTTACAATCCATTTGACAAGCTTGTCATAAAAAAACAATATCACAATCCAGGCAACTAAAGCAATAGGCCTTGTATGCACAGCCTTCCGAAATAATTGTTCGAAACACGAATAATTTTTAATCTAACAGCTTGAAATTGAATCAACGTAAAGACTTAACTTGGTGGAGCAAATTGCGAGCCTTCAGGTCCCAAGTAAAGCTGGCTGGTATATTTTATATGGTGTAACGTGAATCGAAGAACTTTGAGAGAGAGGAAATTCATGGAAGTACGAAGAAGATAATGATTAGAACGCCAGATCTCTCGCTGTAAAGCAAGGCCTAATGGCTTAACATCCTCACTTAAGGCTCTCCTTTACAGGAGGTCTTGAGTTCGAGTCACGCCAAAGGAGGAG
>JAOSBO010000001.1:3011158-3036708 GCA_027563915.1 Erythroxylum rotundifolium
GTTCTTGGGGTGGGGTCTTAGAGGATTAGGATTAGTCCGGCTAAGCTGGGATACCTAATGTAATCAAAAAAAAAAAAAAGCAAGCCCACTAGTAAAATCTTAGAATAAAAAATAATTAATACTTCGAGCACCAATTTTACCACCTTCACTGCAATTTTTCTTTCAAGTTTATTCACATATATTTTATTTATTGATCTATTTTTCGTTTGCAGCCCTAATGTTTCCATAATCAAACTCCAATACAATGAAAACAACAATAAGTAAAGAAAAGAGATCAATACTTATATTTGTGAATAGGAAAAAAAAAGAAATGATATTTTCATGAGGTAGTACGGCAATGTTATATTTTTTAAAATGATTCATGTGTAAGAACAAGTATAATACCTTAATATTAGATATCATTTTCATATGTAAATAGTTATTAATTTATCTTAATTTATATGAAGAATACAATTGTGAGTGCAGATAAAAAATAATTTTTAAAAATTTTCAATTGGCTATTTTTAGTTGAATAATTAAAAAATATATTTATTAAAATAAAATGCTTAAAACGTATTTTATTTAAAACCCTAAATACGTTTTAAAACCCTCGGGAATTTTTTCAAACTATCAACAAAATAGCCTCTAACAATATCTATATAGTAAACAAAAGATTAAAAGCATATTTTGAACCTCAATATTCACATTAGAATACCACGTCGACTTTAACTTTTCAAAGCATTTAAAGTGATCTGTCACATTTTGCAAATGTTCATAATAGCCCCTCGCTAGACAAAAAATTTGAAAAGTTAACCATTCGTCAAATGATACATCAACACAAATGTGAAGTTACTATTTTCGATAATTTTGAAATAATATGTAAATATAATATGAATCTCATTATAATTTCATTTGCAAAATATATTTATTACATATACTTTATCTTGTATGTAAGTTACTTAAACAAATACCCATGAAATAAAGAATAATTTTAATTAATTATGTCACAAATCTATAATAATATGATTGATTGTAAGGCATACACCAAGACATATTTAATACACCTCACATATAAAAATAAATATGTGAATCATAAATTCACAAAAGATGAATATCATGAGCGCCCATAGCTATAATTGCCAAATCAGCCTAGGCTCGACTAGGCTCAGTTTGACCAGGCCTCGTATCTTATTTTTTCAAAAATCAAGCCTTTGAGCTCGAGATTGGCCCTACTCAAAGCCTAAAGCCCAATAGTTATAAGGAAAATAATCGAAGCCCAATAGTTATAAGGAAAACGAAATTATCATTTTATTTTTAATTTATAAAAATAAAAATTGGGTCAGGTCAAGTTAAATCGGGTTATAACCAAAGATATGTATTGCTTATCAAATTTCCCAAAAAATGGTACTAAAACCTTCAATATCGTATCGACGCAATATTTAGGGCATTAGATAAGTACTAGTTGAATTTGGAAGATTAAAAATTTTTTAGGACTAATTTGCAAAAAATAGAACTTGTTAGCCCTAAAACCCACTGCCAACTTGCTTCAAATGAATGAAAAGGTTTAAAACTCACTTAGATATGTCTTCCTCACTCCCTCTTCCCCCCAAATTCTTGCCTTTCTCACTAGTGTTAGCATTCCAATAACACCCTCACACCACCATAGCCCTCGCTATCACTAGTGGCATAGACACATCTGGTCTGTCGTTCATAGAGACACAGATGTCACTCATAGGACTCACATTGCCATAGTACAGCCCTCGCCCACAGCCGCACCCTCGTAATGTTTATTGTCGCCCATAGTCATTGTTCACTGCTACTTTCAACCTCTGCCCTCATCGACTCGTCCTCTACTAGTCCATTATCATCCTTTGCTATTAAATCCTATCTCACTCTCACTGTCTTGTCATGTGTTCACCACTTCATTATATTGTAGTTGTTCACTTGGAATGTTGTTCACTTATTTGTGTTTGAATGAATGAAATAACGATGTTAATGTTAAGTTAATAAAATTTTGTTTTGTGATGTGTTTCTGACTTCATGGGATTACAAATACATATTTGTGTTTGTTGGGTTAAAAGTTGAAACTGAAAAGTGAAAATTAAAAATTGAAAATTGAAAATTGAAGTACTGAAATATTGTGTTGTCTATGTGTGTTTCTTCCTTTTTGGGTATTGATTTTATTGAATGCTAACTATAATTCTCTTGCTCTCAATAATGTGTTTTAGATATTTAAGGAATATAGATTATGGACAATGGAGATGAGAGTGGATTAATGTACATTTGGATCTACAAATTTAAATGAAATATTATGTTGTCATATTTAATAAAATTATAGTGTTGTCTCTTGTAAAGTTATAGACTTGTACTTTTGTCTATGTTGACTAAAATTAGTGAATGAAATATTATTCTAAAAAAAAGAAAAGTTAGTGAAATTTTAGTGGATGAGAGATTAAAATTAGTAAAAGATTAGTGAATGAAAGACTAACATTATTTTGCGCGCAAATTGGGTTACATTTTATATTATCAAAAAGTAGTTGTCATAAAATGATCTATAAATTGATTATGTAATCATACAAAATAGATTAAATTATGGTTCAATTATGTCATCATATAAATGAGTTATAGTTATGGATTTATTGTTGAATTATGTAGTCTTACAAAATAAGTTTAAGTTTGAGTTATGTAATTTTGTGGATTTATGGTTGAAATATGTAATCATACAAAAATGAGTTATGGTTGTGTTTATGGTTAAATTATGTAATCATGAAAAATGAATTATATATAGTTATGACTTTATAGTTGAATTATATAATCATACAAAATAAGTTATAGTTGTGACTTTGTGATTGAATTATGTAATCATACAAAATGAGTATAGTTATGATTTTATGGTTAAATCATGTAATCTTACAAAATGAGTTATAATTATGACTTTATGATTCACTTGCATGTCTATGTCATATGATTATTGAGAAGTTGTTATTGACATATGTCCTTATTTATTTTACAGATAACTAAAGGAAAGTTTAAGTATTCTTAACAATTCAAATTGCTTCAGGTTTAAGAAGATTCAATGTTCCGGCTTGAGCTTATGCTAGATTAGCTCCTATAATGAAGATCCATACCATTTGTTTGTATTGCAACAAGAATTTAAAAGGTGAGAGAATCACTAGATTAAAGAATCATTTAGTTAGGGTTAAAGGTGATATGGAGCCTTGTAAGAAAGCTATTCATAATGGGAAATGATAAATGAAGACTCTGCTTTAAGAGTATCAGCGAAAGAAAGATAGAAGGCAAAGATTGAATTATAAAATTGGTAGTATAAGTTCTGTTGTTGGTATTAGGATGATAGTAAGAATGTTAAAGGTGTTAGTATTCCTACCCAATAAGAAAGGAATGTGACACCTAATGTTAGGAAAGGAAGAAGACATGTTTTTAATTTTTTGTACTACAAACAACTCTTGGAGCTTAATATTTAATAGGTAGTGCCTTACAATTGAGAAAAGCGGCTGATATTGTGGACATGGCAATTGCTAGATAGTGGTATGATTCAGGTATAGCATTCAATGCTACACAGTCTTATTATTATCAGCCTATAGTGGATGACATTACCTTTTATGGTCCAGGATACAAAACTCCTTCAATTGATGACTATAGAGGTAAACTTCTGAGTAGCTCCACTTATGAAATAAAAAGCTATTTGGATGACAGAAGAATGACTTAGGCTACTTATAGGTGTTCAATCATATGTGATAGTTGGACCAATAGAAGACAAGAGCCTGTTATTAATTTTTTAGTTTATTTTGCAAAAAGGATAATGTTTTTGAAGTCTGTTAATATATCTAGCCTTGTTAGGAACGACGATACTCTATTTTAAATATTTGATAAAATTGTGAATGAAATTAGGCTAGAAATATTATTAAGTTTATTACTAATAATGATTTTGCTTTCAAAGCAGTTGGAAGAAGATTGCAAAACAGGTATAATTCTTTTTATTGCTCTCTTTATGTTGCACATTACATTGAGTTAATGTTGGAAAATAAAGGAGATGCTAGATATTTTCATGTTATTGATGAGACTGTATAGAAAAAGAAAAAAGTTGACCAACCAAGTTTATTTACAATCGTGCATGGGTCATGAATTAAATGATAAAGGATTTCACCAATGATAAGAATTTGATTCTTCCTTCTATTACAAGATTTACAAATAATTTTTATTACTTTAGTGTTTTATTTTGATGAAGAAGGAGTTGAGGTAAAGGTTTACAAGTGATAAGTGAATTGCATCCCAACATGCTAATTGTAATGTTGGATAGCAGGTTTCTAAAATTATACTTAAAGATTATAAATTTTGGTTTCAATGTTAATTTGTCATCTAAGTTTGTGAGGTCTTTGATGAGAATACTTCGTCTGACTAATAGTGATGAGAAGGCAATAATAGGTTATTTTATAATGTCATAGAGAGAACATAGGAAACAATCAATGTCAGCTAAAAAAATAGGTCTTTTTTATACATACCTTATCTTGCAATCATCAATGAGAGATGAGAAAGGCAACTTGAATCTCTGTTGTTTGTAACTAAGGCATTTTTTATTCCTAGTGTCTTTTACAAAGAAAACTAAAGCTAATAGGAAAATGTTATTAATTATTACAACACTTGTTGCTCATAAGATGATAAAAGATCTTCTAAGTTTATAAATGGAGATTTATAAGGATGCTTCTGGTGATTTTGGGATGTTTATTGCTATTTGTCAAAGAGATAAACTTAATCCAGGTATATATTTTTCACTTTTGCTACATGTTAAAAATTAACCATAACTTTTTTTATATAATGTTACTTTTGTTATCTTAAAATTATTTGGTGGGATCAATTTGGAAGTGGTGTTTTAGAATTGCAAAGATTTGCAATTCAAACTTTGAGTTAATGTGTGAATGCAAAAGGGTGTGGAAAAATTGGAACACATTTGAATTCATCAATTCTAAGCAAAGGAATAACTTGGAACACAAAAAATTGAATGAATTGGTCTTTGTTTGATACAATTTAAAGCTTTGGTAAAGGTATTTCATTGTCGTTATTAAGTTGAATATAATTTATTGTAATTTCTTAATAATTTTATTGTATTTTTTTACTAGGATTTTTAATAGAACAAGTAGTTGTGTGAATCCAATTTGCCTTCGCTATATCGATCTTTTATCATATTAGGTTTCTGAGGAACCAAGTTTGATAGATGAGTGACTTGGAAGATAATCTTAAATGAGAAAGTACTTACATGTCATTTGGGGTAATGATTTGAATAATGATGATGATGAAAATCCTCTCAATAATAAGAATTTTATAACAAATGAGAGTTGAGGTCAATGTGATTTGAGCGGATATTCAATTAAGTGAACTTCTAGGTTTTCATTTCTTTTATTTTTTTTGTTTCACTTACATTTAATGTACGTGTTAAATTTTATATATGCAATATAAATAAAACTATAAATTTTTTGTTTTAGATTTCACTTTCTATTAGTTATTTCCTCGACATGAACTCTTGATGTAATACTTAAAGAGTCATAGATTTTTATTATTCATTTTATTTGATATTTTGATGTAATTATTATTTAATATATGATGAAATTGTAATATTTTAAGCATTTTGTATTATCCTTATTTTATATTAGTATAATGATTAAATAATTTTTTATATTAATTGTGGTTATTATTTATATGTGAAATATGTTAAAAGTGATATCAATATAAATAAATAAATTGTTGTTGTTTCGATTTTCTATCATTATAAATTCTAGAGACACATTTGTTGTAAAATTATAAATTATAAAATACAATATATTGAGGGACTATTTTATAATTTTAAAAAATTTTATAGACTGTTTTATAATTTTTAAATTTTTCTAAAACGGTACGCGATATTGACTGATACCAATACAGTATTATACCATAATCAAATTCGATATTGGTATTGGTATAGCATTCATAATATTGTTTTAGGTTGTTCAGACTCAGCTACCTAAGGCGTAGCCGACAAAAGCTATCAGGCCAGGCTCGGGCCTAAATGAGCCCGGTTCAACCCTGTCCAGTACCACTCCTACACACAACAATAATAAATATGGGAAATTACATAAACAAATTAGGTAGATTATGATATTATGTTGAAATCTTATTCAATCTAAATTCATAAATGTGGCCAATTAAATAAATTGCATGATATATTCACAAGTGAAGAATATAATATATCATAAATTCGTTAACAATAAATTCGTGAACAACGAATATGGCTTAATTTTTAGTCATGAACTCTGCTTTAAAAAAAATAGTAAGAAAAGTTAATAATTTTTTCTCGAATTCCCAAAGCTTAATTGATTTTAATTTTTGTTTTTGTTTTCTTTATCCCCGACCCTTTTTTATTACTCTACCCTCTCCAACTTTTGATAATCTTTTCTTTCTCTTTTCATGTTTTCATTTTGATTTGTAATTATTTATCTTTCTACCCTCTTCCTAACTTAATTTTTTAAATATATAAATTTTTAGAAATTTTTTATTAAAATATGAATGAGTAATATATTTTAAAATTAAAAAATATATATTATACCAAAAAATTCTTATCATATTCATAATGGAGTTGAAACTTAGTATTTTCTCACAAGCTGTATAATCTCTCATCTACTAACATTCCTAATTGTTTGAGATTCAATGCAACGATTTCTATTTGTCCCTTTGGTTCCTTGCCTTCTGTTTTGTCCATTGAAATTGTACAACCAACTTGGCTGGTTTAAGTGAATGGAAGAACGTCACCAAATTGGCGCATACATTTCGTCCTTGTTAACTTGAACAATTCTCGAAAGAAAAGATGCTTTGGTTTGCATTCCTTGCCATGATGAATCTCTCTCTATATGTACCCAATATTGGCAACT
Organism: Erythroxylum rotundifolium; assembly: GCA_027563915.1. NCBI lineage: Eukaryota > Viridiplantae > Streptophyta > Magnoliopsida > Malpighiales > Erythroxylaceae > Erythroxylum > Erythroxylum rotundifolium. Next base: position 3,018,055 of record JAOSBO010000001.1, read on the forward strand.
AAGAGATCATTACAAGTTTCTATGTTCTTTAGATCGGCAGGTTACCCTCTACAATCCGTGTCTTTATAGTTTGACTAAGTGACTTTCGCAACTCTAACCTACTTTCTTTCTTACTTTAGGATAGGCAGGCATTGGACACTTAACGGATGCAACACACGTAAAGTAACCTAAATGGCATCTAGCTATCGAGTTTAGGTTGGCCTCTTCCCAATAGTGTAGTCTGTCTGATCCTATCGAGCGAGATAGATATTGTATGCCTACGCTACTTAATTATAAAAATTTAATATGTTTTTCTGAGGCAAGTCCACCACGGACACTCTGATATTTTGTTCGGAAACTTTTGATCTACTTCATGGGCACAAGTGTCTGAAATCAGGTTCATTGAATACGATATTTTTGCTTCTGATGATTTTCACGGACGTGCAAGTGATAATATCAAGGAAAGAGATTGATCGATGGACAGATCTCCAGCCTCCAGTTGTCGTGGCTTGGAGGAACTGTCTTTACTCTTTACTTCCTCTACCTTCTTTATGCCACAGTGATTTAACAAAATAAAGATCTCCATTACTCATGTCTCCACTTCTCTGTGCCTCCCTTTTTTCCATGGCCCAAAAGATGGACCTAACAAAAAAATCCTGCATGTTTTCTTCAATTTCTCTTCAGTTGAAGATGGTTGTTCAGAACTTCATAATGAATCATGTCAGAGATTGTACCATCAAGACCTTTATTACATATTTCATGTTCCGAACCAGTTATCAAAGTTCCTTTCTCTCTCAAGATTGAGAAAGGAAAAGTACATAACCATCTAAATAACCATCCCACATGTTTTCTTAGCATGAAATTGGTCAAGATATACCTACCTTCCACTATAAAAGAAAAGGGTAAAAGAAAGAATTATATAGTTTGGCCTAAAATGGAGGGATATGGTCGTAACTATGGTTGCTAAGCCCTTGCTTGCTTCTTTAGTCAGTCTCCGAGTAAACAAAAGAAAGCATCCACCTGTCTCTTCGGCAGAGGTTCAAGCTTTGTTATATACACCCATCAAAGCTATTCCTTGGCAGAGAAACTCTCCCTCTCTCTTTCTCACTCTCAATCATCCCTTTGGCACACGCAACAGTATACATAAAAGTCATCAACTTTCGACCTCTCTGCTCTTACAGCTCTCAAACCCATCAATCACCAATTGCTGTCTTTCCCTGTTTTTGTTTCCAAGGTTACAACTTCTCAAAGGCCATCCTTTTGCTCAGTGTTCTGTTTACATGCGCCCAGTTTTTCCACATTGTTGTGATTTAAACTGTGATGTTTAAGACACTTGACCTCTGGTCCTTCTTTTCCCTATAAATTCTTAAGCCTGTTCTTGGAATTTAAGAGGCCCAAAACTACAGAATTTTCAACCTATTGCTGGTGGTGTTGTCGGTCCTAATATGACTGGTTTTCTCCAACATCCTGGTCTCTCTGGTGAACCTCTCTGGGTTTCCAACTCATCTGCATCTCTTCACGGTAAATTTTGCACACTTCGTCTTGCTTCCCGAGTCTGTTTGAGCCGGTTTCTTCAATCAAGTTCTCATCTTTTTTTAACTTCAACTCATGGATTTTTAGTCAGTCGACAAATATACCAGGGTCTGGCATAAAGTTTGTAGCCGTTTATGTTCTGTCCGTTTTCTTCTATTATGTCCGGGACATTGGGATCCCAATGCTTGAATACCATTTTCTACTTTCTTGTCTTTAATTGTACTCCAGTTACTTCAACTAACAGCAGAGTTCTCAGCAGAGTTTTACCGGGTTTCGACTGTTATCTCTCTTTCATCTTCTGTTGCTTATTATAAGGAGGAGAACATTGTAAAAATTCGAAATGTGAGCCCTCCTAAATAGGGATCCTTCTTGCAGAAAAGCTATTAGTCTGAAACAGAACATTTACTGGAAGCATATTCATTGATCATATATTAGGAAGTTTGCAATTTTCATTTTATTACATGTGGAAGCACGTGAACTGACAATTGATACATGAAGTAATGCTGTTCTGGGCTTCTGATTTTTGGGTTCTTTTCTTCAGGTGCAAAGTCGATGGTTGATTTTGATAATTTTGGAGACCAAACAATCCTCCAACCTATAGTTAAAGAAGAAAATGGGGTCGAAGATTTTGATGCTTGCCTTAATCCTGCAAGCAAGAAAAGGCGGCTTTCGACCTGTCAAGTTCAGTTCCTTGAAAGGAATTTCGCAGTCGAGAACAAGCTTGAACCAGAAAGAAAGGTCGAACTTGCTAAAGAACTTGGTTTGCACCCTCGTCAAGTTGCAATATGGTTTCAAAACCGGCGAGCTCGTTTCAAGAACAAACAGTTGGAAAAGGACTACGACTCTCTGAAAGCTAGTTATGACAGGCTCAAATCTGATTATGATAATCTCCTTAAAGAGAACGAGAGCTTGAAAAGTGAGGTAGTCCACTGAACTGAACTCTGTCTGCCCATTGTCCAAGTTATAGGCTGCATTCAATATTCATTGGCACAACATTTACTAATGGCTGGCAATTGTTTTCTCGAACAGATTTTTGCACAGAAGCAGAAATTGGTTACCAAGGCGGAGGGGATTGGAGAGTTTGAACTACTTAATCCCACCAATTCAAAACCTGAAGAATCAATCACTATATCGGTGCCTGAAAAGATTCTAAGTCAGCCTGTTGTCACATTTAAACAAGAAGATGCAAGTTCTACCAGAAGTGATGTTTTCGACTCTGATAGTCCACATTCATTCTTGGAGCCTGCTGATTCATCTCAAGTATTTGAACCCGACCAGTCTGATTTCTCTCAAGATGAAGAAGATAACCTCAGCAGGTGCTTTCTTCCCCAACCATTCTTCACTAAACACTACCATGACGCCCTTGCAACCTCTTGTAACTTTGAGTTCCCAGTTGAAGATCCACCCTTCTGGACCTGGAATTACTGAGCTATATATTAATTTACCATATGATTTGAAATATATGAGCATCCAGTTGCAGTTTGATCAAGATCAAAGTTCTCAGCTGTACTATGATTAAGTAAATGATAAATTCCAATAAACTATTCAATTTAGCTGTTTTCGTAAACATTTCATGGTAGTAAACTTTACATGGTTGACATGAACATGCTTGAGCTACGTAGTTAAATGGAACAAATAGAAAGGAATTGAACAGCCAAAAATCGAAGTAGCGTGACAAATCGGAAGTTGAATGGGTAAGGTCGAAAAAGAGGGCTGACAAGTCAAAAATATTTTGGTAATAGCTCATTTTGCGGGCTCTTCATTTGGCAATGACTTTCAGCACTAATGCTGGCGTATTGAAGATGTTGACAGGCTGGGTTGAATAGTAGTGTTAATTTAGTAGAGAGGAGTTTGATTTGGTGATATGCTTTCATTGACATCTGTTGTACCTTACCCTCTTTATTCATAAGATTAGTCGTTTGGTAGGACGTACATTTCATCGCCCTTATTATATATTGTTAATATGTGATCATACTTATCTATTTTTAAACTTGAAGTTGTCATGTCAGACAAGACTTGAAGGCCTGATCCTCCCCCCCATGATCGGGAGAACTTAATTTATTAGTCAAAATTTAGGTCCTCGTGGGAAGGCAATTTATTCTTTATATGAGGAAAACGATTATGAATTTCACTTTTTAGATCATTTGTATCTATACCAATTTTGTTTTATATGATATTATTCATATAAATATGTGAGACACTATAAAACCCACATAAATATACAAATGAAATTATGTAGAATAAAGTTGGTACAGAATAATAAGTGTAGAGGATTTCGTCTCTCAGCTTCTTGTACCAACTTTATGTCTATTTCTTACATGCATAATTGTATGACATTTACGCATTTCCTATAAAGGGATTCTACATGAACTTCGACTAAATTTGATAACAAAAAATACGGACGACAATCACTCCATAAAATTTTACTGTCACGTAATTTTATTATATGTAATCTTATCTTTAATTAATATATAGACTATCACTCAGTAAAATTTTACCGACATGCAATTTTGTTGTTTATTAAGAATACGCAACTTTATTCCTAACTAATAAGTAGACTGTTTTCAAATAAATTTGCTAACAAAGATGAGAATATATTATATTTAAAGATAAAAATTTTACAAAGAAAACCTTTCTTGATGGTAAATAAAATTATGAAATTTTGGTTTATTTTCATGTATTATTTTCAACATGGGGAAAAATATTTTTTGACACATTAGTTATTATTTCAAGTTAAGATCAATCAATTTCAATATACATTATATTTTTGTACAAAGGGTTGATGATTATTTACTAGTTAAAGGTCAAATTGCGTACTTCTATACCTCTCCCGGTTTTCGTATATCAACAGGATTCATACCTGATGTTATTGTTGTTAATTGATCACTTTTTAATTTAAGAATGTTGGTTATGTATGAAAATTATAGTGATAAAAATGTGATTTTATCTACTAATACAAAATTTTCATATTAGAAGCAAATTTGTCTATAAAGTTTATACTTTTTCAGACAGTTTACGCTGAAAATATGAGAGATAGGAAACTAAGAACTCTCTCTAGTTATGAAGTCACAAGCTTTTCGAACGTATATATTTATTCAGAGTTTAGTAAAGGGTATGTATTAAAGTTATCGCTACTAGGGGTTGTTGAGTTGGTAGAGTAGAAGGTATAAGATCAAAAGATCATATGTTCAAATCATTTTATTTATGCTATCTCGATCAAGCATGTCATACAGGGCTTACCTAGTGTAGAATACCCAATTGACATGAATTACGGACTATTGCGACAATCTAGAAGTTTACTCAGTGTGTGTCAAAAAATGTACGTATGAAAATTAATCTGAATTAATTAAATATCGTTAATATAATAATCCAATTTAGTTCTTAAATATTACCTAAATTAATTAAATTTAACTTAAATTAATAATTTAAATAATTATAATCAATTCATTTTGAATTTTAAGGATATATTAAATCGTTGTATTTAATTAATCTATAGTGATAATCATGACACATATATTTCATCTTTATTTTTAATCAAAGTTTAAAAATCTTAATTTTTGTAGAAAATTAAAGAAAGTAAAAATAAATTTTTAAAAAATTTTCTTAAATTACAAGAGAACATTATATTTTTATCAAAAAATAAAATTAATTTGTAATAAATTTGTAAATTTTTAGTTAATTAAACTGCCAAAATCTATAAAGAGGTTCGGATTTAGCACTTAATAATAAATGGCATTGCATTGCATCAGTTTCGACAGTCATTTTAGCTTAAAACAATAAACCGGCGGAAGAGAATTTCTTTGTCAAAGATCATCATTGCGTGGATTAGTTTGGTACTCTACTCATAAAATCCAATTTCAAATTGAGTTCTTTGGACTTATCTTTTTTAGTTATTTTTTAATACTCTAAATAATTATTTTTTGTCTTTTTTTTTATAAAAGATGCTTCGAAGTGCATTAAAAAAAGGGCAAGAGAATATTCTTCCTAAATTAAATATATATATAAAATCTTAATCCCCATATACGGTATAGTATGAAAGCAATTTGAATCAGCCAATCCCATTTTGAAGTATTAAGTCAACATCAACATCATCAACAACTGCGACTTGTTATTTTATCATTTACTCGTATTTACCACATGAGTGATGGGAGTACCCTGTTCGTGCTCAGGTCCCAGTCGTATGGTCATAGACGTTGCGGTTTGGCTGGAGCACACCTCGTTTTCCCTGACAAGTAAGCTGTACACTTGCACAGAGTCCAATAATAAATGTTCAGAGATAGAAAGTGAAATTTGTTCAATCCTCTTGCATGAACAACAAACTTTGAGGTGGACTGAACACCTTCGTTTACCAGCGGTGGCCAATTTGCAAGGACTGGCATCCTACAACCCTTGTAAATAGTAGCAAGACAAGGTTACTGTGGAAGTTCTGCCGACGACGCCGTCCACGTGTAAGCATTAGATATCTAGAAGGCGCACACCACCACGGAATTAACGTATGGTGGGCGCCAATGAATGAGACAAGACTAGAGGACGTGGCAGAAGTTCAGTGGTGAATGATAAAGGCGAGGGTTCAGGAGATGGGGTCCACATATGAGACATGTGTCACCGTCAGGAATTCTATTCTGACGGTATAGATAAGACTGAGATAGGGGTCGTGTACCGAAGCGGGCCCAGAGGACTTAAGAGCTGTATAGAGGGGTTGGGATGGTGGTGACAGTACAGAAACAAAACTCCAACGGTTGATGTCACCCTAGTTTGGTTCACTCTCTAGGGCCCCAAAATTCCACATGCGGACCATATCGCTATGTCCGCAAAACAAAACGCCGACACGATCGCACGCGCAGGTACGCGTACACGCTGCCTAGTGAACAGGACAAATTTTCGTTTTTTCTATTCTTAAAGTGTTAAGGGGTGTTTGGTGTGATATTAATTAATATAATAGAATAAAACAAAATAAAATAGTTTATAATCTAATAGAATATAATATAGTAAAACATTATTTGAAAGAGATGAAAATGTAATATAGTAAAATATTATTTAGAAGATGGGTAAAACATAATTTAATGTATAACAAATGACTATTGTACTCCTGATATTAAAATGGTTGTGGCAAGAGGTTTAACGTTGTGATTTTAAAACAGAAATCATATCCAATTAAAACGTTAGGGTTGTGACAAATAATTTTTTATATATTTTTCTATTTTAAAAAATAAAAATTTAATAAAATGTTTATTATTTTATTATTAATTATATACAATTTATTATTAATTATGTAAAAGTATCATTACTAATTAGCTAATAAATTTTATTCTATTATATGTGATTCATATTTAAAAATTATTTATTTATATTTTTATTTATACATAAATATATACAAATAATTAAAGAATAATTTTTAGATATTTTCTATTTTTCACTAAAAAAATTTATTAATTTTATTTTATTATTAATTATATACAATTTTTATTAAAAATATAAAAATATTATTATTAGGGTAAGGAGAAATAATATAGAGGGCTTAAGGTTAAAAGAAATAATTAGTATTAAGAAAATTTATTAAGGGTATATTAGGTAGTATGTATTTATTAGTTTATGTTCCATCATAAACCCTCCGAATCGGAAGTTTCTTAACTGCATTGTTTACGATAGAATGGAACGTAACATGAAACTTTTCACTTCCATCTCATTCTATTCCATTCCAGTATAAAACTCTTAACCAAATGATGGAACTGTGTTATATTCCATTCCGTTCTATTACTAACGTCTCAACCAAACAGAGCTTATCCATCTCTTTGAAAATTTCCGAAACTATGATATCAAATAGAAAAGGTCAAAAGGTAAAAGGTACTAATTTATGTTGTAATTTCATTTAGGTTGATTGGATGTAAAATTTTTAATATAATGAAATTGAGTTGAATTAAATGAAATGAAATAATTCTTAATGGAATGAAATGTAATATTAGAAAATTTTTGTTTGGGAGAGATAGAAAGGTTCATAATGTAATATAGTAAAATACTATTTAGAAAAAGGGTTTATAATATAATATTATGAAATATTATTTATCATTTTACATTCCATCATAAACCCCCCAAATTATAGATAACTTATTATTACTGTTTAAAATGGAATGAAAATATAATGTAATACCCTCGTCTTCCATCCTAATTGATTCCATTATATTATAAACCTTCCTCCAAAACTATGGAATAATATATTATTCCATTCATAACTACTCAATCAAACATAGCCTTAGTATTTTAATTTAAAATAATAATAAATTAAGTTTTATTAATATATTATTTTTATTTCTATTTTTGTTAAATATTTAATAATTAATTTTGTTATTTTTTACTCTTGATAATAAAACTCATATTTTTCTATTTATCATATTCATATTAAAAATGCAATAATTTTAATGTGTAGTATTTTCTTGAAGTAATAATTAATATATTAACTTATTAATTTTTACTAATATTTGATAATATTGATTTGTTTTATATAACAATAAATTACATTTTTTATTAAAACTATAGTCATTATCTAAGAACATTATAATTAATATAATTAAATTTTGATATTCTATTTTTTGATTAATTAATTTTTAATTTTAATCAACAAGTATTTAACAATTTCTCTTATTATATCAATCAATATACTCAATGCAATATTAACTAATTCTTTGTCATATTTCCTGTTAGACTCACTAATAATGATGATTAATTCACTATAAATAAAATTTTCTTTTCATATGATTCCGCGAGGCTTAAACCAAAATTAAGTGAAATTTACATATTGTTTATTAATTTACTATAACTATAAATATCATATGCCTTATTCGTTTTTATTCCTTCATTTATCTGAGGTACCTATAAGCGGAGAAAATTTCTTTTTTACCTGTCTCTATCCCTTTGAAATGAAACCAAAATGCTTATTTTTGGTTGAATACTAGTTCGAGCAAATTTGGAATGATCTTTGTGAAAGCTTGAGGCGTACTGAGTAATTATTATTGTTAATAGATTATTTATAATTAATATTTACATGATTTATTTATTAATAGTGAAAATAATTAATCATAAGTAATTAAAAACCAAATTAAATAAAATTTATTCATATAACTTATTACTGTATAAAATGTCAAATTTTAATTAAAGTACTCAATGAAAATTTTAACGAAAATGAGGTTTAGGAGAATTTTAAGTAATAATAAGAGATTTATGCAAAAAAAAACATATAAAATTAGTAAAATATTATATCTCTTTTACCCAAAATAGATTAGGCTTATAATAAAAAAATACAATACACTTATCTTTTAAATATATGTTAAATAAAAATTAAATATTAAGAGTAAATTAACATATTGAATCTCGATGATAAGATCTGAATAATGAGCCTAACGTCACGCCTATTAATGTTAAGTCTATAAGAAATCCTAAGATTCATGGATCAAATCCTTTGTTCCTGTTAATCAGTTCCAACCCGGTATCAGTTAATCTCATCCACACATTTATATGGAACTCATATAAATATGTGGACAAAATTAACTGGCACAGGATTGAAACATCACTTTGGGAACAAAGGATTTTGTGTGGAGTTTCAAACCCAAGCATCTAACAATAAGGATGCTTTAAAATTCTTGGTAGACCTGTTGAATCACTCCTAATCCTAAAGAGCTACCAATTAAATTTCTCAAACAAATGAAAATTATTAACCAGTAACATCTTTATGACTAGGGTTAATCCTAACGTTTTATGGGCCCTAGGCAAAGTAAAAAGAGAGACTAATAAATCAAAAATATTTTAAAATCATATTTTTATTATTAAAATTTAATATCTATACATAAGTGACTCAATTTATAAGTCCAAATATTCAACAAAATACTAAATGATCATAACATCAGCTAATAATATGTTGCAAAAGTCAGCAGTAATAAAATCACTAAAGATAGTCGCAGCAATAGCAAATAGCAATAGCAACAATTGAACAGCAATATCATATTGGAAAACATTAAGAGAATTGCATTAATAAGTATATAGATGATTATGATTTATGAAAAAACAATTTTTGCATACATTTTTAAATGCAAAATCGTTAAAAATATTATCAAAATTAATATTGTCCAACACATCATTCTCGATACATAAAATAGCTAAATAATTCAACCTTCTTGTGACATTGATAACCTCAAGTAAGTTTTCAATAATTTTAACTTTGAAAAACTTCTCTCAATAATACTACAGTCACAAGATAGTCAATAGAATTCTATAAGCAATTGAAACATTTGGATAAAAATCTGCAATTTTAACAAATTCTAAAATTTCAGCTGATAACATTAACTTATTTGACAAAGTCATTTGTAACACTTTTAATTTTTAAAAAATAATCTAAATCCAGATCTGACACATTTTCATGAGAAAAAATTGTTGTAAACTTAGTGTAATATTATCTTAATTATTATCTTCTAACAAACTGAACTTCTTTGAATTAAATAAGAATCCAAAACTATTTTCAAATGTCGTTAATTATTCAAATATATTCTTCAACAAAGCAATTGCTATATCCATAACAACTAGAAAGTAATTAACTCTGAAAGAATCTTTAACTAATTGTTTTTCTCCATCATGATCATTTTCATAAAATTATCTTTTCCTAATAAGACAATATCTAGTTGGAAATGGAGCTCTACATTCATCTCATATGTAAAACTTGATAATATTTATATTAGAGGCAAACCTTTTGTCTCTATATTTCTCAATAAATACCATTACACCTTCTAATTGCTCTATGGTAGCATCAACGCACATAGATTTATACTGAGACTTTTTACTTACCATGTTAATAGCAAATAAAATATCATACCAAGTAAAAATTCAAAACTCTTTAAGTACATTAACCAAACTTTTCGCTTCACTATTGAACTTTGCATCATCACAAGATCTAGATAATTTCATCAAAACCAATTTCGTTTCAAGAGCTTGAAATCTAATATATTTAACATTTTTTATTCGATTCTCCTAATGAGTGTTAGACAATGATTTCATGGTTAAGCCCAAAAAATTATCAAGTAAAATCTTCCATCTTTTAGGAGAACTTGAAAATAATGCATATATACATTGCACAACTCCAAAAAATGAAATAGTTTTAACACAAGAATGTGCAATATCACTAAGACTAAGATTAAGAGTATGACAAGCATACAACATATATAATGTTCTCGGATTTATTTCAAGTAATCGTTTTTAAACCCCTTGATGTTTTTCCTTCATATTAAAATCATTTTCATGACATTAACTCCTCACATTATGGACATCAAGATCAAGAGACTTAAATGCATTCAATAATTCATTGAAAAGCTTCAATCCAAATGTGTTATGTACCTTTAAGAACATTAAAAAGGTAGTCCTCTGTTTATTTTTCTATTTGACGAATTCACACATCGTACTAACAAACTCGTTTGTTCTTAATGACTCAAATCTGGGATACAATCAATAATAATATAAACTTATTTTGCTTCCTTAATGATCCTTATGATAGAACTTCTAACACTATGGGCCAACAGAGACATCAACTCATTTGGAATTTTGTAACCAAGATAATGATGATGAATTTCATGATTTTAAATGTATCTAACATGAATTTGCATTATTACATCAAATTCAGCAATCATCTCAATCAATCCTAAAAAATTACCATCACAATCTTGGTAAAGTTTCTCATTGGATCCTTGAAAAGCCAAATTATATTTAGCAAGACATTTCGCAACAAAAACGATTCTTATCAAAACTTGTCTCCAATGTTCTTTCTCCTTTACAATTTCTTACTGTAAATATTTATCAGTTGTTTGATTTTTCACTCAATTTTACTCTTAGTTCATTTCAACTTCTCATATTAGTCATATGCTCAACACTATTCTCATGTTCTTTGAGTCTCTCACTAAGATGCTTCCAATCTCTCAATCCATCATTTGCTAATGCACTTTGTTTGCTATTAGATTTGAACAACTTACAACAAATACAATATATTTTATCTATAAGTTTAGAGCAAACTAACCATTTTCCATCTCTAATCTATCCACGACTCGATTTTTTAGAATAATAAGAATATGAAAATTGCTTAGAGGGATTGTCTAAAGGGCACCTTAAGGCGTGGTTGAGCCGGTTAGGGGGATCATAGTCTTTTTTACTATTCCTCTAGAGCATATAGAACTTTTTTTGTCTATTGATGTGTATATTTATGTTTACTAAGTAGATTCTCTTGAGCAAAGCCTAGATTGATGTGCACTAAGCTAAAAAAGATTATTTTGAAAATTAGTCAATGATGCCCCTCCATGGATTCGCCTATATAAGCCACAGCTAAGGTTGCAAAAATAAGAGCTTGAATACCACTTGTAAATAAGCCAAGGAACGTGACAGGTATAGGAACCACTAAAGGTACTAAAGAAACAAGAACGACAACTACTAATTCATCTGCTAATATATTTCCGAAAACTCGAAAGCTAAGGGATAAGGTTTTTGTGAAATCTTCTAAAATATTAATGGGTAAAAGGATTGGAGTTGGTTGAATGTATTTACCAAAATAACCTAATCCTTTTTTACTAAATCCCGCATAAAAATATGCTACTGACGTAAGTAAAGCTAACGCAACAGTAGTATTTATATCATTCGTAGGTGCGGCTAACTCCCCCTAAGGTAGCTGTATGATTTTCCAAGGTAAAAGCGCCCTAGACTAATTAGAAGTGAGTGAAGCTTATGTGGTTCGTGTTATAAATGCCCTAGCTAAGCCTATTGACGGTCGAGGTGAAATTTCCACTTTTGATTCTAAGTTAATTGAATCTCCCGCCCAGGGTATTATTTCGAGACGTTCTGTACATGAGCCTCTTGGAATAGGACTTATTGCTATTGATTCAATGATCCCTATAGGACATGGTCAACGAGAATTAATTATTGAGGATAGACAGACTGGTAAAATTGTCATAGCCATAAATACGATTCTTAATCAACAAGGGCAAAATGTAATATGTGTTTATGTAGCTATTGGTCAAAAAGCATCTTCTATGGTTGGTGGAGGCATGAGGTCAAAAGGTCTTGTGTTCAAATCCCCCTATCTACGCTCTCTCAACCAAGCCTGTTGTACAAGGCTTGCCTAGAGCGAAGTACCCAGTTGGCGTGATTTGTAGACTATTGCATCAATCCGGAGGTTTACCCAGTGCGCATATAAAGGATAACAACTATGAGTTCCTCCGTTCCATAAAAAAGTATTGTTTAAAGAAAATACAATATTCAATTCTCTTACAGACCTTTTTTCAACTAAAATATCATTTACTTTATTATCAAGATTATGTCAATTTGTAAGATCATAGTTATCTAATATACGAATTACTTGCTCATCTGCCCTCAAGTTTTCTAAAGTGGATATTTTTGATACATGATCGTATTCACTCAAATTATTAATATCTTCATGAATATAAATCTTATCACTTAATTTTTTTAATGTTGTTCAAAATTGCCTTTACTTAATTTCTAGGATTCTCACTAGTGGGATTATTTTTTTATTACAAAGGAAAGAAAAACTAACTAGATTACAAACATTAACTCGTTCCTCTATGGTACATCGCTCCCTGATGATCTTGTTGAACAACCCCCAAAATATCAGATGGCGGTGCTGGTAGAAAATGCAATCCTGGTTGTACGCGTAAAGTTGATTTCGCCAATTTATCTGCACATTGGTTCCCCTCACTATAGTTATGCTGTAGTTGAACTGTCCAATCACGCTCCAGCATGTCCAGTATATCCTGCACCAAAGACAAATCGTCAATCAATCTCCCTAGTGAAGAGGAAAGAATGTTTATAACTTCTAGAGAGTCCGTTTCAATGACTAGATTGCGGAAGTTCAACTCTTACGCTATGTTAAGCCCTTCATAGATCCCTCGTAGCTCCGCTACTAGTGGTGAACATTTGCCAATGCTGGCCAAGAAGCCGCCATACCATTAGCTTGTACTGTCTCGAAAAAGATCCGCAACCGTTCCTAAGGATGACCTTTGTTGCACTGCGTCATCTGTGTTTAACTTCATCCAGCCAGGCGGCGGTGGGCTCCAACTTACGCCCTGCCTGATTGGCAGTCCCATGTTACAGATGACTCTTCCGGTCACAATATGCACTTTTATGATCCATCTAATGTATCCTAAGACCAGACGATGGCCATCTGCTGGCCATAAGAAATCGTCCTCAAAGAAGCTCTTGTTTCTCCAGTACCGTAAAAACCAGCATGTTGTTCCAAAAATGGTGGCTCATTCCTCCAACCTTCAAGGGGATGTATTAGGAAGATTTGAGTGAAGCCATTCCTCCTCAGCCTAGGGGAAGAAGTCAGTCATTGGGATTTCAGGATTAAGATGGCCCCAAAAGGTTTTCACCCTAGAACAATCCCGAGCCGCATGCAAAGTGGTTTCAACTTGCCCATAGTACAGACAGCGGTCGTTCTAAGTGAGGTGTCTGGAGACGCGCTAGTGGTTCATGAGTAGCTTCCTTTTGGCTAAAAGCCATAAAAAGGATCGAATACATTGTGGACCTTCCCATTTCCATATCGTATTCCATATCGGGTTAGGAGCCTCTAGTTCCTGTTCTATGATTAATTCATAAGTTGAAGCTACAGTGAATTTTCCAGTGGATCTTGGACCCCAAATTAACTGGTCGTCTCCGCTGCTCGTGGCAGGAGGGCGGATATTGGCGAGCGTTCTACACACTGAGGAAGGAAGATATCTATGGATCATGTCCCACTTCCAAGTTCCTCCATCATCCACATACTCTACTATGGATGTCTGCAATAGATAGTCCGGAAGGGGGGATGTTGTCTCTGTAATTAATAGGCCCCAGTTGGTAACTCACTGATTGGTCCAGAACTGTGCTTGTCTACCATTGCCTAGTCTCCAGTGGAGCCCTTGTCGGACGTAGTCCCACATGGCAGCTATCCTCCACCAAATGCTCGATGCCCCTTGTTTGGTTAGGTTTTGTGGTATCTGATGACAATCTGTGTGATATTTTGCTTGAAGGATTTGGACCCATAAAGTTGAAGGCTTAGTGAGCAAAGCTCAGCCGAGCTTGGTCAATAGTGCATTGTTCATTACTCGAATACGTTTGAGTCCTAGCCGACCTAGATGTTTCAGACGACACATTGCATTCCAGTTAACGAGATGGATCTTACGCTGGCCATTGGGTGAACCTCAGACGAATGTTCTCATAATTTTCTCCAGTTCATCACATAATGTCTTAGGAAATCGGACCGTTCGCATCGTGTAAATGGGGAGAGACACTATGACGGATTGGGTTAATGTGAATTTTTCGCAAATTTTTTTGTGCGTATGTAAATTCACTTAATTCAATAACAAAACAAATCGAAATCGAAAAAATCCACGAAAAAGTCTAAGTGCTAAAAAAATCGACTTTATATTTTTCTGATTTCTAATTATTGGGTCTTTATCTCATCAAACAGATCCAATCAAATCCCGAATACTTTGATTTTACTTTTAGTTTACTGATGTCCAATCCTATTGATATATTGAATATCATAATAATGGTCAAAATTTTTATTTGCATATATAGGGCAAATGCCCCGAATACCATACCTTTTTGCTATAACTTCTTCTTTTTGTAATTCCTTACACGTCTTCCGCCAACGATTGATTATGAATCAGCTTGAAATTACTCTTGTTTATAACATTATTTAGACATTGACTTTTTTTTATAAATCCTATTTAATCCATTGATACAGAGCCAATTCCAATAGACTTATTGGAAGGTTCCATTGGTGTGCATCCAGTAGGAATTGAATCTACAAATTCGCCAATTATGAGTTGGGCGCTTTAACCATTCAACCATGGATGCTTAGTGGGGATCCTCGTATATGGTGAATAACCAAATTCTAATTGAAATGAAATCTTTAGGATAAATCAATCCAATTTGGGAGGAATCAATGAAAAGACATCAATTCAAATCAACTCCCTTGCTCACCAGCCTGCTAGTTGCTATTGAGCTCGATCGAGGATGTATTGATAGGTGTGCCGCTTAGTTCTTTTGTGTAACAAAGGCACTCCTAAATATTTTCCCAAGTTATTCGTGCTTTAAATCTTGAGCATATGGCTGAGTCGTTGCGCTTGTGCCGAAGGAACATTCCTGGAGAAGAAAATCCGGGTCTTAGTACAGTTCACTTTATGACCTGATGCGCTACAGAATTCCTCGAGAATGCGCGAGACCTCTGCTACCTGCATTTCTGTAGCTTCTCCAAAGAGAACTAGGTCATCTGCAAAAAAGAGGTAAAAAATGGGAGGTCCTATCCGACCCCACTTAAAGGGTTTCCACCTATCGTGATTCATCGCATTGGAAATAAGATGGTCTAATCGTTCCATACATAACACAAAAAGGTAGGGCAATACTGGATCGCCTTATCTAATACCTCGAGAAGGACTGAAAGGTTCTGAATGTATACCATGCGACCGTGGACACACATTTCATGATGAGGTTGGTGAGGTTGACAGGAATGCTCAGTTCTCGGAGGGTGTCCTGGATGAACTGCCATTTTAAGCGATCACAGGCTTTTTCTAGGTCTACTTTCAGTGCAAAATACCCAAGCTTGCCTCGTTTCCGGTGCATTGAATGAATGATCTCATGGGCGATGATGATGTTGTCTATGATCTACCGACCACGGATGAAACTACACTGGTTATTTGCTACTAAAGTAATGAGATGAGGTTTCAGCCATTTGACTATCACTTTGGATAAGGTTTTATATATTATTGAGCATAAACTAATAGGCCTAAACTGAGTAATATACTTTAGGGACTGAACTTTGGGAACTAAAACTAGAATCGTTTGATTCAACTCCGTCTCCCAGGCTTCATTATTGAAGAGTCTCTGGATCAAAGTCATGATCGTTGGACCAACTGTGTCCCATTGGGTTTGGTAGAATAACGCGGTAAATCCATCACTGTGTCCCATTGGGTTTGGTAGAATAACGCGGTAAATCCATCGAATCCTGGTGCTTTATTCGGACTCATACTGAATAAAGCGGTTTTGATTTCAGTGGCATGGACTGGGTGACTGTGTTCCTGTAATTGCTCCTCAGGCAAACGACAAAAGGTAACGGCGCAGGGAAGGTGCGAAGTATACGGGTCTGTGTTAGTGTACACAGTGGTAAAGTATTCCTTTGCCATGGTACGCAGTTGCTGGTCCTCGACGATAAGGTTGTCATTGAGATCGAAAAGCCACACTATCCGCATCTTCTTTTGTTTTGACATCGAGAGTGTGTGGTAATACTTAGTATTATCGTCTCCCTGTGATAGCCAATCACACTGTACTTTTTGATGTCAAAAAAGTTCTTCCTCACATAACACTTGGACTAGTTTCCCACTCAGCTGGTGTTCCAATGCCAGAAGGGTTTCAGAGTTCGTGGCCCTTAAGGCTCTCTGTATACCTTCCAATCGAGCTAATAGCCTTTTCTTATGATGAAAAATGTTCTCGAAGACCGATATATTCCAATGAGTTAGTTGGCTTGAAAAAGAATGTAGCGATTCTGTAAACGTCGTCTCGGCCAGGAGCCAGTTCTCTGCCACTACGTTGTGAAAATCCTCATGGGCGAGCCACACCGATTGGAATCGGAATAGGGGTTGGCTGGCAATCGACACGTTAGGTTGAAAAAATTGGAGCAACATTGGTCAATGATCAGAGCCTAAAAAAAGTAGATGGTGGTTAACAGTGTGCTAGAAGTTGTTACTCCAGGATGTGGATCCGAAAACTCTGTCTAAACGAGTTTGGACATTTCCACGCTTCCAAGTGAATTGGGATCCAATGTAGCCCAAATCATGAAGGCCACACTCATAAACCCATTTTGTGAAAGCTTTACTAACCATTAAAGCGTTTCTCGAACCACCCCTTTTATCATCAATAGAAAGTTTAGCATTGACGTCACCCCCAACAATCCAAATGCTATTAACAGTGCGTCCTAGACTATGTAATATAGGCCACAAAAATTTTCGATTGAGCATTTGGGGACTGGCGTAGACTACAGTAAACTCAAAGGAATGGGAATCGTACTGAATTTTGGCATGGATCAGTTGTTTATGCACTATCTCTACCGAAACTGTAAAATCCTTTTGCCATAGGAGCCAAATCCCGCTAACGAAACCTTCAGCTTCAACTCTGAAAGAAAAATTGAATTTCAGGTTACGGATGACGGTTTGTGCTCGTCTGTCACTGAACTTTGTTTCATCTAGAACGAAGATCCCTAGCCTCTAGTGCCGGAGATAGTTGCGTAAAATAGTTTGAAAGCAGGTCCTTATCCGCTCCTTGACAATTCCAGATTAATATGGACATATAAAAAATGGTTGTAGAAAAAAGGCCTATTCTCGCGTGGGGCCTACAACCACTCTCGCATCAACAGTACCCAGACATTCTGGGGCTTGTGGCATTAATTCTTCTCTCTCGCCCTGCTCTCTACAACTGGTCAAGGGACTCGACTGCCATGCAGTCTAGAGGTTTCGATCGGGGTAAAGTAGAATCAGGACTAGTAGGTTCCTTGGGATTCACTGTGAGATCCCATATAGGCTGGAGAGAGGAACGAAGCATGCCTTATAAGGATGTGGAAACCTCTTCCTTGCAGACGCGTTTTCCATGGCCTAATGCACCGGATCCCATCGAAACTCTAAGGTTAAACGTGCTTGGGTGATAGCAGTACTAGGATGGGTAACCTCCTGGGAAGGCCTCGAGAAAAGCAAAACCGTGAGGGCTTGGTTGGGCCAAGGCCTAAAGCGGACAATATCTGTGAGCAGGTGGTCTAGGCTGTTACAATTGATATTAGAGCCGGTACTCGGGTTGATATGCCAGTAAGGACGCTGGGCCTCCAAAGGGGTGGATAGTGTGAGATCCCATATCAGCTGGAAAGAGAAACGAAGCATACCTTATAAGGATGTGGAAACATCTTCCTTGTAGACGCGTTTTCCATAGCCTAATGCACCGGATCCCATCGAAACTCCGAGGTTAAACAAAACCGTGAGGGCTTGGTTGGGCCAAGGCCTAAAGTGGACAATATCTGTGAGTGGGTGGTCTAGGCTGTTACAATTGATATTAGAGCCGGTACTCGGGTTGATATGCCAGCAA